>ML776963.1:681220-718255 GCA_009831015.1 Picea engelmannii
CTGGATGGAGAATCATACCAAACTTATGATCTCATAAGTGATATTTGGAGAAGGGATGAGAAGCATGAAACCTATGATCTCATAGGAAACACACAGTGAAGTGGAGGCTAATCAGCGAAGCTATCGTCATTCCAATCGTGGAGATTTTGAGCAAGGGTTAGGCAAGGAGAACTTGATGAAACTGCTACATTCCATCTATGGTTGTAAGTAACATTTTGTCCTCATTAATGTAATATGCTTGGATTGTTTCTTTCTAATTTGTGTTTGACATTACATGAATTTGTCTCTAAGTAGATAGGTCTGCTTCGAACTAATCTTGATAGAGTAGGAAGTGGTTGTACTTTGTTTGTCTACATGGCTTATCGAGGAGCTCAAGATTGGAGTTCAACTCAGAGCGTGCACGGACAAACACCGGTAAAAGGTACATCTTTCCTCCTTCCTCTTCATGCATTAGTTTGTGTAGACCTAAAAGGAAGTCAGTGACCATGATAAGCACTTTCTATATTAGATTTAAGAGTCGAGCTCTTTGAGGAGATCTACCTGTCCGCAGGGAGATTTTCCTTCAACAACGTTGTTTCCATCCCCAAATTGATCTATTAATGATTCACCCCCCCTCTCAGTAATCCAACAATTGGAATCAGAGCAGGTTCATTTAAGAATTAGTTTAACCACTGAAAGGTATATCATGGAGAGAAACAACATGTATAAACATGGAATACCACGGTTTGATGGACAAAAGTATGCATTCTGGAGAAGAATGATGAAAACATATATTTAGGCACAGGGATTTGAAATTTGGCAATCCATAGTAGATGGATACAAAGAACCAGCAGTTCCACCAACAAGTGAAAGAGAAATAAAACTCAGTCAAAATAATTTCAAAGCCACAAATGCACTTTTGAATGGTCTTGGTGAATTAGTATACACCAAATTTATACATTGTAAATCCACTAAAGAGATTTGGGACAAAATTCAAAATATTTATGAAGGAGATTCAAAATTGAAAGCAACAAATCTTCAAACTTACTGAGGTCAGTTCAAACAACTAAAGATGAAGGAGGATGAGAATATTGCAGATTACTTATTACGAGTCAATGAAATAGTAAATGCAATCATAGGATTGAGAGAAGAAATTAAAGAATCTGTAATTGTTCAAAAGGTACTAAGATCTCTTCCTATGAGATTTGATCCTAATATATCAACACTAGAAGAAAGAGCAGATCTAGACTCAATAAGCATGGAAAAACTACATGGAATCTTCCCAACATATGAAATGAGAATTGAAGAGGAAAATCCAGATATAAAATAAGAAACTTTCAAAGCATCCAAAAGGTCAAAGCAAAAGGGAAATAAAAAAAAAAAAAATGATGAAGAAATGGCCAATTTTGTCTAGAGATTGAACAAGGGAACCATTGATTTGTTTTAATTGTGATGGTATTGGTCATTTTTCTAACAAATGTCCTCATAACAAAAATAAGGGGAACGATGAAGATTACTCAAATAGAAAACAAACATATAAAGGAAAATGAACCACAAATAAAGTTTTCAAGAAAAACTTATGGACCAAAGAAGACATCTCCTCATCAGATGAATATGAAGTCAGTGACATTGAGACATAAAAAGTTCTATTCATGGTAGTAGAAGAATATGATAAAGAAGACATTGAAGAAGAATATGAAGAGGCAGAAGTTGACTAACGAGAATAATTGTTGACTTCCATAGAAGTTATAAGAAGAGAAAAGAGGAAAAACAAGAAGCTACAAGCAGAACTAGAGAAGAAGGAAGACACTTAAGAACTAGAGAAGATATTGATCATGAAATTTAAGGTTCAAATAGAATAATATAAAATAATTGAAGAAGGACTCAAAGAATAGTTATAAGAAAGAGAAATGACCATTAGAAATTTGGAAGAAGATATTGTCACATTGAGAAAGGATCTTCAATATAAAAATATGCAGAACAACTCAAAAGTTTTGGATGACATTATCAGCAGTCAAAGGCCTAATCATGACAATTCTAGAATTGGATAAAATCAGATAGAAAAGGGATCAATCTCCAAAGAAACCGAACAAGAAACATATCGAAAAGGTTATGAAAAAACAATCAAAGGGGATATGAAGACCTAAAAGGAAGATTACAGGGACACTCCTCCACTGAGAAGATTCAGATTTCATAATTAACGACCGACATAAACAAATAGGCCTCAGGAAGAAGAATGATTCATAAGAGTAACTCCTTTCAGAAGATCTTCAACTCCTAGGCATCAAACTATCTTTTTGGGTTTATGTTATGCATGCAATAATTTTGGACATAAAGATGTAAATTTCGGAGCTAATAGCAGGAACATAAACAAATTTGAAAGTCATACACAAAATGGCTATCCAAGAAGGCCTAGTGAAACACAGAGAAGAATCTACAATATGTTTGAATAATTGAGCACTAAAGTGGAATGCCACAAGTGCAATAACTTTAGACACATGGCCAAAGATTGTAGAATGACATTCCCTCCTAGAGAACCACAATTGAACAACAATAGTCATAGACATGAGCCTCAGAAGAGAACATGGATAATAAAGAAGAATAAATATAGAAATGAAGCATGCACACTCTCACTACAAGATAAGCAGAAGAAGCGTGGTTGGTATGTTGACAGTGACTGTTCAAAACACAAAGAATAGGTGAACAAAGACCAGGTCTCAGAGATCGCAATATTGGAAATAAAAAGAGATGAAGAAAATTCTACAGAGAAAAGGAAAGATGTCAGATACATAAAGATTTGGAAAATAACTGAAAGAAAAGGACATGTAAATAAGGAACAAGTTCAAGAGATTGTACTTTCAGTCAATGTAGTGAAAGATGAATCCACAGACAAAAAGAAAGAAGTCAGATCTCATAGAGATGATGAATCTACTAATGAAGATGATGATGAATACACTTTAGAGCAAGAATTGTTCTAAGCCATTCAACTTAGATACTCCCAGATAATATGAATAATAGACAGGGGGAGTCTATGCGGTAGTTGAGACAGACCAAAGAACCATCCTTTGAGAAACTTGTAGAACTTGAGTAGACATATTCAGTGCATTCAATTAGCAGATGTACAATATGATAGATTAATTAGTTGTGGTACCACTTCATGATTGTACAATGACATACGAGTCAAAATTATGGATAGTTGTGTAGAAGAGTCTTGAACAATATGGACAGATATGGACGTGAAATCATCTTTTCTGAACGGTGAACTTGAAGAAGAAGTCTACATTGAACAAATGTTTCCTAAAGCATGGTACTCTAGACTCGATAAATATCTACAACAGGCAGGTTTCAGAAAAGGAAATGCAGACAACAACCTCTACATCAAGGTAAATCAAGATGGTATTTTATTAATTGAAGTTTATATTGATGATATTATTTTTGGAAGTACTGATGACAGGTTAAGACAAAAATTTTCAAAGAATATGCATAATGAATTTGAAATGTCATTTCTTGGAGAACTATCCTTCTTTCCGGGTCTTCAGATACATAAAGGAAACCAAGCAATTTTTCTTTCTCAAGATAAGTATATCATAGAAATGATAAAGAGGTTCAGAATGAAAGATTGCAAACCAATTACCACTCGTATGCAAACCAGTTGTAAGTTGAGAAAATATGATGATTCAAAGTATACAGACCAACAAAGTATACAGACCAGAGGCAATACAATTCAATGATTGGTAGATTACTATATGTAACAACATCTAGACCAGATGTAATGCAAGCAGTTGGATAGGTGGAACGATTTCAAGAAGCACCAAAGGAATCACATGTATTAGAAGTGAAGAGGATTTTCAGATATCTCAAAGGAACATACGAGTTTGGATTATGGTATCCAAAAGGAAAGGATCTATCACTTATTTCCTACACAGATGTAGATTGGGTAGGTTTCATTGATGAACAACGAAGCACCAGTGGAGCAACATTCTACTTGGGTTAGTGTTTAGTATCATGGCTAAGCAAGAAACAATCATCGGTATCATTATCTACAACCAAGGCAGAGTATATTGTAGCAGCAAGATGTTGTAGATAGGTGCTATGGATGAAACAAACTCTAATAGATATACAGGTTGAGTATGATGATCCCATTCCAATCTATTGTTATAATACAAGCTCCATTTGTATCTCAAAGAACCCGGTGATGCACTCCAAGACGAAGCGCATTCCAATCAAGTATCACTTTCTACAGGAATAGGTTACAGAGAAGAACATCGAAGTTGAATATGTGGGCACAAAAGAGAAAGTGGAAAAAATATTTACAAAACCACTTCCACAGGAAGCCTTTGAGTATTTACACCAGAGACTTAGAGTAATTTCTACTCCAAAATGAATGATTTGGAATTCTTATCTTATATGTCTTAGATGTACATGAGGAAGCACCATAAATAGGACAATTCAGGTTGGGATATCAATTTCAAGAAGAGTTATGTTAGGGGGAGTAGCCCCAGATGGAAATATACATTTTCCATTGATGACAAAGGAGGAGAGATTTATCAAATGTAAAGGTAAATGCTTGGAGAGAGAGCATAGATGCATGTTTCCAAGGGGAGTGATTGTCACAAGGGAAGAATGAGCGATATGAATTCAGAGTGATACCCTTTATCAAAGAGGGAGATATTATTCATATGAAGGGAGAGAGAGTAATCAGAGTCTTATAAACTTAAAGAAAAATCAAAGGCATGTAGAAAGGGGGAGCAACCCCAAGGAGAGTTCAATCAAGGGGAGCATCCCCAAAGGGAGATACCCTTTTCCATTGATTTCAAAGGGGGAGAGATAGAAACATTGATGAGGATTATAAGCATGAATGTTATCATGACTAAGTGTTGCCATCAATGCTTGTGTTGCCATCAATGACAAAGGGGAAGTTTGTCATACAATTGGCTTAGGTTGATGGAAAATTGGTATGGATTGTTGGTTTTCATTGATGTCAATTATTGGAGAATGATATTGTATATTGATGTCAAACCTTAGTGATTTATGTAAACCCTTGGAGAAAGTTCGTTAGCAAATTCCAGTAGCACAAAGGTTTAGGTAATGGACCCAAGGTTGTTTCATGTATAATGGTATGTGTTTTAATATATTTGAAGGTAATATTATTATAGATGGATAGTACATGTCATTCCATTTCTGGTGGTATGTGGAACGTCACATAAATATTCATGGTTAGAGAGTTATGGCCATGAGAAGTTGGAGAACCCAAGTTTGGGTAATGGACCCAAATTTGTTTGATGGATAATGGTATGATTTTTTATGTATTTGCTGGTAAGAATATTCTAGATGGATAGTACATGTCATGCCATTTCTAGTGGTGTGTGGAATGTCACATAACTCCTCACAGTTAGAGAGTTATGTCCATGTGAAGTTGGAGAATCCCCATGAGTCATCTAGAAGCGTGGTAAGTATACTATAAGCCAAAGTGAATAGAAAAGAAATTATTTAAATAATAAAGTTAATGAAGAAATTACTAAGTTGACAAGTGGTTAGAAGTTGGTTAACCCTAAAATAAGGAAAGTGGGTTAAGATGGTTAAAAGGTAACCCCTTTAGGAAGCTACATGAAAGTATAAATAAGAGGCAAGGATATCTCATTTTAATCACACTTGAGCATGTTGAATATATACAAGTGATTGAGGCAACCAAAGGATATCTAAGCCAAATTTCAGAGGGAAGGTGAAGTAAAGAAGGCCGAAATTCAAGGTAGGATAAATTCTTTTGATGATGATTTCTAAGGTATGTTATTGACAGGTCATCTCACCATTTTTGCAATAATTTGTTTTCTAGAATGATTCATACCGTGAAATTGGGATGTTGTTGAGGAAATATATCCAAGTATCTATGGTACAAATTTTAGCTTGTGGTTCATTGTATTTTTGGAGTTACACTCTATGGAAATAGGTTTTGTGAACAGTGCTGAAACTAGCCTAAAACAAATGTTTTGGGTAAAAATGTCATAAATTCTTCATAACAGATCCAAATTCATTAAGACAAAATTTGTTGGTTAGAGTACACTCTTTAGTATTCTGTGTACAATTTTCAGATCCATACAACAAATATTCCGTGCGGGGCATGCTCTACATGATCTAGGTGGATATCGGTGGCTACCCACCTTTTCCAGCTGGCTCAAAACAACTTTCTGGCAATTTTTGTAATTTACTATTTTTAGTAGTTTTTCAGGTCCTGAACTTTCGTAGCAGTTTTGAGGCCCTAAACGACGTTTTTTTGGGTGTTTTGTAGTCAAAAATTTTCAACATGAAATTTTTGGCAACTGTTGTAGTCCTCGGATAGATCTTTTCAACGGGCTATCGTACGCCTAAAATGAAGATTGTATGCAAAAGTTATGACCCCGGGAAGTTGATGTACTCACTTACCCAAACGGTGCCCACATGACTTTTGGTGCTTCATCTCCTAGGGTTAGCTTTTTGGATGTATAGGGTTTTTGAAAGTCTTGTTTATTGTAAAAAGGCCTTTAGATTCTCATTGTAATTATCTTCTTACGAATGAGCGGAGCCATCACATCTCTCCTTAGAGATAAGCCACTACCATTCCAACAAGCTTGTTTTCCGCTGCATTTTACAGTTTCAACTTATTTCCTTATTGAATAGAAAACCAGTTTTACTGTATCTCTGTTATTCTATGTTAAGCATATGTTAATAATCTGTAGTCATTTTTTTCTTCTCATAAAATCTGGATCAGTGGTATCATAGCGGTATGATCCTTGTCGTCTTAATGCATGTCCCCAATGAGGTCAGAGTACAAATAATTGGGTCTCGAGCTTGTTTCTCTTGAGGAACAAAGCTATCACACTCCCAAGCGACCTCTCATGGGAGGAGAAAAAAAAGATGATGGGACAAGATATCCTTTCAAAATGTTTCTTGAGGAATCCCTCACGCAACAGAGGAACGAGATGATGGATAGTTTCGCACAAATCCTTCAGTAACTACCAACAAGTGACGCATCTTCTTCGAGCGGAGGCACCGCCCCCTTCAAGGTATAAAGAAAGTTCGATATTCTTGTATTTCAAGGTCAGATAGACACAAAAAATGTAGACAAGTGGTTGAATCTCCTAGAAGGGTATTTTTCTGTCCATAACTTTTCGAATAGAGAAACGATTACTTTTGCGCTCCTCAAAGCCATTCCCCATGTCAAGGATTGGTGGGAAACTTTCTGTGAGAAAAAGGAAATAGAGGAACTCTCTTTTTTTATAGTCATGACCACCTGGGAATCCTTCAGGGGACCACACTGCGGCAAGAAAGAGACCAAGCTGTGTTAGATTTCACAAATATCTTCCATACATTATGCACCAAGATGGGAATCAAATATTTAGAGCAACATCAGGTGCTCAAATATCATGGTGCTCTACATAGATACATCCAGACTAAAATTGACTTTTTGGACATCTTATCCTTGGGCGCGGCCTACTGATATGCCATCAAAATCGAGTAGAAGCTCAAACAAAAGACATGACAATTTGGGCCCGGGAACTCCTCACAGTAAAAGACAGGAAAGGGAGGCCCCAACCCACAGAACAAAAGACAGAGAAAATATGGACACTATCAGGACAACCAGTCCAATCCGAAAGCAAAGAGGGACACCAAAAATCCAAAGAAAGATACTGGGAAGTGGTGTGACTTCCATAAGAGCCCTTCGCATAACACTGCTGACTGCCGCTCAAAGAAGTCGCTGGTGGCTGAAGTGAAAGCCTCTGAGTCAGATGCAAGTTATGACTCTGAGTTAGAACTAGAAAGGGGAAGATGAATCATTGACGCGGAACCCAGTGCCACTGTTGCTACCACCAATCTCTAGCTTGATGAATGAGACGAGCCAAAAGAAGGAGAGTGTCTCTTCCATTCACAGATGTGGGTAAAAGGAACCCCAATGCACTTCATCATTGATAGCGATAGACAGAAGAACCTCATATCAACATAGGTTGTCAAGCAGTTGGCCCTGCTGACAATGCCATGCCCACAACCCTACACCATTGGATGGCTCCTCCAAGGAAGCAATATTCACGTCAACCAACAGTGTCGAATGTCCTACGACATCAAGCCCTTCAAAGATGAGGTATTGTGTGATGTTTCTCCTCTAGAAGTTTGTAATGTTACTTTGGGAAAACCTTGTTTATGGAAACGTCATGCTGTATATGAGTCTAGGTCTCATAGTGTTATTATTACTTTGAACAGGAAATTGTACAAGATACCCGAGGTAGTCCCACCTAGTGTTATTTCCTTGATCTCTGCTAAGAAATGTAATAAGGTCATCTCTCATACGGGGAAGTTTGTCTTATTCGTGATTCTCTCTCAAAATGAGAGAAAGATCATAGCCACATCCAGGGTTTCTACGAACGACCTATCCACATAGCAGAAGCAAGTATATAAGGTCATCAAAGAATACTCATATATCTTGTCCTCACCTACCGGAGTACCTTTTCACTGTTAGGTCAAGAACCCCATCGATATGACCCTCGATGAACTAGTTCCCAATGGGCTAGTCTATCGTCAGTCTATGTTAGAGAATGAGGAGATCAAGAGACAGATCCAAGAACTTCTCCACAAGGGGCACATCTGTCCCAGCTCATCACCTTCTGGGAGCCCAATCGTGTTGGTACAAAAGAAAGATGGAACTTGGAAACTCTGCATTGATTACTGGGCCCTGAATAAAATCACAGTAAAAAACTGGTACCCAATTACCCGAATCGACGACCTCCTTGATCAACTCGCGGGGGCCAAATACTTCAGTAAGATTGATCTGAAGTCTGGCTACCACCAGGTCCTGATAGAATAGACAAATGTATGGAAGATCGCCTTCAAGTCAAAGGAAGGCCTTTTTGAATGGTTGGTCATGCCCTTTGGTTTGACAAATGCTCCAACCACTTTCATGAGGATGATAGACGATATATTGTGACCATTCACCAATACTTTGGTAGTGGTGTATCTGGATGAAATTCTCATTTACAACAAGTATTGGGCAGAACACTTGTAGCATATTCAATAGGCTTTGCACACCCTGCGACATCACAATCTATACGCCAACTTGGAAAAATTATCCTTCGACATGGACAGGGTCCATTACCTAGGATACATTGTTGATCAGCATGGCGTACATGTGGGTCCAACCAAAATCTAATTCATCTGTGACTACCCAGCCCCAACCACACTCACTGAGCTTTGAATCTTCTTGGGCCTTTCCAATTTCTACCGCAGGTTCGTGTTGGGATTCTCCCATATTGCATGGGCCCTCAGCCAAATAACCAGGGGTGGTGGTAAGGCAAAATTTGCGTGGGGTTGGTCCCAAAAATAAGCGTTTGATGATTTGCAACAAGGTTTGTGCTCAATCCCATTAATTTCACTACCAGACGTGCAACAACTCTTTGAGATCAAGACAGATGCTTTAGATTATGCTGTGGGCGCCATTCTCACTCAGTACGGCCACCCCGTGGCCTATCATAGTGAGACACTATCATATGCTATTTGTAAGTACCCTACTTACGACAAAGAAATTTACTCCATTGTGCAAGCCTGCCTCCAGTGGAGACATTACATTCTTGGGAGGGAGACAATCATCCACACTGATCATAAGACACTGCAGTTCATGCAGACACAAGGCAAATTACAAAATGACCGCCATCAAAAGTGGTCCACATACTTACAAAAATTACACCTCAACATCGAGTATAAAAAGAGAAGCACCAAATGCGTTGTTGATTGCCTCAATAGACCGTCAGTCATGGTACTCTCCATGGTGCTAGACTCTTGCGACCATGAGACCTCTAGATGGCCCCAATTCTATGAGACAGACCTGGACTTCGCCACCACCTACCAAATGTTGGGTGCAAACGTAGTTGTCGATAATTTCCATCTTCAGGATGGGTTTTTGTGTCATTTGGGCCATATCCGTGTTCCATCAAGAAAGTGAGTGAAGCTAATCTAGGAAGCCCACTACATTCAAGTGGCAGGACACTTTGGCGTTGAAAAGACAGTGGTGATACTACAAAAATATTTCTACTGGCCGAAACTTTGACAGGAGGTCAACAAGTATATCAGGTCTTTCACTGCTTGCACTATTGCCAAACCAACCACTAAGAAACATGGATTCTACACCCCTCTTCCTACTCCTGATATGCCATGGGAATCCATCTCAATGGACTACATGTTGGGCCTCCCATCCACCAAGCGGGGAAATGACTCTGTTTTTGTGGTTGTTGATCATTTTTCTAAGATGGTGATTCTGGTTCCCTGTAAGAAGAACATCACAGCAGAAGCCACTGCCAATCTCTTCTTTGAACGATTCTGGGTACATTTTGGGATCCCACAAACAATTTTCTCAGATCGGGACAGTCAATTTATTAACACATTCTGGTCGAGCCTCTAGTCACTGCTGGACACCAATCTCACCATATCCATGGCCTTCCACCCCCAGACAGATGGCCAAACCGAGGTCGTAAATCAAATGATTGTGCATATCCTGCACATGTATAATTACAAGAACCCTCTCACATGGGATGAGAGTCTTCCCTATGTTCATCATAGATACAACTGAGCCTTGCATAGCTCAACCAACCACAACCCCTTTCAGGTGGGGTTGGGATTCCAACCATTGGGTCCCATAGATGTTGCACTTCTCCTTGCAGTCACCTGGACCTACTCATATCCTACTCCAACTGAAGCTGACAAAGCCACACAGTTCATTGAGCATATCCATCACATCTGCCAACAGGTTCATGATATCCTACAAAAGTCCAATGACAAGTACAAGCAGCACCATGATAAACATCGGGTGCCACATAAGTTTTAGGTGGGTGATAAAGTTTGGTTGCACTTGCAGAAAGAACGCCTTCCTAGACCCCATCGAAAGATTCACCCACTCCTTTATGGGCCGTACACCATCACCAAGGTTGTGGGGGATAATACTTTTGAGCTCAACATTCCTCCTTTCCTTGGCCTGCACCTAGTGTTCAACGTGGACCTCCTTTGGCCTTATTTCCCAATATTATTGGAAACCTCAAACGTAGCAGAACAAATGACAATACAATAGGAATCCAATGATCATATCGTGGAAACCTAGATCAAGGGCACTCAAAAACAAAGGATCTATCTTTATCGAGTCATCAAAGCAGGGTAACTCCTGCACCAAGGCAAGTAGCTCACCCATGGCCAAATTCAGCAGAAATTTCCTCATCTGATGGGGTAACTCAACACAATGGAGACCATTACTTCCTAAGAAGGGAGGAATGTTCTAGGTGGATATTAGTGACCACCCACCTTTTCCAGCTGGCTCAAAACAACTTTCTGGCAATTTTCATAATTCACTGTTTTTAGCAGTTTTTCGGGTCCTGAACTTCTGGAGCCGTTTTGAGGCCCTAAACGACGTTTTTTTTAGGTATGATGTAGTCAAAAATTTTCATTGTGAAATTTTCAGAAAGTGTTGTAGTCCTCAGATAGATCTTTCCAACAAGCTATCGTGCGCCTAAAACAAAGATCGTATGCAAAAGTTACGACCCTGAGAAGTTGATGTATTCACTTACCCAAACGAGGCCCACATGACTTTTGGCGCTTCATCTCCTAGGGTTGGGTTTTTGGATGTCTAGGGTTTTTGAAACTCCTGTTTATTGTAAAAATTCCTTCAAAGCCTCATTGTAATTATCTTCTTGTGAATGAGCACAGCTGTCACATCTCTCCTCAGAGATAAGCAACTACCATTCCAACAAGCTTGTTTTCTACTGCATTTTACAATTTCAACGTATTTCCTTATTGAATAGAAAACCAGTTTTATTGTATCTCTATTATTCTGTGTTAAGGATATTTTAATAATCTGTAGTCATTTTGTTCTGCTCATAAAATCCGGATCACTACAAGTTCTCTCTCTAGAATAATTCAGAATTCAACAAGGTATGCCATTTTTCCTATAACTCCTTTTCTGAGAGGTTCCAAGTAGTGAAACCTGGAGAAATTGCATAAAAACACTGAAGAACATTGTGTACTATTTTCATATCTTTATTCATTATAGGTACATAGTATGTTTATTTCAAGTTAGGGTTGTTGACTAATCCAAAACTAGTCATGTGAGACTAAAGTAAAGTTTGATGAAAATGCTAGTCTCTTGTTGTTAAATTTAAGGAAGGTTTGTAGGTATGTGATCATATACACCAGGTCTATTACAAAGTTATAAATAAGATTTGGATGATGAAATTGATGAGGGATTTTGGTTTAGGTACATGTTGGGTACATGGTTGAGACAAGTACTTGATGATTTGACACATACATGAGGTGTATAGTTGATGATGTTGGTACATATTGATGAGTCATAGTTTATGTGTATTTGATGAATGATTGGTACATGTTTGGTGGATGGTTGATGCACTTGTTCATGGTACAGGTTGAGGTACAGGTTGGTGCATGGTTGATGCAATTGTTTATGGTAGGTTGATTACAAGTTGTTTGGTACAGTTTGGTGCATCGTTTCAATGCACTTGTTTATGGTACAAGTTGATTATAGGTTGTTTGGTATAGGTTGGTGCATGGTTGATGCACTTGTTTATGGTACAGGTTGATTACAGGTTGATGTACAGGTTGATGCATGGTTGATGTATGGTTCAGGTTATTGGTACATGTTGTTTGGTCCAGGTTGACTGGTATAGGTTTATATCAGTATATCTCATTGTGATAGTGTGACAGTGGTTCCATCATTCTACTTCTATGTCAGGGTGGTTGGGCGGGGAAAGGACAGGTGGTTGTAGCCACCTTCCAATTGTAGCTGGAGAACATAGGGGGTCGTAGCCTCCTTCTTGTAGTAGCCAGAGAATTGGGGAGTTGGAGCTTCCCTCAGGTTGTAGCCTGAGAAATTAGGGGGTTGGAGCCTCCTTTCAGTTGCAACTAGAAAACAAAGGAAGTTGGTGCTTTTAATGAATGTAATTCTTAAAGACATATAAGAAAAAATATTATGTGGTTTTCTACCGCTTTGGGTTTCCACATAAAAACACTTGTGTACTGTGTATGTGTATGATTTATCATTTCTTCATTTTTTATTTACTCTGCAACTATTGGATGATAATGATACATTGATATAACACTTGCATATTGTGGTTAAAAAGGATTGAATTTCTCTATTACTGATTGAACCCCCCTCTCAGTAATCCAACATTTATGTATCTATCCTCCAAGACATCAGAACCCATACTGAATAATGCTTCCATTTTTTCAATGCATAGTAATCTGGTTCGTTGTTAATAGTTTTTATGATGTCTTATCCAATAGAAGATTATGATTATTAAATATACCAATCTTCTTCCCATTAGTATATTGAAGTCACATAAAAGAATGGATGACCTATTTTTCAATATCTTTATTTCACATTAGTGGATCATCTTGAACACATATCATCATTATGTTAGATATGCATTAATAAGAAATTCATTATAACAAAAGTAATTGATCCATCTAATGGCATCTTAACAATGTACTTCTTGATCATTTTTTGGAGGTCATGTCTATGATTTGTGACAACTTTCAACTTTCAAACACTACTTACAATAGAGTTGTACTAACCTGGTGGATCTATAGCAAAAACTACAAGTTTGGTAAATGGTTGATTTATCTCAAAGTATGATTTGAGCAATTGACATTTTTTATGAGTATGTATGTCCTAATGAAATGCTTACCTCCACAAAAAATAACAGATACCCAATTCACAAATATTCTGATATGAGATTCACAACCAACCTGCAGAGTTTCTGGAATAGTACTACAATTTCCGCAACTTTCCTATTAACAGGATATACAACATTTACAAAGGTAGTTACACATTTATTTTTAGGTTCTACTTTGGTTGTGATCTAGATTTTATGAGAAGAACAAAATGAATACAGATTCTTATTATCCTTAACTGTAAAATGCAGACTGAAACAAGCTTGCTAGAATGGTGGAGGCTTATCTCTAAGAAGAGATGTGACGGTTGCGCTCATTCGCAAGAAGATGGTTACAATGAGGCTCCCCAATCCTTGTTACAATTAACATTAATTCCAAAACCATAGACATATGAAAACCTAACCCTAGGAGATGAAGCGCCAAAATTCATGCGGACCCTGTTGGGGTAAGTTAGCACATCAACTTCCCAGGGTCGTAATTTTTGCATATGATTTTCGTTTTAGGCACATGACAACCCGTTGGAAAGGTCTGTCCGAGGAATACACATCATTTGCTAAGAATTTAAATCCATCTACATATTGATTGTGGCGAGCCCTAAAAACGTTGTTTAGGGCCTCAAAATGGCCCCAGAAGTTCGGGACCCGAAAACTAGAAAAAAACTGCCAAACTAAAAAACTGTCAAAATGAGCTAGTTGAAATAGGTGGGAGTCCATAGAAATACATATGGATCAATCCTGCTCCCTTAGGAATAAATTGTCTCCATTGCATTGAGTTCCCCCATAAGATGAGCAAATTTCTATTGAATTTGGCCCCGGGTGAGCCACTTGCCTTGGTGTAGGAGTTGCCCTGCTTTGACAACTCGATAAAGATGGATCCTATGTTGGCGAGTGCTATTGATCTATGTGTCCACAATATGATCACTATATTCCTATTGTAGGTAGTTAGGGCTGAGCTTTGTTGGTTTCGATTGTTCTTTTATCTCTGAGGTGTCCAATAATGGTGGGAAATATGGCCAAAGGATATCCATGTTGAACACTGGGTGCAGGACAAGGAAAGAGGGAATGTTGAACTCAAAATAATTGTCTCCAAAAACCTTGGTGATGGTGTAAGGTCCATAAAAGAGTGGGGAAATATTTCGATGGGACCCTGTAAGGAATTCTTTCTGCAAGTCCAACCAAAATTTGTCTCCCACCTGAAACTTATGTGACACCCGGTGTTGATCATGGTGCTTCTTGTACTTGGCATTAGAATTCTGTAAAATATCCTGACCCTATTGGTGGATGTGCTGGATCCACTCAATGAACTAGGTGGTTTTGTCAGCTTCATTTGGAGAAGGTGACAAGTCAGCCACGTTGTCCGCCAAGGGTAGTGCGACATCCATGGGACCTAATGGTTGGAATCCCAACCCCACCTAAAAAGGGCTAAGGTCAGTTGAGCTATGTAGTGCTCGGTTGTAGCTATGATGAACATAGGGAAGACTTTCATCCCATGTGCGGGGGTGCTTGGAATTGTACATGCATAGGATATGCATGATCATACGATTGACGACCTTGGTTTGGCCATCTGTCTAGGGGTGGAAGGAAATGGATTTGGTGAGCTTGGTGTCCAACAATGACCAGAGGCTCGACCAGAATGTGCTGAGGAAACGATTGACACAATTTGAGACAATGGTTTGTGGGATTCCAAAATGTGCCCATACACGTTCAAAGAAGAGTTGGTAGTGGATTCTATTGTGATTCTCTTATTGCATGCGACCATAATATCCATTTGGGAAAAGTGATCAACAACAAAAAAAACACAGTCATTTCCCCTTTTGGTGGATGAAAGGCCCGATATGTAGTCCATTGAGATGGATTCCCATGGCCTATCAAGCGCAGGAAGAGGGGTGTACATGCCCTATTTCTTAGTGGTCGGTTTGGCAATGGTGCAAACAATGAAAGACCTGATATACTTGTTGGCATCCTGTCGAATTTTTGACCAGTAGAAATGTTGTTGCAATGTTGCCACTGTCTTTTCAACACCAAAGTGTCCTGCCACCCGATTGTATAGGGCTTCCCAAATCATCTTTTCTCACTCGCTTGATGGAATGTAGAGATGTCCCAGATGGCACAACAACTCATCCTGAAGATGGAAATTAGTGACAATTGAGTTTGCACCCAACATTTGGTAGGTGGTGGCGAAGTCAAGGTTTGTCTCATAGAGGTGGGGCCATCCAAAGGTCTCGTGGTCACAAGAGTCTAACACAGTGGTGAGTGCCATGACTGGAGGTCGACTGAGGAAATCAACCACTTGGTTGATACTTCCTATTTTATACTTGATGTTGAGGTGGAACTGTTGCAAGTATGTGGACCGCTTCTAATGGTGGTCATTCTACAATTTTCCTTGTGTCTACATGAACTGTAGTGGCTTATGATCAGTGTGGATGACTGTCTCCTTCCCAAGAATGTAATTCATCCACTTGTGGTAAGCTTGCACAATGGATTACATTTCTTTGTCATAGGTAGGGTACTTATGGACAACATCTGATAGTGTGTCACTATGATAGGCTACGGGGTGGCCGTGTCGAGTGAGGAATGCGCCCACAACATAGTCTGAAGCATATGTCTTGATCTCAAAGGGTTGTTGCAGGTCTGATAATGAAAGTACTGGGGATGAGAAAAAGAGTTTCTTTAAATCATTGAATGATTTCTGTTGGGATAGGCCCCGCACAAATTTTTCCTTACCACCACCCTTGGTTACTTGGTTGAGGGCCCATGCAATATGGGAGAATCCCAACATGAACCTGCGATAGAAATTTGCAAGCCCTAAGAATCTTTGAAGCTCAGTGAGTGTGGTTGGGGATGGGCAGTCACAGATGACCTGGATCTTTGCTGGATCCACATGCACACCATGTTGATCAACGATGTAGCCTAGATACTGGACCCTGTCCATGCCAAAGGAGATTTTTCCAAGTTGGGATATGGCTTGTGTTGCCACAGGGTGTCCAAAACTTACTGAATATGTTACAAGTGTTCTGCCCAAGTCTTGCTATAGATGAGGATGTCATCTAGATACAACACTAGAAAATCATTGGTGAAATGTCATAGGATATCATCCATCATCCTCATGAAAGTTGTTGGAGCATTTTTCAAACCAAAGGGAATGACCAACCATTCAAAAATACCTTCTTTTGACTTGAAGGTGGTCTTCCATACATCTGTATCTTCTATTGGGACCTGGTGGTAGCTAGACTTCAGATCAATCTTACTGAAGTATTTGGCTCCCTTGAGCTGATCAAAGAGATTGTTGATTCGGGGAATCGGGTACCGGTTCCTGAATGTGATTTTATTTAGGGCTCGGTAATCAATGTAGAGTTTCCAGGTATCATCTTTCTTCCGCACTAGCATGATTGGTCTCCCACAAGGCGATGAGATAAGACATATGTGCCCCTTGTGGAGAATTTCTTAGATCTGTCGCTTGATCTCCTCATTCTCTAATAGAGAGCAGTGATAGATTGACCCATTGGGTAGTAGTGCATCGGGGGTCAGATCGATGGGATGAATGACCTGACAATGCGAAGGTACCCTGACATATGAGAAGAAGATACCTTTGTATTATTCCACGACCTTATCCACTTTCTTCTGCTGTGTGGAGAGGTTGGTCGCGAAGGCTTTTGATGTGGCTGTAATATTTCGCTCACTTTGAGAGTGAATCACAAAGAAGACAGACTTATTGGCTTGAGATATGACCTTCCTACATTTCTTGGCATAGATCAAGAAAATAACACTAGGTGGGACTGCCTCAGGTATCCTGTAAAATTTTGCGTTCAAAGTAATAATAACAGCCTAGACTCATATACAACATGATGTTTCCATAAATAAGGTTGGCCCAAAATAAAATCACAAACTTCAAGAGGAGAAACATCACACAATACCTCATCTTTGAAGGGCTTGATGTCATATGTTAGGCGACACAAAGATCGCTTCCTTGGTGGAGCCATTTAATGGTGTAGGGTTGAGGGTGTGGTGTTGTCAGCAGGGCTAGCGGCTTGACAATATATGTTGAGATGAGGTTCTTATGGATATTTCTATCAATGATGAAGTGCAGTGGGGTGCATTTCACCCACATATGTGAATGAAAGAGGCCCTCGGCTTCCTCTAGCTCGTCTGGTTCATCAGGCTAGATCTTGGTGGTAGCAATGGCGACATTGGGTTCCATGTCAATGATTTGTCTTCCCCTTTCTAGTTTCAAATCAGAGTCTGATACCACATCTAATTCAGAGGCTTTCACCTTATCCATCAATGACTTCTTTGAGTGGTAATAAATGGTGTTATGCCAGGGGATTTTATAGAAGTCACACCACTTCCCGATATCTTTCTTCATCTTTCTAGTGTCCTTCTTTACTTGCATATTAGACTGCTTGTCTTGAGGATGTCCATCTTTGCTCTATCCTTTGTTTTGTGGGTTAGGGATTCCTTTTCCTTTATTTTGTTGTGAGGGGTTCTTAGGCCCAAATTGTCGTGTCTTTTGTTTAAGCTTATGCTCTTTGACGACATATCAATAAGCCGCACCCTAGGACAATATGTCCATAAACTCCATTTCTATATAGATGTATCTATGTAGACCACTATGATACTTGAGCACTAGATGTCTCTCAAAATATTTGATACCTAGCTTGGTGCACAAGGTATGGAAGATATTTGTGAACTTTGGCACTGCTTGGTCTCTTTCCTGTCGTAGTGTGGCCCATTTTGTATACTGGTCGTTATAACTTCCGACATGGTAGTATTGTTCTTTAATAGCATCCCTAAAGTACTCATAGGTGACTGTTAATGTAAATAATGAGGGTTCCTCTATTTCCTCTTTCTCATAGAAATTCTCCCACCAATCTTTGACACGGGGAACGACTTTGAGGAGCGCAAAAGTAATCTTTTCTCTGTTCGAAAAGTTATGAATAAATAAATACCCTTCTAGTAGATTCAACCATTTGTCTACAACATATGCATCTATATGACCTTCAAATATAGGAATATCAAAGTTGATTTGTACCTTGAAGGGGGCGGTGCCTTTGCTCGAGGAAGATGCGTTGCTTGCTGGTAAATGCCGAAGGATTTGCGCAAAACTATCCATCATCTTATTCCTTTTTTGCATGAGGGATTCCTCGAGAAACATTTTGAAAGGATCTCTTGTCCTATCATATTTATTTTCTCCCTCCATGAGAGGTCGCTTTGGAATGCGAGAGATTTTGTCCTCAAGGGAAACAAGCTTGAGACCCAATTCTTTGTACCCTAACCTCGTCAGGGACATGCATTAAGACCGAAAAGGAGCAGACCTCTCTGATATCACTGATCCGGATTTTATGAGAAAAACGAAATGAATATAGATTATTATTATTCTTAACACATAAGCACAAGAAAAAATAATAGAGATACAGTAAAACTAGCTTCTATTCAATAAGGAAATATGTTGAAACTGTAAAATGCAGACTTAAACAAGATTTCTAGAATGATGGCAGATTATCTCTTAGAAGAGATGTGACGGTTGCGCTCATTCATAAGAATATGGTTACAATGAGCCTCTCCAAGCCTTTTTACAATAAACAAGAATTCCAAAAGCCCAGACATCTAAAAAACCTAACCCTAGGAGATGAAGTGCCAAAAGTCAAGTGGGCCCCGTTGGGGTAAGTTAGTACATCAACTTCCCATGGTCGTAACTTTTGCATACGATCTTTGTTTTAGGTGCACGATATCCCATTGGAAAGGTATATCCAAGGAATACACATATTTATTTTAGAATCTGACTTCATCTATATTCTAACTATGGTGAGCCTTAAAAACAATGTTTAGGGCCTCAAAACGACCTTGAAAGTTCGGGACCCGAAAACTAGAAAAAAACTACCAAACTGAAAAACTGCCAAAATGAGCCAGTTGGAATAGGTGGGAGGAAACCAAAATCCATTTGGATCAATTTTATTTTAGAAAAATTTTTGTCAACAAAATCCTCTTTGTACTCAAGGATATCTTTAGTATAAACTTGAATAAGAACTGTTTCTACAACAACTTGTTTTACTACAAGTTCTTGTGGAATAACATCTCCTTTCTTGAATAGCCCCCAAAATATTCTCTTTCTACTTCATTTCCTGCTACTGGTTCTTGTGTGGAAGCATCATGATTTTTTTATGTTGGTTCTTGTATAACAACATCAATTTCTTTCCTTGCCTCAACAACTTTTGCAATATTAGTCCTTCTCTTTCTTGGATATTCAAGGGGTATGTTAGAAGGGATATGGACTATGGAACGAAAAAAAATTGGTGTGGTAAGGGTTCTAGATAAAATAAGGGTGGTGATGGTGTGTTCATTATATATAGACCCTTGGTCAATGTGCCCCCGCCAAACTGAATACTTTTTCCTTCCTTAGAAAAATAACAAAAGGTAAGAAAGTAGGGGAACATAGAGTAAGCTCATGTATCTTTTTAAATACACACCTATAATATTCAATAAATATGGAAAACAATTAAAAATAAAAAGTATACCTGAACTTACCTAAGAAGTCATGACATATAAGTATGTGACATCCACAAGTTCCCATGGTAAGAGATTATGTAGAAAATACCTTGATGTTCTTAAAAAAAACTAATGATATGTAGTATTCTATAGAGTTCCTAAAAAAACCCCGTAGATTTCTAGTGGCCTAGTTGTATATCCTATAGATTTATTGCATCCCATGTGCTTATTTCCAATAGAATTCTTGCAGGCGACCTATAGAATTTCTGCAACCAACCTATTTATGGATTTTTATAGTTGGTTCTTGTGTAGTAGCCACACAACTTATTGGTGCTAGTCCTTATGTAACAACAACAATATTTTCCAGAACTTGATTACTCATGTTGTCTCTATAGCAATAATGGATCTGTGAAGTGTTGCTGAAATAAAAAAACATATTATAGAACTTGTAACATGTTGTTAAATATAAATAAAGTGTGGTGAGCGAGATGAAACAAACATGTGACAATAAGACTTCAACAAGCTCTTGGAAATATTTATTCAAAGAACTATTGAAACTTAAGATTTATTTCCTGATTTTATTTATTCATTTATTCTTGTTCTTTCTCTTTTTCCAAATCTTGTCTATTAGCAAACTAGTTTTAAAACAAGATCTTCTAATTATGCCCATAGGGTTTTCACAATAATAATTCTTATTCCTAGGGAATGCTTGTTGAAAATTGCTTTTCAAACATTCCACGGTCTGATGATTTGAAATAAGTTTTCACCATCATATTTGTTTTTATTTATTTATTTATTATTTTTTTATTTTGATGAAGGAAATAAGATAACTTATGTAGCTTAGTGCTGTAAGTGGGTTGAGTTACGTTATTGAGCGGGTTGAGCAGGAAGTTATGGAGGCCTTTATGGAAGATGAAGAAAGCAATATGCATTTTCTTTTACAAATATTTCAGTTGAGTAAGAAAATGCATTGATGTACAATGGTTATGAAACAATATAGAATAATGGTACAACTAATGATTAATGATGATGAATGGTGTTAAGGAACAAGGATGGTGTATTGGGAATTGACGCTCTCTTTATTGCTTCAGTGGCACTGCTTATTGACTTTTATTTGTACTCTTGTAGAACTTGTCTTATCTTCTGTAGCAATTGTCCCTTGATCTTTGCTGCACTGGTCTTGAATCAATTTTTCATTTTCCTTATATTATCCTCCTACAACATTACAAATAGTCTTGGTGTTGTTGGTCTTATTTTAGATCTGTAATTCAGAATATTCTAAAGCACTAATGTAGATTTCCCGCAATGTTTCTATAGGTTTCTTCTACACTTATCCACAATAAGTGTAGAATTGATTGATAATGCAACAGGAAGGATTCATCATCATGTGATTTTTCACTTTATTTTTATTGGATGACTTGGTGATATTCCTTTTTCATAAAAAATGGTCTTAAAAAATCACTCCTTCATGGATGGTTGACCTTTTTAATCTTTTTGTGAACTAAAAAAAATCTAGCATTTGTTTGCAATAAAATATGAGATCATGGAAGAAGATAAGTCTTCATATTTTATTCTTATGAAAATAATTGCAAATAGTGAAAGGAAAAAAATATATATAAAACAACTTTCATTTTCAACAAGCTGAGTAGAGGTGGTGAGCCTAGACTACTCAATAATGTTTTGGTCACAAATTTTTCAATTAATGTTTGATTGAAATGATTCTAAATCCATATTAAATTATATTCATATGGATACCCTTAGTATAAACATGTTTTTAAAATTAATTGGAATGGTATGTCAAATCTGTTGAGAAACCACTTATATATCAGATATGTTTTTGTATTTTTTCCTGGACTAACAATCACTATTTTTGGCATAACGTTTTCTTCCGATATCAGATCAACATGATTCTTGTGGAATTTGAAATTCTATTCATTTATATATTCCCCATAGAAATGGGTTTGGAAAAAATAAAGAATTGATATTCCAAATAAGTTAATAACAATCTAGGATGCAAATTGATTAACAGTGAAAAATTTAGGACATGCAGTGACTAAGTTTAACCTAAAATTTTCGTTTGGTGTCCGATTGATGTGATTCCAGTGGAATATGAAAGTAAATTCACAAACATATTTCAAATAGAAACAATATTTGAAGATATGAATATTTGAAATATCAAATATGCTGATGAATAACCTGTATGACATAGTTATTTTTAATTTCCAGCATGGACCAACAATGACTATTTTGAACACAACGTTTACAGCTGATGTCGGAATGAAATAACTATAGTAGGAGATGAAAATAAATTCATTTATGTATCTTCACTAGAATCATGTTTTGAAAATTCAATGATTTGTTGTTCCAGATAAGCTGCTGAACCTAAGTTAGAATGCAAAATTATGAAAATGAAAATTTTTGGACAAACAATTACTAATTTGGGTAAAACATTTTCGTACGATTCTGAAATAAAGTGATTCAAATTGGCTTGTAAAATAGATTCCAAGGAATAGTCCTCTTAGAAACAGATTTTTAAATTTCCTTCATTTGATCCCCACAAAAATTGATTGTCCCAACTCTATTTTTAGCGAATTTGTGAAACAAATGATACATAAAGAGTTGGCTTAATTTTCGTGTAAGTACAAAGTTTTTTTTTGGATTAGATCTTCCAATATATTCAATAATTACCTAGAATGTTCCTATAGGCTTTTTTTTTACCATGAATAATATGTAGTTTATTGCAAAACACCATCTATATAGGTTTTGCAACAACTTGTTATAGATTTAATGATTGTGATTTGTAAAGCTATGAAATTAATAATGCATCACATACCTTTTTGGAATTGATTGAAAATTATTCTAGTATGATGTTGGCTCGATTTCTCTGCAGTCATAAGAAAAGGTGGTGCTGGCAGAAAAGGCAGTGCTTCAGTCAATCAGGTTACAGCACAGAGCTTATCAAGATCCTACTCCGCATAGGACAAGAGATCTGTGCACATCTCGCTAGATCCTCCTTCCCCGAGTAGATCTAGCACAGAGCCTCCTAACAATCTTTGCACTTAGCACTTACAATACTTGCACTCATATTTGCAAGTTTATCACATAGATCAACTCTTAGCACTAAGCCGCTACTAACTTCGCTTTTGAGCCTCTTCTTATATAGCCTAGACTTCTACTTATACATTTACAAAAGTGGGCCTAAGCGTGGGTAAACCCATGGGCCGACATCCCAATCCCATTAAATTATCCCCAAAACCCAAAAAAGACCCAAAGTGGGCCGATATCCCATGATCTCTGCTTCGTCTTGCGTTGCTTCCTTCGATAGGGCGTCGAAGTCCCAAAAACAGTCAAATATGACCAAGTATCTCCTAAAACTTGGTCAAGGGCCAACAAGCTATCTTAATCTTTTCTGGAAGTGACATTGTCTTCTGTCTATATTTCAAGTCTACCATTGATACATGGACCCTATCCTCCTTTCCTTGTCGCTCCTGAAAGATTCCATTTTCTTGTACTTGTGTCCATAGTTGACCACTTTGCTCCAACAACTATGTCATCTTTTGTATAGCCTACACTATATTTTCCGCAAATTCTATAACGTCTTTCTCTCACAGTGCTCTTACTTCTTGAGGAGTAGTGGGTACTGCACGCTCCTCCAACTCCTTTATTTGGCTCTTGTACTTCTCCAAATCCTGAGCTATTTTCTTCATCTTTTCTTCTGATGATACTTCCTCTAATCATGTGTTGTGAATATGTTTTTAATGGATGCATTTCCTCATTACATTGTCCCCAAAGCGTGAGAATGGTATATGTATCGACGTTGATAAGAAAATGAGAGCTGGACCACTAGAATTGAGAGTAGCTCCATGAAGGATTGCAAATTCTCCACCAACAGATTGTTGCTAATGATTGTCATCTTGTGATCACTATTATTTCCCAAGAAAGAGTGCTCCAATATGTGATATTCGTTTCCATTGATATTGAGATTTCAAAATGGTAGTTATCTCTGAGACAATCCTGGACTACCGATACATGATGTTGAGCAAAGAAGGATGAGAAGAGCAGATGAAAAAACAAGATGGTCAGATAATAAAATAAAATAAAATAAAAACCAAGACATTGGTTTCATGAGGAAGCATGGATATGTCTTGGGGGACATTGGCTCCATGAGGGAACCTCGATATGTCTTAGACATGCATTCCATGAGGGAACCACGAGATGTCTAGTATGGACATAGTTCATGAGTGAAGCTTGAGGTTGGACACTTCAGGATATTTTGGTGTCTAGTATACATTGAGTCCATGAGAGAACCTTGATATGTATTAGACATTGGTTTCATGAGGAAACTTTTAAGGTCCAAGATGGCATTCCCTTTCAGAGGGAGACAATTGAGCCAATTGATCCCATTGATCCTGTAGCTCCAGTTAACGTTTCCATAGATATTGCAGTACATCGGAAGATACTTTTATAGGCTCATCAGACTCTGCAGGAGGCAGAAGGACATGCAATCATGGTACCCTCCGAGAGAGCAAGAGACCTTAGAGATATCCATGCTATGCCACAGTTATGAGCCACATCATACATTTTGAGCCTTCTTGTTATGAGGGGCAACTAGTCATCTAGTATGGAGAGATGACATGATGGAGGAGTATCAATCCATCATGAAGAATGATGTGTGGGATATTGTTCTGAGACCTGAGGGGAATTATGTAGTGACTTCTAAATGGATCTACAAGATCAAACATATAGCTGACGGAAGAATCGAGAAGCACAAAGCAAGATTTGTTGCTAGAGGATTCTCTCAGGTGGAGGGAATAGACTATGAGGAGACATTTTCTCTTGTTGCTTGATACACTTCTATTCGGACGATTATTTCCCTCGCAACATCCATGGGTCGGAAACTACATCAGATGGATGTGAAGACAACCTTTCTCAATGGAGAGATTGAGGAAGAAATATACATCGAACAACCAGATGGTTTCTTCATACATGAGAAGGAGTCTCATGTGTGCAGGTTGAAGAAGGCCCTATATGGACTCAAGCAGACACCTCAATCTTGGTATGTGAGGATTGATGGACACCTGATGAGGTTGGGCTTCAACAAAAGTGTTGTTGATCCCAACCTGTACTACAATATTGTTAATGGTGAGTCCCTGATTCTGGTCCTCTATGTTGATGATTTATTCCTCACTGGTACAGAGAGCCTTACTATTGAATGCAAGTATGTGTTGGCCTCTGAGTTCGAGATGAAGGACCTTGGTATGATGAACTACTTCTTGGGACTAGCGGTGTGGCAAAGATCTGATGAGATATTCCTAATTCAGGGGAAGTAAACAGTTGATATATTCAAGAAGTTTAATATACTGAACTTGAAGCCCGTGACTACACCAATGATGACGAATCTGAAGAAAATAAGTGTGTCTTCTTCCGATTATGACGAAATTGATCCAACTCTGTATAGAAAGTTGGTTGGATAACTGATGTATCTGGTTAACACCAAACCAAATAATTGCTATGCAGTGAGTGCACTTAGCCAGTTTATTAGTCAGCTGAGATAGACACACTAGATTACTGTGAAGCATGTGTTGAGAAAATTGCGAGGCACAGTTCAACATAGTCTGAGATATGCTTCCAATATTGATATGATATGGAAAGAATATATTGACTTTGATTGGGCAGGGAGCACAGTGGAAATAAAGAACACCTTCAGGTGTTGCTTCACTTTGGTATCTTCCATGGTTTCCTGGTGTAGCAGGAAATGAACTTATGTGACTTTGAGCACAACAGAAGTAGAGTACATTGCATTAAGTATGACAATCTATGAAGCAGTGTGGCTTCACAAGCTCCATGCAGATTTATTCGAACATGTGCTGGATTCCACCATTATTCATTATGGTAACTAAAGTTGTGTGAAGATCTGTGATAATCCAGTGTTTCATGACAAACCGAACCACCTTGAGATCAAGTACCATTTCATCTGAGACATGGTGCAGAGGAAGGAAGTATCGATGTAGTACCTTCCTACAGATGAGCAGGTTTCTGATGTTCTTACCAAACCAGGATGAAGTTTAAGTACTTCCGTGACAGAGTTGGCGTGGAAGAGAATGCCTCCCTCGCTGAGAGGGAGTGTTGATGTTTGCAGCTTCCTGAGACATTCTCTAGATCGTACTCCTCTGTGACTGAGTTGATTTTATCTGTGAGGACACTTATCCGAGAAGGGATAAGTGGGGCACTTATTCGAGAAGGGATAAGTGTGGTTGGGCTTATAATCCAATGTCCCATGTGGAGAGCACATGAGGACATGTCAAGGGATTTGACCCTTGACGTCATACACTATGGAAGTTGACCCTAGTGTTTCTAAAGGGTGTAGCCTCTAGAAGTCCACATGGAGTGCCATGTGTGACAAACGTTTTCTAGATCATACTCCTCTATGAATTGAGTTGAGTTTATCTGTGAGGACACTTATCCGAGAAGGGATAAATGGGGAACTTATTCAAGAAGGGATAAGCATGGTTGGGCTTATAACCCAACGTTCCTTGTGGAGAGCACATGAGGACATGTCTCATGAGGACCCTAGTGTTTCTAGAAGGTGTAGGCTCTAGAATTCCACATGGAGTGCCATGTGTGACAAACTTTCTCCAGATCGTACTCCTCTATGAATTGAGTTGCGTTGATCTGTGAGAACACTTATCTGAGAAGGGATAAGTGGGGCACTTATCCAAGAAGGGATAAGTGCAGTTGGGATTATATCCCATCATCCCATGTGGAGAGAACATGAGGACATGTCAAGGGAGTTGACCCTTGATGTCTCACACTATGGGGAGTTGACCCTAAGTATTCCTAGAGGGAGTAGTCTCTAGAAGTCCACATGGGAGTGCCATGTGTGAAAAATATTTTACTACTATGGTGGTTTTGTACCACTGGCTGAGACTGCGTGTCTCTGGATAGTAGTTGTGTACTACTATGGAAAGATACCTCCCTAGCTAAGAGGGAGTGTTGATGTTTCAACATCGGGCAAAACTTCTCCTACATTGGGTTGTAGACCAAGGGAGACAAGATACATTTATCACAAAGGTGCACTTGTGGTAAATGGGCCCAGACATAGTCCTTCCTTGATCATGACAAGGAATAATATGGACTCGAGGTGCTTGAAGTTCTTTCTACATGTCAGTTAGCATCAAGTCGACATTCACTCATAGGTGTGTGCCTGTGGTGAAATATCTTGTTGTGTTCTTTGTCCTAGTCATGTGACTTGACAAGGACTGATAAAGACACAAGATGCTATATGATGTTACATGCAGACCCAAAGTAAGCATAATCTTAGAGAGAGTTAATTGGCTCAGAGGGAGAGCCGAAGAAGGAGTTTCTCCTTGGTTCAGGTGAGAGAGAGATGTCTCCAAAGACTAACAGACAAGTGTCATGAGTTTAGGGTGAAGTTTGTATACTTCAAAGACAAGAGTGGCATGTTGCAGAATGTCTGCCTCATTGAGAGGGAGTGTTGATGTTTGGAAAACATCAGGAAGACATTCTCTAAAGATAATAATTAATAATATAATAATTTTTGATTATTAAATATAGTATATAATAAGTAAATGATAATAATAAATAGTTATTGATTATTAAAGGGAGGCATCCTTTCATGGATGGTCACCTTATGTTCCCTATATATGGAACACTCATTATTGTAATTATATATCATATATCGAATATGAAGAAAACCAACATCTTCTACCTTCTGCTGGACTATCTTCTTATCCCTTCTTTCTTAGCTAATTGCTTCCTTCAGTGTGACGTTCTCCTCCTGAGCTGTTTGTAAGTTTGTCACATTTGACCTTTCCTTGGACTAGATTTCTTGTGTGACACTGATCTTCAATTTGTATAGTGCCTTTGTCAAGATCTTGGGAAATTCCAAGTCCAATGTCTCTATCTCCTTTATAGGCTTATGTGCCACCTCCTCTTCAATGTACAACATATCCGATGCTATCATGAAATTTGCGCTCCCTTGTGCTATGATTTGTATTGTTTCCCCTGCTGGAATTCCCTCCCTAGTCTTTCCCGATTTTTCTTTCTATCACTTCTCTTCCCTGAACTTTATCTATTCCATCATAGTTTTTACCTTCTGCACCTGCTCAATAATTGAAGGAATATGCTTCTCGAAGTTCTCCCAAGCCTCTGATAGCTGATCTTCAATGGTTGTAGCTACTATTTCGAGATCATATGTTGTCAATGATGTGTGAGGTGGCGTTATATTATCCTTCTCCTTCTTCCTTGAGCCACTTTCGTTCTCCCCTGTTCTCTTCCTTTGGGAATTTTCTAACTCAGATGTCTCTGGAATGTCTGTATCCACCCCTGTTTCTTGTTGAACTTCTTCTTCCACGGGTATTTCCTGTGTTTCTGTTCTCACGTCTACTGCACACACCTGTTCTCTTGTAACTCCTAGTGTTCGTCCTGTGCGTGTTGGGCCCTATGTGGAACCACCCTGTGTTTTCTTTTACATACTGCGTTTCTTTTGAGTTGGCTTGCTTCCCCCAACTTGACCTTTTGTTGTATTTTTATTTTTACTCGCACCATTTCTGCTTGTCTAGTGGGTATGAACTGTTCTATCATGCATTTGAATCTATATTGTTGGGCCTCTCCTTGGACTTGTTGGAACCTTCCATTCATCAAGACAATACTGGAACTTCATTTGGATAAATTGTGTCGTCATGCAGTAGCTCAGTAGTAACCATTCCTTCGCAGGATCCCTCTTCGCCTGCAACCACATACTATGGTGCATTGCCTGAAAGTTGGCAATCTTTCCAAACTCTTGGAATGTCTCCGGTGAAATCTTCCATGTGTTAGCTAAGTGGTCATAGATATATGAAAGATACAATGTGAATGTATCATTGTTCACCTTATTCTTCTTCAGGTCTTCTATGCTTCTTAGTGAAGTGTACCGGGCTACGCCACACTTTCCTATTCTCTGAAGAAACATAGTATACATTGTTTCTTTCCAATCTCCAAGTGCAATGAGGATGATTAGCCATGAGTATTTCAATGCAGAGCCCCAATATTGTGTATCCTTGCAGTCCTCCAGGAAGGAATTGAGAAAATAAGGGGCCCAACTCATTGAGCTCCCCTTCGTGCACTGCGCTGCAACCGCTACCACCCCTGCTAGTACTTCTTCTTTCCTGCATTTCCTCATTAACTTACATGCTAGAAACTTTGTAGAAAATTTTGTTGTTGGATCATTTATGTCACTTATTCGCATCCCCCTATTCCCTCTATCTGTTCCATATTTTGCCTTAATTTCATTCGAAATGGCCTTTGCCTTAGTCTTATCCTCCATATACCATTCTGGCTTCTCCCCATCTGTGGGTAGCCCAATAATTTCAGCTATTAAGTCTATATTGATAGGGACTAGCCTATCCATCCATAAGAAACTTCCATGTACCCTTTCTAGGAGTTGTTTCACACATCCATTGATATGTTTACCGCGCCCAAGGTGAGATATATCTAGTAAATGCATTCTCCCTATGTTAAAGAGCCCCGAGATCCACTGCCTAGGTTCGAATAATGACGCAACTGATGGGCCCTCTCCTCTACTTTCCATGTAGTTGTGTTGTGCCAAATATAGGAATTTGACGGTATCTACTACATCGTAGTCTGAGTACTTCATAACGTTCACACCTCCTATCATTTCATCATCGAATTTCACTCCATCTGGGATTTTTGGCATGCCAATTGTCAATTCTTCCTGTGCGTGTGGTATTCCTTATGCACTGCTTTCACCTGAGCTTTATTTTTCCCTCGCATGGATGAGGCCCTGATCTTCAGTACACCCTCTTGCCTTGTTTCTTGTTATTCTTCCAGCTCTAGGCCCTTCTACACTAAACCCATGGCTTGTTCTTCATCTCGTGGCCCTTTTCCTCTTGACGCATCAAACTCTGTTATTTCTGCATCTTCCTCATGCTTCCTGACCTCCTGCGATGGGTTTTCTTCCTCCTCCACCTGTGTGCTATGCGGTTCATACTCTGGCATATGGATTTTTTCCACATCAACTATCATCGGCATGTCCTTTGTCCTTAGTTGTGTCACCCGAGCGCTGCTTCTTGTGTTTCGACCGACCCTACTTGATTCTCCAAATCGTGGTGGTGACATCTTTCCAAAATCTGAACTCTTTGTGCTACAAATCTCAGTCTGTGTTGGTCCTTGACCAGGTTTTGTTGATATTTGGTCAAGTTTGACCTATTTTTGGACTTCGACAACCTGTCGAAGGAGGAGCGTAAGACAAAGCAGAGATCGTGGGATATCGGTCCCTTTCGGGTCCTTTTTGGGATGTGGGAATATGTAACAGGAATGGGATGTCAAATCATGGGTTTACCCATTTTTAGGCCTATTTTGTATCTATAAATAGATGTATAGGCAATGTAAAAGAGAGAAGAGAATGAAGGCATCTATGTGATGTTAGTATGCAAGAAGGCTAAGTGCCAAGAGTTGGATCTATGAGATCGGGAATTGTAAGGATTTGTGCATATTGTGTGAGACTTGCAGAGTTAAGTGCAAGTCATTGTAGCAATATTGTGGAAGGCTTAGTGCTGGAACACAAGGAAGAAGGATCTAGCGAGCTGCGCAGATCTTTGGTCCTATGTAGAATAAGTTTTTTGAGGCTTTGTGCTTGTAACCGATTTACTAAAGACAATAAATAAGAAGAGTTGGTAGACATAGCCCGAGGGTGGGGGAAAACCTTGGTCACTGCGTACCTCCCAAAGAGTATGCCTTGGTCACTGCATACCTCCTGAAGGGGATACACGCAGTTCACACAGACCAAGATAAGATTCCAGCGTTGAAGTTTAGCGACTTCAACCTCAATGACAAGAAGGTCTACAACATGCTCGCCCCACATAAGTACCTGACTAGAACAAAGGGAAATAATTTGAAGATCGTCCCTCAGTCATGAACCCATAGCCTCGCGTAGTCCACCCTGTTGAATGTTATGAAGATTCCGCACTTCGGACGACACTAGGAGGTGAATGCATGTGTCAAATTGTTGTTGTATTGTTACCATGGAGTTTATCTATGGTTAAACTGTCACATAATAGTGGATTAAACGTTGATAAATTAGATCACCGGGCTTAGTATGCAAGGACCCAACCCACAGGATTTCTATCCTGGAAAATCCATGGACCGTGCTCTCGCTCAGAGGATCAAGGACACTTATGGTTATGCCGAGAAAGGAATGTGAGGCTACAAGGTAGCTTCTATCTAGAGTGACACAGTGTGCCTCGCCTGTTAGATGATTGTAGGGAAGTTAGTATGCAAGAATCAACCCACCCAAGTGACTGGCTTTGTAGTTGACCTCGCTGAGAAGTGCATAGAGGGCCTACAAATGAATTGGGTGTAGTACCTGGTGAACCAATTAGAACTTGACTATAGAGAATCCCAGGATCAAGGGTACGAATTCCACTTTAGCTGGCTATTGATCCTGATCGCTTTCATCGCCTGGGAGATGCTGGAAGGTGCGACCTTCCCAGACGTTGATCCCTTTAAACCATTGGCCGAGAAGTTCAGTACATTGTGGTACTTAGGTGACATAAATAAGCAATGGCATTCAAATGTCGTGTTCCATACATACTACAACCAGTTGAAGCTAACCATACAATCTAAGCCTTGCATAACTCTAAATAATTTAGACAGGTTCAGGCCTTTGATGAAGTTCAGCGCAGACTGCCATTTCATTTATTTCACAGCGCGAGCCGACACGCACAAGAAACAACTTCATTCCTACTACAAACTAATGGAGGAGGAATTGGAGGAGATCACCAAGGACTGGTCGATGAACCTCCTCATTCCAGCAGACCCTATGGAGATATTTGATATAAACAGTCCAGAAACTACGTAGGATACACCTGGGCCGGGCAAGACAAAGAAGACTGAAGAGGTCCATGATTTAGACAGTGAATTTGTGAATAACTCTTCCATCTCACTTGAGCAAGGAGGTGATGATGCAGAGTTAAATGACACAGAGGTCGAGCAGCAGCAGGGTGACGAGGCCGATCCCCTGAAAAAGAGGAAAGGTTCACCTCCGAAACCTTCCTCTCAGAAGAAATCGAAGGCCACTATGATGAAGATGCAGACCGTCCTCACCTCTGATGACTTTGACTTCCTTGTAGCAGCCCTGAATGATGCTTCCCTAGAGATATTAAAGAAGCAAGAAGAAAAGCAAGAGGAGATGTATGATTGAATCACAACTGAACTCTGAGGAGTACAACAAGCCCTACAATCCAGCCACCCAGTCGTCACTGTGCCAAAAGAGCCAGAAGTGGGAGATGAGCCAGCTCAACTCCACCGAATAGTTGATACAATCAAAGCTCGTCTTCGACGAGCGCAAGAGGAAATAGCACAAGCAACCCAGGATTTGGTACAAGTAAAGGGATTACTTGAAGAACAACGTCGAGATTTCGAACAGGAAAAGAGCACTCTCCAAGTGAATTCGATGAAGAAAAAGAGTATCTACAACAAGGCAAGGAACAATTGCTCGCCGAGCAACTCGAAGTGAAGGAAATGGTCAACATAGCACTTCTCTCTATGACTGTCGTAGAAGTGAAGGAAGAGGATCAAGTCACGAAGCAAGTAGCACAACTTGAAGAAGTGATCTAGCATCTCCAGTAGCGCATAGCATATTTAGAGCTACGCACTATACCAGAGACTCCACAGGAGGTAAGAGACCAATGAGAAGACACTACTAGTAGCGTAGTTGACAGACTGAAGGCCCTTACCTTAGAATGCAAGAAATCCGCTGATCACAGTGCCCAGACATATGAGAAACTTACCAAGAACCTAGAGTTGCAGGCACTGGAGTTGCAGCTCTAGGAAGCGAAGAAGCACACAAAAACACTACAGGTGCTGCTGAAGTCTCTGTCAACTGTGGAGAGAATGAATATATCTCAAGAGCAGTGAACTGCCCAACAACAAATCTATAATATCCATATCAAAGTTATGGATATAAATCAGTAACTCCAACCGATACAAGATAAGGCCTATCAATTGTTTACAGAGGTGGAAGGCCAGGGAGCAAAACTAGAGCAGGTTATCACCATGACAGAACAACATCGAGAAGGACCTGTGAATGATGAAGTCATTCAAGAATTTGTTGAAAAAGAGCACATAGCAAAATAGTAGGTCGAAGTAGTTCGAGCCAAGCTCGAAGCGTTTGAAGCATAACTTCCTACATCAGAGTGACTCGAGATGAGTCATTGGTGAGTGTTGGGGGCCTATTGGCCCTTGACCAGGTTTTGTTGATATCTGGTCAATTTTGACCTATTTTTGGACTTCGACAGCCTATTGAAGGAGGAGCGCAAGACAAAGCAGAGATCGCAAGATCTAGACCTCTTTTTGGGTCCTTTTGGGATGTGGGAATATGTAAATGGAATGGGATGTTGGCCCATGGGTTTACCCATGTTTATGCTTATTTTGTATGTATAAATAGATGTATATGCAATGTAAAAGAGAGAATATAATGAAGGAATCTATGTGATGTTAGTATGCAAGAAGGCTAAGTGAAAAGAGTTGGATCTGTGAGATCATGAATTGTAAGGCTTTGTGCATACTGTGTGAGACTTGCAGAGTTAAGTGCAATTCATTGTAGAAAGATTATGGAAGGCTTAGTGCTGGAACGCAAGGAAGAAGGATCTAGAGAGTTGCACAAATATTTTGTCCTGTGTGAAATAAGGTTTGTGAGTCTTTGTTCTTGTAACCGATTGACTGAAGACAATAAAGAAGAAGAGTTAGTGGACGCAACCCCAGGGTGGGGGTGAACCACACAAACACTGTGTTGTTATGCTTTGTGCTTGTCTTAATGTGTTTATGACTCTCTTGCTAAGTGCTTTGATAGATATAGATAAATATGTTCATGCATTGTGCCAATGATGTGTAAGAATGTTAGATCTGACTTCTATGTATGCGCTTAGTGCTTGCTTCTGCTAGATCTGGTCCATCTGTTTTTGCTAAGTACTTAACTACCTTAGATCAATGTGAATGTTGTGAAGCTTTGTTTTATCAACAAAGTAGATATTGATTTCATATTGAGGATCTGATGGTGCTAAGTGCTATATTAAGTATCATAATCACATATATGTGCCCCAGCTAAGGTTCCAGACACCTGAGTCTCGCAACCACCCCTGCCTCGACCTCGGGTGAGACTTCATCTGCTTCGCAGACATTGCCGAAAGAGCCAGTAGTTAGGGTTTTTTTGGTGCATTGTTGTAGCGTTGAACCCTAGGTCTACCCCTTTGCCAACAATCTTCTATCAAGAACTCTCACTCTCTCGTTGTTAGGGTTCACTCTTCATTCTTCTCCTTAGCTAAAAACACAAATGACTTCATTTTCCCCCTTTTTCTGACTTCATAGCGGGACGATGTACTGACAGTTGTTGTTGGGATCTAAATATGTCCTAAAACAAACCTTAGTCTAACATTAATTTATCAACCGAGGATTCGTCTTCTCTTTTAAGAATGCCAAAAAAGTCTATGCAGAAAGTTGTAGAGGTTTAAATTGTGTAGATAATTCAGTTAAAGAAAATCTGAGTCTATCTAAATTACTGCAATAATCAAGTTCTTCACTCATTCATTAAAAACTCTGAAACTAATAACTCACTCAACAGAGTTATAATATGAACAATAACACACCATGAATCAAAACCTTAATCAATTTGCTGAATTCATTTATCTAAGAAACAATAATTTAATTTGCACAACCACTTAATGAATAAATCTTTCAATGATTATTTAACTTGTTGGAAAAGAACAACAATCTACTGCATATTTTAAGAAGGAACAACAAATGTGAATTAAGAGAAAGGAATAACAAATGCGAATTTGATAAAAGAAACAGTGTATGCAAAAATGAAAGGAATCCACAAGCGATAAACTAACAACAATTGGAAATGGAACAACAATCGATAATCTTCAAATGAAACATGTATTCTCTGCAAATGAACAACATAACCAATTCATAAAATAATCAACACATTATCAAATCTATCTAACTATTTTGAAAGGAAATTCAAATCACAGAATGAAAACAAAATTGATACGATTACAGGTGATACAGTAACTCCTTCCTTCTGGGCCCACAGTCTTTAGAAGATATTGTTACTAAAACCATAGTGCGCATATATGCTCAAAACACTTGAAGCTTTCATTAATTCCATAATTGATACACCATTTACAATGGATTTCTATACAAAATGTTAACAATTAAGAGATTCAAATGTTTGGTTAAAATCCTTGGGTATCTCTCTATTGTTCACTATCCTCTATATATTACAATGAAATAAGTAAATTAAGCTATCCCGAGGATCGAGAGATCCTCAGGTGATCTAAAAATCAAGAAGACTTGTATTCTTGAAATTATTTGCAAGATTTAGTTTATGCGTTAAAATGAAAATCAATCAAATTTGCAACACAACTTTTATAGCAATTACTTATCAAAGATGCATATAAGCAGCAACAATAATTAGTGAACAGAAAACACATAACACAACAAATGATAAAGGAGTTCACCCCTCTCTTGGGCTACATCTCCTGGTCCATCTTCCAATGGATCATTTGTATTATTTTCTCAAAGTGCTCAAAAATGTGCTTTACAATGCTCAAAATTCCAAATAGATGGCTCCAATGGCTCCAGAACGTCCAAAAACCCCTAGTTGGGCTTTTTCGGCACCTCGTTTGGCCAAAAATTGAAAAAGATAGGCTTCCTGGAAGTCCCCCTTCAAAATTGTTGTCTCTACATCTACAAAACACACCCTTGTTGGCTCAACCTAGCCCACATGCATATTTAATCATTAAAACTCAGCACCGGGCGCAACCACACAACTCGTACAAACTGTCGCATGGTTACACGCTGGCCCTTAACCGTCTACGGCCCATGGGCATGTGAAGAGCCATACGACCGTGAAAATATAAATAAAGGGCCAAAGTTCAAACAATTATAAACAAAGGCGCGCCCGTGGCCACATCGCATACCATGCGACCGACGACTCATATGAAAGGGCTATACAATAGAGCGTGCATATAGTAATGTGGTCACATTGTATATACGCGGGACCGGGGGTCGGTGCTAAGCCCCGGCCCGGTCTGTGCCCAGCATATAATACATATCAACTTAAATATAATGTGCACCGTTTATATTACAAGGCACAAGTGGTGGCGTGTCGGTCGACGACCCTTCCCAAGTCTCTTCCCCTGCTCGGAGGTCGCGAGCTCGAGTCCTGCTAAATGCACAAATTTTAAACCAATATGTGTGTGACACGTGGCGGACATTGGTTGGGCCACGTGTCGCCATCCTGTTCATTGCAAGCATGCCATGTCATATGCCAACTATCCACACAACTACCTTCCATGTGTTGTATGGCCTACCACGTGTCGTACGGTCTGCCACGTCAGCGTCCGTATGGACTGTATAGTCAGCATCCCTTTTTTTGCCTGTTTGTCATTTTGAACAGAATGCGATATCTCTCGCTCCCGACATCCGTTTGAACCCAAATGAGTTGCGTTGGGTTCGTAATGATGAGTCCTACACTCTGATTCGATTTGAAGTGATTCCAGGCACTTTGAAGTTTGAGCAAAATTTGATCCCCTGGATCACACCTCCCCATTGGAAAGATTTTGGACCTCCAAAAGACTATTTTCAGTCTATCTGAAGATGAGGGTATAGCTCCCTCACCTTTCCAACCTCAATCCACTTGGCTTTACTTAGATTTGTACCTTTAAGACCAACTTGAAGATACTCCACATTTCCTCGTTTTGAAGTTCGCATTCTCCTATCAAGGATGGTGTCTTCATGCAGTTCTGTAAGATATTCTGGGGAAAAATCATCTATAGAAGGAATCTGAACATGCTCTCCT
>ML776963.1:720161-764246 GCA_009831015.1 Picea engelmannii
ACAATAACACAATCATCAAGAAAAGGCCTTAAGACATCATTCATAACTCTCATGAAAGTAGCAGGTGCATTGCAAAGTCCAAAAGGCATTACCATCCATTCAAACAAACCTTGCTTCATTTTAAAAGTTGTCTTCCATGTGTCTCCTTCGGCAATCCTGATCTGATGATATCTGCTTCTCAAATCTAACTTAGTAAAATATTTAGCATCTTTTAATTGATCAAGCAAATCATCGATTCTAGGAAGAGGATAACGATTATTTACTGTGATTTTGTTCAAAGCCTTGAAATCAACACTCATACGCCATGTACCATCTTTCTTTGGCACTAACACAATTGGAGATCCACATGGCGATTAGCTTGGTACAATAACCCCTTTGTCGAGCAACTCTTGGATTTGTTTTTTAATTTCAGCATTCTCCATGACCGACATACCAATGTTTGGAAGAGGACAATCTTGCTGTAATTGAATTTCATGTTGGATACCCCTTTTTGGAGGTAATCCCTTTGGTTCCTTAAAAATTTCATCATATTGATTAACAACCTCATATAGATCAGATTTCAACTTTTCATCACAACCTTGAAATACTTCGTTTTCAATATCATCTTTGGGTTTAATCATTAAGAGATCAAAATTCTTGCTAGCATTGACTAATCTCTTCATTTGTCCTGCATTTACAAGTGATAAATTCATCTTCTTTGTATGGGCTCTAACAATGTACTCAACTTCATTCTTAAACAAATGATACTTATTCTCATGACGATGAAAAATAGCTTTCCTATCATATAAATATGGGCTTCCCAACACAATACCACAGATATCCAAAGGAATAATATCAAGCTCTACCTCATCAACAAAATTTGCGGTGATAGCAAACCTAAGTTTACACCTTTTTGTCACTTGTAATTTAGAATTATCACATATCCAACCAAGAGGGTATGGCTTAGGATGTGGAATTGTTTCCAATTTTAATTTCTTAACAGTGTCTTCAGATATAAGGTTTGCTTAAGATCCAGTATCAAATAGAGTATCTATTTTGGTATGCTTTGAAACAACCCTTATGTGAAAAATTTCAATTCTCTCTTTTTCTTGTCGAGTTACATTGAGATTATTGTTACTTTAAGAACTACTACTTGCAATAAAACCATTACCTTGATAACCCATGGCTGTGATCTTTGTTTCATCACCCGAATCAGAACCTAAATGACGTTGTATGGTTGCAACTGTCTTTGACTTCCCTTTGTTGCCCAACTTTTTGGGTCTTCTTTCAGGATGAAGTTTCCAACAATGGTCTTCATCATGGCCATGTTTTGAACAATGTTTTCATGTGAATTTTTCTCCCTCTTTCTTAACAACAACAATCTTTTTTCCATTGCCCTTGAACTTCCTCTTTCCTTTGTCTCCATGACTGAAAGACTTCTTGTTACCCTCATGAGTTTTGTTCCTTCCTCTTACTTCCAAATGAGTGGCCTGAACACAAACTTCATCTAGATTTGAAGGATTAAACATGAGTATAGTATGTCTCAAATAACTATGTAAACCTCCAATGTATTTGAATAAAGTTTCTTGAGAAGACAAATCTACTCCCAAAACCAAAGCTCTTCTCCTAAATTCTTGAGTAAAGCTTTTCACATTTTGTCCTTTAGCTTGTCTAAAATTTTGCCAATCCATAGTATCCTTTTGCATATATGACAATGGATAAATTTGTCTTTTAATTGCAACAATAAAATCATTCCAAGAGGTTAAAACTTTACCATGTTTCTTCATGTCCTCCTGAGTCTTGGATTCCCACCAAATGAGTGCTGCACTATACAATCTTAAAGAAGCAAGATGAATTTTAGTTTCATCATCTTGAATTTTTTGTATCCTACAATACACCTCAATCTGACGAATCCAATTATCTAATTTCTCAACATTTACTTCTCCATTGTACATTGGCAATTCGAATTTAATATCAAGCTTTAACAAAGGAATTTGTGAAGGGGTTTTACCATGTCCTTCTGGAGAATTCGGAAGAGGTCTTGAATTAGTAGAAGAAGAAGAAGAAGAAGATGGAGGTGAGGGTGGTGGAGAAGCACCATTCCCTCCATTTCCATTTGGAGTTGTGTCACCATTGTCTCCCTTGTGCTTTAAAGGGTTGGAGCCTTCACCTTGCGACCTTGTGTTCCTTTCCATCAAGATTTTCATCATCTCTCTCATTTCCATGACAACCTTTCTGAGATCTTCATCTTCTGCAGGAACATGTTCATGTGTCTCTTCATGAGCCATACTTGGTGAATGCCTCCTTGGAACTTGCGGTGATGATATAAGCTTCCTACTTGAAGGATGAGAACTTGGCTCTACAAGTTGACCTTCTCCTCTTGTGAGTTTCAACCTTGTGAGCATCAGAAAACAAAACACTTGCAAATAATCAAGTCTTGAAAAACCTTTGTTCTGATACCAACTTGATCTAAAAATGAAGAAGACTTGTATTCTTGAAATTATTTGCAAGATTTAGTTTATGTGTTAAAATGAAAATGGATCAACTTTGCAACACAACTTTTATAGAAATTACTTATCAAAGATGCATATAAGCAACAACAATAAATAGTGAACAGAAAACACATAACACAACAAATGATAAAGGAGTTCACCCCTCTCTTGGGCTACATCTCCTGGTCCAACTTCTAATGGATCATTTGTATTATTTGTTCAAAGTGCTCAAAATGTGCTTTACAATGCTCAAAAATCCAAATAGATGGCTCCAATGCCTCCAGAACGTCCAAAAACCCCTAGCTGGGATTTTTCGGCACCTCGTTTGGCCAATTTTGAAGAAGATAGGCTTCCTAGAAGTCCCCCTTCAAACTTGTTGTCTCTGCATCTACAAAACACACCCTTGTTGGCTCAACCTAGCTGACACACATATTTAAGCGTTAAAACTCAGCCCTAGGTGCAACCGCACAACCGGTACAAACTGTCGCACGGTTACGCGCTAGACCTTAACCGTCTAAGGATCGTGGGCATGTGAAGTGCCATACGACCGCGCGAATATAAATAAAGGGCCAAAGTTCAAACAGTTATAAACAAATGTGCACTCATGGTCACACCACATACCATGCGACCGACGGCTCATATGAAAGGGCTATACAATAGAGTGCACATATAGTAATGTGGTCACATTGTATATACGCGGGACCGGGGGCCGAGGCTAAGCCCAGACCTGGTCTGTGCCCACCATATAATACATATCAACTTAAATATAATGTGCACCATTTATATTACAAGTCACAAGTGGTGGCGCGCCGATCGACGACCCTTCCCAAGTCTCTTCCCCTGCCCGGAGGTCGCGGGGTCGAGTCCTGCTGAATGCATAAATTTTAGACCAATATGTGTGTGACATGTGGCGGCCATTGGTTGGGCCATGTGTCTCCATATTGTTCATTGCAAACATGCCACATCATATGCGAACTATCCACACAATTTCCTGCCATGTGTCGTACGACCTGCCACGTGTCGTACGGTCTTCCATGTGAGCGTCCGTATGGACTATATGGACTGTACAGTCAACATCCCTTTTTTTGCATGTTTGTCATTTTGAACATAACACGATATATCTCTCTCCTGATGTCCATTTGAACCCAAACGAGTTGCGTTGGGTTCGTAACGATGAGACCTACACTCCCGTTCAATTTGAAGCGATTCCGAGCACTTTGAATTTTGAGCAAAATTTGATCCCCTGGATCATTAGGATTCCTTTTACTATTTATGAAGATTGCAAGATAAAGTGTCAATATTCCTTTAAAATTTTTTGTGCCTAATTTCTTCGATCTCCAATGGCTCGTGCATCTTCATGATCTTCTTAACTATCTTGATTTAACAACAATTGTCCATTTCTGCAATAAAATCAAAACAATTGAAACTAAAATTCAGAAATTATCTAATATCATTCAATAATATTTCTAAGAGAATTTTTAACCATTTTGTTTCTTAATTACTTCATGTTGGCCCTTAGCTATGGATTAAGGAATAAAATCAAGGAAAAAGGAAAAAGGAAAGACAAAGTGTGAACTGCGCGAAAAACACATTGACTGTGATTGGGTCGAAGTGGTCAAACAAGAAGAAAACAAGGAGCGAAGTACGAGAGAATGAGCCGTTGGATGAGAAGATCAAGAAGAACATATCAGCAAGGAACATGTATCATGGACAACTCAACAAGCAAAAAAATCCGCCAATGAGTGCTTTGGAGCACTTTTTGGGAAGGAAGGAAAGACAGGTTGGCGAAGCCCAAAAAAAGCGGGTCAAGTTGACCTAGGGTTTTAGACATCTAGGGTTTTGGTATTTAGGGTTTTCACACCTAGGTTGCGACCTAAGTTTGTTGGTGAGCTATTGTAATGTATAAATAAGAACCTAGATGAGAGAAGAGGCATTCATTGTTGTTGTTGTTGTGGTTGGTTGTTTGTTGGTTATTGTGAAGAGGAGTGATTGTGGTCATTGTAGATTGAGAGAAAGAGACTATTGTTGTGAGAAAGAGAAGTGCTATGTGTGAGAGCACTTGGGTATTGTAAGATCTTCAGTTGGTTGCGAATATCAACCCTACATCTGGGTGCGTAGGGAGGGGAGAGAAGGGAGAAGGAGAGAGAGATTTGCAAGCTAAGAGCACAAATAGAACTGTACACTTTCATATAATATCAAGAAACCCAGTTTTGTGGACGTAGCCCTAGGGAAAGGGTGAACCACATATATCTTGTTGTTTTGTGCGATTGATGTTGTGTTCTTTGCTTCTGTTACTCTATTGATGCATTATTATGTTAGATTTGAGATATAACTGTGCGAAGTAGGTTTATGCTTGGTAAGGGTAGTTAGATCTCTGTGTGTTGTTACCTTAGATCCCCTTGCATTTTCGCTGGTTGTAGACATATGTGTCCTACAACCCCCTATTCTATTTCGGGTGAAACTACATCTGCTTCACAGGTGTTGCTGAAAGGGACAATAGTTAGGGCTTATTGGTGCACTGTTAGAGTTGAACCCTGGGAATGACCTTGTGCCAACAAATGGTTCCATGACCGGGATCGAGATCTTCTTGAGGGAATGTCAAGGTGGTTTCCATCAAAGAAAAAAAATTAGAAGTGGATAGAATAAAAAGAAAAGTACTTTGTAGAAGCTCAGAATAAGAACCCTAATATTAGTATAGAAGACTGGTTGGGAAGGTATATCTTTACTAATATACACAAGATTTTCTTTGGAGGAATTCATAAGGAGCTATATAAGTGGTTAGCCAGATTAGAAGATACCCAATTTGAGATCAGATCTAGACCACCTGTTGTTTGGACATCGACACTGCTCAAGAAGGTCAGGAGAGTTGATAACGTCATGTCAAGAGCAGTAGATCACTGGTTTGATAGTACTATTGGAGGGTGTATTACGGAATTTTCCATTGATAGAGTTGAGTCATATAGCCAAGAAGAGAGATATTTCTTTAAAGGAACCAGAGGAAACTTTGTACACTTTATGAAGTTGAAGATCAAGATGCTATTGCATGAGAAGAACATCTTGAAGATATAGTAGTTGGTCAGATTGAAAAGATAATGTTCAAGAACTCAGACAACGACAGTGACACAGAAGTTGGAAATACGCACAATGGAAGGATCTTCAGAGAGGTCCCTCTAGTGAACTTGTTTGAGCAGAACCACAAACCACTTCTACATGATGAAGGTTTTTATAGTGGAGAGGAGGAAGAGTTAGTGAACCAATAACATTCAGGGTCCATTGGGCCAGAAGAAGAGAAGACTATAAAACCTCGCCAAGAAGAATCAGAAACTTCATGAACTACATAGACTATTTAAGTAAGTACTATTACTCCTCTTGTTGTTTTAGCAGTGGTAAATAGCCAAAGTAACCAGAGTAGTGAGATTCATCAGAGAAATCAAAGCGTTGTTTCCAATAGCACAGCACAGAGTCAGCCAGGAAAACTAGGAATATCTATGGTGGATAAGATGAGGTTACCTACCTTTAGGGGAGATGTATCTGAAGATCCTGATCAACACTGGTTTCTAGGCGAAGACATGTGGAGTATTAATAAATTCAATGATGAAGCAGTTAAGAAAGCTCAGTTTAGTACCACCTTGAGAGACCGCGCATTGAGTTGGTACATGAAATTTGTCCAAGGATTTGCACAACCTAAATCGCTGAATGTCATTAATACTGCGTTGATTTCTGAGTTTAAGAAACCCAAGTTAGAGTCACAGTGCATTACAGAGCTAAGAGAAATCAAGAAGAAAGTAGTTGAACCTGTTTGGGAGTTTGACCAGAGGTTTAAGACCTTAACAGATAATTTGAGTTTTTAGATCCCAGATGAACAGAACAAGGAATGGTTCATCGATGCTCTCTTTCCACACATCATAGTCCCTTTGATGCAGTAGAAATTTTCTTCGCAAGATGAGGCATTGGATATCACCATGAAACTAGAATCAACCCCTATGGGAGAATCCAGCTTAGGAATGATCCAAATTTTGAGTCAGCGAACTAACTTGTCTCTGCAGGTGGAAGATATAAAGAAAGACAAAGGAAAAGATAAAAGACAATACATTTGGTGTATCAGATGCAAGTCAGAAGGCCATGATAAGGAGCACTTTCCACTATTCCATGAGTACTTGGCCTCTGGAGCTCTGATCCCTTTGAAGAAGGTTACTCTACCTTGCTGTGAGGTATGTAGAAATAGACATTTCCTTGGTGAATGCTACTACATGCAGAAATATGTTCAGACACCTACCAACCTTTACTGTACATTTTGTAAATTCGTGGGGCATGATGAGAAGGATTGTAGGGCTTATGATCTCTTGCATGAAAGTTCAATAGATACCTATAGGATTCAAGGTGGAGTACAGTAGGAAAGAAGTAATACGCAGTATAATTCCCCAGGAAGAGGAAACTTCAACTCTCGTGGAGGATTCATAGGAAGAGAAAAAGCAGGAGGCATGTGTTGAGGTCGAGGTCAGATCATCTATTATAACTGCGCACAACGAAGATACTTGGCAAGGGACTGTTAGAGCCCTTGTACCACTTACAGCTACTACAACTCATTTGAACATGTCAATGAAGAATGCCCTGTGCTGTTAGCCAAACTTCAAGAAAGATGAGGAGGAAACCAGCAAGTACAACTGATCTCAACTGAACCTCACAGAGAGGATTCCAAAGTCGTTGTAATCACTAGAGGAGGCACTTTTATAGTAGAAGACAGAGAGATCCTGGGAAATACTACAGAAGAATCATGAATCCGAAGAGATGCAGGAAAGACACAAGTGTTTGACGCAAGGAAAGAGAAGCAGACATTTAAAGAAGCAAGAAAATTGTTTGGAGGAGACCAGGCTTCTTCATCTAAGGGTCAACTAGAAGTAAGAGAATATGGAATGCCCTTAGTATTTGATCAGTCTGCTTCGCCTCGATAGGGAAAAGAGGTAAGAAAACTTATGGAATTATTATGTACTTGCATTAAATTGATTAAGGATGAAAGAGTTGTACAAGAGCTACAAAATTTGATCAAACAATATGAGCTAGGAAGGATAGATCCCTTTCTCAACAGAGCAGTGCATCAAGTATCTAAGAAGAGAAGGAAAAATAAGGAACTACACTTGAATGCTCAAATTGGAGACTATGATATAGATTATGTGGTCCTTGACTTAGGGTCAGAAGTCAATGTCATGACAAAGAAGACTTGGGAACTTATGGGAAAAAATAAGTTGATCTACTCCCCTATCAGGCTCAGAATGGCTAATCAACAGGCAGTAAGCCCCTTTGGAAGACTGTAGCACATCCCTATGGACATTAACGGGGTAAATAATTTTGTTGACTTTGAAGTAATTGAGATAGTGGATGAGAGATGTCCTTATCGTGCGCTATTGGGAATTGATTGGGATTTCAATAATTCTACTATTGTTGACTTAAAGAAAAGAAGAATGACATTTTAAGGTGATGGCCTTAGGGTCATTGCACCTCTTTATCTTGATGAAGGTCGCAGATATACAAAACACATCAGAGAATAAGATCGTGCTTATGAGCTAGAAAAAATATATAAACTGATAGCAAGACAACATGATTACATTGATCCTACAACAGATGGGAATTTAAGTTGGTGAAATGACAACACATGCTCATTAGACTCAGAGGAAGCACTATAGAATTGATAGAACAAAATGTATGAAGTCTCTACACGGAGATTTGCTAGGTTGACCAGGGAAGTTCACTGGATTGGAACAGAAGTAAGTAATTACCCACCTTTGATGGTTTAAATCATCTGGAATATTTCTTATTAAAATTTGAAGAAGATATACCAGTAAAACAAAGGTTGTTGGCACTAGATGAGGCTTTGAAAGAAACTCCAACAAGATGGTGGGGAAAACACAGAAAGAGCATCGCGAACTGGGTGCAATGTCACACTTTGATGGAAACACACTTTTCAAAACAGATAGGAGGATGCGAAGTTAGATACGCAGGTCGAAGTTGTCTGAAGGACCATGTGTGAAGTTGTGAGGAAGCCTGGAGCAACATTCCTCAAGAGCAGTGGGTGCATAAATTCATCAACACTTTAGACACCACTGCCATAAATTGGTATCTTCAAGCAGAACTGCACCTCATCACTGTAGACTGGCATGGTATGACGTAGAACTTTGTAACCACATTTTTATTTGACAGTCAATACCCTACAATAGATCAAGCATTACAATTTGTAAGACAAAGAATCTTTGAGGAGGCACTTACCTGCTCTGTCGAGCAAGAAGACGATGAATGGACTGTGCCTCTTCAGAAATTGCAAGGTTGTTACAATATCAATGCCAATGAAGACGATGATCCTAGGAAGGTGAACATCGTAGAAATAGAAGGAAAAATAAACATAGAAGGACCAGGAATCGAACTACCCTTTATTGGATAGCCAATTAAAATCAAGAATGTTAATATTGGAACAGAACAAGCACCTAAGCTTGCCAATGTTGGAGATTACTGGGACGATGCCACTATTGACAAGATCAAAAAATTAATGCACGAATACCAGGACTTGTTTCCAACCAAGTTCACTGATATGAAGGGAATTAAGGGGGCCATTGGAGAAATGAAGATCCCCTTGAAACCAGACACAAGACTAGTCAAGAAGAGACCCTACAAATTGAATCCCAAATACAAGGGGAAAGTGAAGATTGAGCTAGACAGAATGCTGGAAGAAGGAACCATAGAGCCTGTTGAAGAATCAGAATGGATTATCCCAATGGTGGTTCAAGATAATAAAGCACGAGAGATCTGAATCTATGTAGATTTGAGAAAACTCAATGATGCATGCGTGCATGATCCATTCCCTACACCATTTATTGATTAAGTGTTAGATAATGTGGGAGGATAGGAAGTTTACTCCTTCACAGATGGATTTTCAGGTTATCACCAGTTTAGGATTGCCAAGGAAGATCGCCATAAGACTACTTTTGCAACAAAATGGGGAACCTACCAATACACAGTGATGCCTTTCAAATTAAATAATGCACCAACCATTTTTTCTAGGGTGGTGGTCGAAGCATTCAAGGAGTTTTTACATAAATTCCTAGAAGCATACTTTGATGATTAGACTATTTTTAGTTTATTGCAAAATCATATTGAATGTTTAAGACTAATGTTGGATAAGTGCATATAATGTCAGATTTCCCTGAACCTGAAGAAGTGCATCTTCTTTTCACCCTTTGGAGTGTTGCTAGGCCATATTTTGTGTAAACAAGAGTTGATGGTAGATCCATTTAAGATTGTTATTATTGTTGATATACACCCCCTACTTCAGTTACACAGTTGCACACTGCACTGGGACATACAGGATACTACAAAAAGTTCATTAAGGGCTATGCATATATTACAACACCTGTGGAGAAGACTTTGAAGAAAGATTGTCCGTTTCAATGGACATAAGAATGCCAATAGAGCTTCGACACACTGGAACATAAAATGGTTACTGTGCCTATTTTGGTTTTCCCAGATTGGAGCAAGGAATTCAATTTTCATGTCGATGCATCCTCTATTGCATTGGGAGTAGTGTTAGCACAACCAGGAGCAGGAGATATTGACCACCCGTTAGCCTTTGCTAGTAGGAATCTCTCTACAACTGAGATAAATTACACTATCACTGAAAGAGAAGGGTTAGCCATGGTATATGTGCTGCAGAAATTTCACCACTACTTGTTGGGAGGACACTTTAAGATGTTCACTGATCAATCTACGCTGAAATACTTAGTTGTTATTGGGAAATAATACCCTACGGACTAGCAAACTAGGGTTAGGATTGCATGCAGATTTTGACCGTAAAGAAATGACCTTTTAACCTACCACCCAAAACTTATACCCCTCTTTCACGATACATGCATGGAAAGGAACTACTAACCTTTTTACTGATGTTTGGTGTAGATCCTTCATTGCGCTCTTGATCGCTTGCTTGTGCTGCTCCTTCCAAAGCTATCCTGCAATCAAAACAAACAACCACACATGCATGCTACTTTTCTACTTGAGGGTTAGAAATTAAGCATAAATTACACAAATCACATATAAATCATGCATTGGGACGAGAAAAGTATTCTTTTATTAGTCTCAAGATGAATCAACTTACAATAATAGTAGAGACCGACCACCTCTCCTTGATCCTGATCCTAGGCTCCTCCTCTTCTTTTGTCCTCCAACTGCTTTGCGTTAATTCTCCTTAGGCTTGAGGAAAGGCTAAAGGGTTGGGACAAATGGATTTGGAAAATGGGCAGAGTTTCTTCGCTATAATTTTCCTCTTCCAAATAGTACCCCTACCCCTTCTTTTATAGGATAGAAGGAGCTAAGGTTTTGGACGAACTCTCGGCCATGCATGGCTGGGAGTTTCAGTTAACTGACCCATAGATTTTTGTCCCGTCGGCAACTTTCCTATTTTTGAGTTTTGTTAGGTAAACGCGGGTTGTAGTAGGCCTGCCAGCGTTCACACGCATGCAGTAGTGGTTTAGGGCACGTGTACCTTTACCCAAGAGGATTTTCAAAGAGGTTGTTCAGCAGATGTTTTGGCAATGAAGGGCTATGAGTTGGCCTGATGCCAGGTAAGCATGTGTGGTGCAATTTAGGGTTATAACACTAGTCAACAAGCCAGTGTTGGGGGGAAGGATATGCATATGGCTTCTATTATTTCAGGAATATGATTTTGAGATCGTGATTAATCCAGGAAGAATGAACAAGGGACCTGATCATTTGTCCGTATTAGAGCATGGAGAGGAAACTACTAGTTTGGAGGATACACTACCAGATGCACAATTACTCGTCATCAGAAAGGTTGACGATCACTTTGCCGAGATAGTCTAGTTCCTGCCTACAGGAATGGCACCGTATGAATCTACAGTCATGGAGAAGAAACAACTGGTAGTGCGCACTGCATATTTTTTGATTATTGTTGGACAACTATATAAGATGGGACCTGATGATATTTTGAGGAGATGTGTTATGGAGGCAAAAATACCATTGATTCTGGAAGAATCACATGAAGGCATCGCAGGAGGACACTACACAGGAAAAACAACAATGTAGAAAATTCTTAGAATTGGCCTCTGGTGGCCTACTTTACATAAGGATGCTAAGGCCTATTACAGAGCCTGCGATGTATGCCAAAGAGTTGGGAAACCTTCCAGAAGAGATGAGATTCCTTTAGCACCTCAAATAACTTTACAGGTATTCAATAAATGGTCCTTTGATTTCATAAGACCTATCAACCCACCAAGAAAGTGCACAGGAGAAAGATACATAATCACTGCGACAAAATATTTGACCAGATGGGAAGAAGCAAGAGCAGTTGACAACTATAGTGCAACTATAGCTATGCATTTCATATTTGATGATATCTTTACCAGGTTTGGATGTCTAAAGATCCTTATGAGTGATCAAGGTACACATTTTATCAATAAGACTATAGAAGCCTTGACTCAGGAATTTGAAGTCCATCATCAAAAGAGAACTCCATATCATCCACAAACGAATGGGACAGTTGAAGCCTTCAACAAGATCTTGGAGACAACGCTGAGGAAGGTTTGTAGTGTCAACAAAGATGATTGGGATTTAAGAGTACAACAGTGTTATGGGCCTATAGAACCACTTGTCAGAAGCTGACAATGTAGACTCCATTTAAGTTGGTATATGGCCTTGAAGTAGTAGTGCCTATGGAATATCTAGTTCCTAGTCTAATAATTTCATAATTCATAGATATGGATGACACAGGCGTTGTTCAAAACAGACTCGCATAGTTGGTAGAACTAGAAGAAGACAAATTTATTGCAGGATTCCATCAACAGGTACAGAAAGAAAGAGAAAAGGCCTATCACAACAGACACATCAAGACAAAAGAATTCAAGCAAGGAGATATGGTATTGGTATATGATAGTAAGTTCATGAAGCATCCAGGGAAGTTTAGAACAAATTGGCTTGGACCTTATGAGGTTGCCTATGTTACAGAAGGAGGAGTTGTGTAGTTGAAGACTTTAAAGGGAGAATGGAAGGAAGGTTTGGTGAATGGGAGCCAGTTGAAATTGTACTATGATAACTAGCTACCTCACAACTCTCAGTGAGATCAAAGGAAAAAGGGTCCAGGTACTAGGTGTAGTTGAAATTGGGTACCAAACACAAAAAAGACAGTCTGCACATAGTAGGGAGGAACCGAGCAAAAAGCACAAGCTGCACTGTGTAGTCTAAAGTGGAGGTAAAACAAAAGGATCAGATCAAAGTGCCTCGGGATGAGTCACAGGTGAGTGTGGGGGGCCTTTTGGCCCTTAGGTATGGATTAAGGAAGAAAAGAAAGGAAAAAGGAAAAAGGAAAGATAGTGTGTGAACTGCGCAGAAAACACATTGATTGTGATTTTTTCAAAGTGGTCAAACAAGAAGAAAAGAAGGAGCGAAGTATGGGAGAATGAGCCATTGGATGAGAATATCGAGGAGAACAAATCAACAAGGAATATGGATCATGGACAACTCAACAAGCGTAAAAATCCACTAATGAGTGCTTTGGATCACTTCACAGGAAGGAAGGAAAGACAGGCTGACAAAGCCTAGGAAATGCAGGTCAAGTTGACCTAGGGTTTTAGACATCTAGGTTTTTGGTATCTAGGGTTTTCACACCTAGGTTTTGACCTAAGGTTGTTGGTGAGGTATTGTAATGTATAAATAAGAACCAATATGAGATAAGAGGCATTCTTCATCGTTGTTGTTGTTGTTGTGGTTGGTTGGTTGTTGGTTATTGTGAAGAGGAGTGATTGTGGTCATTGTAGATTGAGAGAAAGAGACTATTGTTGTGAGAAAGAGAAGTTCTATGTGTGAGAGCACTTGGGTATTGCAAGATCTTTAGCTGGGTGTGAATATCAACCCTGCATCTGGGTGCACAGGGAGGGGAGAGAAGGGAGAAGGAGAGAGAGATATGCAAGCTAAGAGTACATATAGAACTATACGCTTTCATATAATATCAATAAACACAGTTCTGTTGACGTAGCCATAGGGAAAGGGTGAACCACGTATATCTTGTTGTTCTGTGTGATTGATGTTGCTTTCTTTTCTTGTGTTACTCTGTTGATGGGTTATTATGTTAGATCTGATATATAACTGTGTGAAGTAGGTTTATGCTTGGTAAGGGTAGTTACATCTCTTTGTGTTCTTACCTTATATCCACTTGAATTTTCGCTGGTTGTGGACACCTGTGTCCTGCAACCCCCTATTGTTACTTTGGGTGAGACTGCATCTACTTCGCAGGTGTTGCTGAAAGGGCCAGTAGTTAGGGCTTGTTGGTGAACTGTTAGAGTTGAACCCTGGGTCTACCCTTGTGCCAACACTTCAAATTAATAAAAAATTCAACAAAGAATACATCACAAACCATAGTAATAAGGAGAATATTTGTACCTTTTTCTCAAATCAACATACCCCCCAACTTACCTTTTTGCATGTCCTCATGCAACAAGAGAAAGAGAGTTTACATGTAATGCAATGATACTGAAGGGAGGAGAGGTCTCTTCTCTTGGTCTTAGAAACCCATGTTTACCTTTAATCTCTTCAAAAGCAACATCTTATCTCTTCTTACGAATTTCATAATCACTCTGATAACCCTCTGTAGGATACCAAATAATGGGAGGACTGTGCATGCTTCCAAGCTAGGAAGGCCCTTCATCCATGATCATTCTGGCATACCTCTCTAACCTGAAAGTAGCTTCATGAAAATTTCTTAAACCAAATGGTTCCTTGTTCTTGACTTCATTTTAAGAGACATCCCATCTTAATTTAGCAGTAGAGAGGGCTTCCTCTTTAATCTCTCTAAAATAATGTATACCTAAATGTACAACATGTCAATGAATAGGGGCTAAAGATTCCACAACCTTCCCCCTTTTCATGAATTCTCTGTGTTGCATAATGGTATCAAAGGATTTAGGAGGTTCCCCTCTGATCCATAGGTCTACTCCCTTCTACCTTTTCATGGAAACCTTATGTGCTTTAGCCCACCTGGTTTGAGTTTTGGAAAAAGGAAAGAATGCCTAAAACTATATGTCCCCACTGAATGGATTGGGATTCTCTTTTCTGTTTCCGTCTAGGATGAAGTTGTGAAGATACAGTTCACACAAAACGTATTGCACTCCATCCTCTTGTTCTTTAAAACATGAAAAAAATTTAGAAACAATGGTGAACTTAGAAGGTGTGCCTTCCCTAATAGCTTTTACTTTCAATAATAGATAACTTTCTAATAAAAACGTGGCATAATTACTAGCAGGGGCTCTACAAGCTAACAGATCAAAATAAACAAAGCAAATTTCTTTGATTTTCTCCAAAGCTCCATCGAGTTGGCTCTATACCTTCTTCACCTTTTCTTTAGTTTTGTTGAGCTCAACAAAGGTCTCATTCTTAGTTGCTGACATGGTTCGAAGTTGTCTGAAAACTTTCTGATGTTCTGACATTGTTGCCATTTCACTTCTGCATTGAGTTAGGGTTTGTTGGGATTGTTCTAGTTCTGCTTCCAACCTTTTAATAATGGCATCCTGCTCAGGGGAGTGAAATAATTTCTCAGTCTGAACAACTATTTCCATTTTTCTGTAGCCTCTGTCTGGGTTCCTATTTCAATTGTTTCTAAAGGAGCAAGAAAATATGTAGGAAACACTCTTTCGGTTTGAACAAATGTTTCTTCTGTTGTTGGAGCCTCTGTTTGAGTTTCTATTTCAATTGATTCTAAAGGAGCATGAAATTATGTTTGTGTTCCAACAGAATTGGTGTCAACTATCCTTCTGGGAAGTGGATTTATTCCTTGTACTCTAGCCCTCTTAGATTTCTTCTTCTTATGGGCTTTGTCAGCATGTTCTACTTGCTCCCTAAGTTGTTTAATTGTCTCTTTCAATCTGCCAACTTTTTGTTTTAATACTTTTATTTTCTTAACCCTTTTCCTCAATATCTTGTTTTCATGTTTTAATTTTTGGATTTTGTTATTGCCTTTTCCTGTTGTTTCTTCCTGTCTGTGGAGAATTTCAAGGCCTTCCCCACCTTGATCAACTGGTAACTAATTACCTGTATCTTTTGGGTGCTCTATTTTTTCTAAAGGACTGTTTACCTCAATGTGAGGTTCTAGTTGTCTTGTTGCGTTAGGAAATGGCATCTCCATATCAGGAAGATCAAAGATAGGGTTTGAATGAGAAGAAGTTGGAGCTTGGGGTTCTCCAGACTTGTCTGTATTTTCAGTAAGTGATATCCCTAAATTTCCCAATACTGGGGCCATCTCTTCTTCATAACTTATGAAGAAATCATCATGCTATTCTGCAGGGGTTTCATGTGATGGTTGTTCTGTCTGTACAGTTTCCTGAGTTCTTTCAGGTTGTACTATATTTTTACCCCTTCTTCTTTTCACAGTGGAGGTTTCAGGAACATAAATTGTTCTTTGTCTCTTCTTCCTTGATTTTTCTTCCTGTATGCTCTGAATTTATTCCAACTAAATGTGGTCTACTTCCATTTAAGTTTGGGGTACTAGAATTTCAATTTGGGAATTATATCCTTCTATCTAGGCTACCTCAATTCCCTGTGGGGGAATTTCATGGTGGACTTCAGGTTGCTCAATTTGTAGGGGCCTATCGGGAACAATTAAGTCTCCCCAAGTTATTTGTGTATGGTTTAAGGCCCTGTTTACTATCAATTTTACAAACCCATGGTGACTAATTACATTGATAGGGACTTTGGCCTTCTAGGTCCTTCCGACGACTTCATGCAACATGGTATTAAAAATGAATGGTAAATTTATCACTGATTTTTTTTTAGTGCTGCCAACAGTTTGAGGTGGCGTGGTCTTACCATGTTGTATCACCTGTCACATGTGATATATCTCTGTATCATTTCTGCTAGCTTCCTCCATGTCTTGCTAAGAGCGGTGGGGTTGAGTCCTTTCCCTTTTTTGTCGAATTCTTCTCTCGGTTCTACGAAGGACTCCACAACCTCCTTGAGTGTTGTATATTTCCCATTCCACTATGTTCCTTCGTTTGGGAGGCCTGTTACCTCAGCTATAATGAAATCAATAACCAAAATTTTTATTCTTCGAATTACTGAGAATCCTCCCTGTAATGTTTGGAAAAATTCTAGCACGACATTTATGTCGAATCCATGCAATTTGTTGAAGTATTCCATCCATCCTAGATGGTGTAAAATTTCACTTGCTTGGTCGATTAATTGCAACAATGTGGGCTCGCGACAGATGCTTCGTCTGCCCATGTCTTTTGTAAAGAAGTCAACATAGCTATTGTTCCTAACTGCAAACTTAGTTAGACCAGCCTGTGAGAAAATATTACTAAAAATGGTAAAAATTACAGAACAACAATGGTATATAGAAGTACGATTTTTTCCATTAATTGTAATCATTATGGTCTATCGATAAACGTACTAAATATATGGCCCTGATAAATGAAAAGGTTGACCTCGACCGTCGATATGTTCGAGCATAATGATGGTAGTCAGTTCAAGTGAGGGATAATTATGATGTCGCCTCCACTGGGAGAACGACCATAAATAAATTTCAAAGCACTTTAATGTTAATCATGAATGATAATCACACATTTTTTGGGAAGTACAAGTTCAAATACCAATGTTCAAATATGTTTAAGGAAGAATATTATGAGTAGTCTAAATTTTTTCATGTTTTATAAATATTCCATATGTCATAACTTTGTTACTTTCCCTTGTGTTGAATATAACAGGAATGATAGCCTCTTTGTTCTAAGAAATGAAGTCGAGGAACACAAAAAAAAATTAGCGTATATAAGGAAATAAACTTCCATACCATAGGAAGAGCCATTCTTGCCAGCAGGCGTCCATAGCCTCGAAAGGGTTTACTTTTAACCCATCGATGAGCCATCATCCTCAATAAATAGTTTTGATCATCTTTTCCCAAAAAGGCCACTATCCTGGTTTGGTAGCCAGATAACAACAATGTCACTCACTAGATCATAACCTAAGTGAACAAGTCAGTTCGTGATGAGACCTCTTGTCCTTTGATGCTAGATGCCAAAGGCCATTTCCCTGGTGTGGTAGCCATAGTGGGAATGCCACTTATGTTAATATCTTATGATCGTGGTAGGTTGGCTCATGATGAGACCCCCTATCCTTTTTGGGGAAGGTTATTTTCTTTATTTATATTTATTTATTTTATTATTACTTCCTCTTTTTTTATTATAAGGGAGACTCATCTACTCCTTAAGAGTGTGGGATGGCGTAAGAAGTGTAAGAATGCCAAGTAAAAATGTGATTTAGACTCCTTATTATGATGTGAAGGAAAATTATCATTCAAGTATATGTATATATATAGGGGAAAGAAACCAATTATGGTGGTTAAGGATTATGAACAATATTAAGACAATTTAGAAAAATTCAATCCATGAACAATTTGATAAGGTATGCTAGATGTTCCTCAAAAATAAAATGATAGATCGTTACTATGATGATTAGAAGTAATGTCGTTGAAAATTAGTTAGTGAAGTTCATACCCAAAGGAGTGTCTAAACGTATCAGAAGGACGTGTTGTTGGTGAAAAATCATTACTTTCAAAGGAAAGGAACAACAATAGGAACAACCGCAGAAAGGAACAACAATTGTTTCTTTCGAATGAACAACACTACCCGAAAAAAGGAACGTCAATCACGACAAAGGGAAAGGCAGTTGTTACATTTGAATGAACTATATGACTCGCAAAAGAGAATGACAATAGTGACAAAGGGAATGACAGTTGTTACGTTCAAATGAACAACACTACCTAGAAAGGGAACAACAATCGCAACAAAGGGAACGATAACTGTTACGTTCAAATAAATGATACTACCTACAAAGGAAACAACAATAACAACAAAGGGAATGACAGTTGTTATGTTCAAATGAACTATACTACCTGCAAAGGGAACAACAATCACAACAAAGGGAACGACAGTTGTTACGTTCGAATGAACAACACCGATGATGTTCAAATTTCAACCATCTAATTAAGTAATTGGATACCTCCCACAAAATTTTTGTTTTAGCGAATATAGGATTGATTAGTCATCAACTAAATTCATTCAATTTTTATGGGTAGGTTTATTCAATGACCGAAGTATTGGATGGTTTGTAGTTTCATGCATTCATTTTCTATTTACTACAAATGTGCATTCTTTTAGTGCAGTCGCTCGACTTTTTGTTGCAAAACATGACATATTCATCTCCTGTGTAAAACAAGGTTTATTTGATGGATTTTTCAAAGTGAGACAAGAGAAATTTGAATTTTGAATAAGGAACATAAAAGAGTGCTAATTATATTCATTATAGTCATCTTTTCTAATTTTTGTTCCCCAAAATTCTTTATAGTGACTTTCCTAGAAAAAAAAACTCAGTCAAATTTTTAAAGAAAAATATATACAATATGTACAGTGCTAATAAAAAAAACAATTTTAAGAAGCTGAAGTTGTTGGGTTACCTTCACAGCCATCTAAAATTTGAACATTAGGATCATTAGTTACTTCTTGGAAAAAGGATTCTTTTGAAAGCGGTCGATGATAGAGTCGTAGCTGATGTCCATTTACCAGAAAAGGAGAACCAGACCCGTCGATGGTAACTAAAGTGACAGTGACGTTATCATGAAATTCATTGATTTTATATGGTCCTAGCCACCTTGTCTGCAATTTCCCAGGAAAATCTTGAAATCTGGAATCATAGAGAAGCGCCCAATCATCTTTCTGGAAGGATTTCTTCTTGATATGCTTATCGTGCCAACTAGCTCTCTACTAATGAATAACATATGTGCGCTGAAGGATGAACAATAATGCTTCATCTAGCTCATTGATCTGCTATAAGCATTGTGTGTGTGCTTTGGTAAGATCTAGTCCAATTTCCTGGGCCATTCTCAAAGTATTAATCTCAAATTCAATTGAAAAGATGGGCTCTTTTCCAAAGACTAGGTGACAAGGAGAGTAGCCAGTAGTGTTACGCCATGTTGTGCGATAGGCCCATAAGGCATTTGGAAGCTCGGTTGCCCAATTTTGACGGTTTGTTGAGATAGTTTTTGTCAATATTGCCTCCAATAATTTATTAGTACTTTCCACTTGTTCGTTTTCCTGTGGGTGGTATGGGGAGGTAACTCTGTGTTTAATATGATAATTGTGCAGAGTAGCCGAGATTTTATGTGTTGTAAATTGTGACCCTCCATCAATGATTACTTCCCTGGGTAATCCATAGCGTACAAATAATTCAAAGAGAAAATTAATGACTACTTCCTTAGTTGCATTTGGCAAGGCTACTGCTTCTACCCACTTGGTCATATAGTCTGTTGCAACTACTATATAAGCTATATGGTTTTATTTTGGGTTGAAGGGGCCAACAAAATCCAGTTCCCATCTCTCGAAAGGTTCTACCACCACTTATGCTTGTAAGGGCATTTCGTCAGCTTGGCCTGGTCGACCCATCCTCTAACAGCTGTCGCAGGCCTGAACATACTTCTTTGCATCTTTGAATATTGAGGGCCAATAGTAGCCCATTTGTAAAACCTTATGCCTAGTTTTATGGTCTGCAAAATCTCTGCCACAGTGCTCATCGTGACCCGCCTTCAAGACATCATAAATTTCATCGTCTCTGACACATCTTCGGATCTGAATATCATACCCCGTGTGGAAAATAAATCCACCAATCCAAGTGAACCATGCACTACGCTGAACAATTAGTTTCCTTTCTCTTGATGACAGGTGTGTTGGTAGTTTCCCAGCTGCCAGATAATTCACCACATTAGCATAACAAGGTGTATTAATAGTCACAACGAACAAGTGTTCATCTGGAAATTGGTCTTCAACTGTCAAAGAGTTATCTATTTTGGGTACGCGAGACAAGAAATCTGCAACAATATTCTCTCTTCCGGGGCGATCCTTAATGGTGATGTTGAATTCCTGCAATAGAAACAACCACCGAGTAACCTGTCCATTATTAATTGGTTTGTTAGCTAAATATTTGATAGCAGAATGATTAGTATACAAAATAACTAGATAGCCTGATATATAGTGGAAAATTTTATTAATAGCATGTATAACGGCTAAAAATTCTTTTTCTATTACTGTGTAATTTAATTTGGCAAGAGTACGATTTTTGCTAATAAAATAAATAAAATAAGGTTTCTTGTCTTCTTCCTGTCCAAGGACAGTGCCTATGGCGATATCCGATGCATCTGAAGAGATGTGAAATGGTAATTTCCAGTTTGGTCCTCTCAGCACCAGTGTTGTTGAAACCAACCTTTTGAGCTCTGCAAATGCAACATCACACTTATCATACCAATGAAATTCCACATTACCAGTTAAAGCATGTAAATGTGCAACTATTCATGAAAACGTTTCTATGAATCTGCGATAATATCCTTCACAACCAAGGAAACTACGTACCTCGGTTTGTGTATGAGGTGTAGGCATATTAAGGATTACCTCTATTTTTGTTGGGTCTACCTTGATTCCATATGCAGAAGCATACTGTCCTAGTACCACACCTTCAGTCATCATCATATAACATTTCTCATGACTCAAACATAGCCTGGTAGAAATACATCGTTCCAGTACCTTCTCCAGATTTCTTAAATCTTGATCAAAGTCAGTGCCATAAGGGGTGAAATCGTCCATGAAACTTCAAGTCCTTCATTAATCAAATCAAAAAATATGCTTAAAATAGCTCGCTGGAATGTGGCTGGAGCATTACAAAATCCAAAGGGAAATACTCGGTATGAAAAGGTACCCCAGGGACATGTAAATGTAGTTTTATCCTGGTCTTCCGGAGCAATTTGAATCTGATTAACTACTAAAGCCATCTAGGAAGGAGAAAAATTGCTTCCCTGCTAAAGTATCAAGGACTTGATCAATAAAAGGTAGGGGAAAGTGGTCCTTCTAGGTAGATTTATTGAGCTCTTTGTAGTCTACACAGATTCGTCACTTCCCATTCGTTTTAGGGATGATTACTAGTGGAGAGACCCACCGGCTGTCTGAAATAGGATATATGAAATCTACATCCAACAATTTATGTAATTATTCTTTAACAACATCCCTGAGATGAGCATTCAATCTTCGTTGGGGCTGTCAGATGGGTCAGACATATTTTTCAATATAGATATTATGTGTACAGAGTTGGGGATCAATTCCCTTCATGTCTGGATACTCCCAAGAAAAATCCTGTTGATATTTAGAAAGGATCGAATCATTTTTTGTTGTTGTTGCTCATTCAAATTGGCATTAATATTCAGAAATATTCCTGGTGAAATTTCAACTGAAATGATGTTATGGACAACAGTAGTGGGAATTTGTTGCTCCATCAATTATTTCAAAGGATCTCCCTGTGCTTCATTATATAAAACAACTATTATCATTTGACATGTAGGGTTTCTTATAACAGTTGGGTTGTTAATGAAGTTGTTGATCACATCATCTTCTAGTTGGTTTTTGAGCCCAAGAGATTCTTCCAGTGTGAGAGGAGATTGTAGGTTTTCTTCTGGATATCTAGGTGGTTGCAACTGCTGATGTATGATAGGAAAACTTGGTTTAGCTGGTGGATACAGGATAAGGTTCTTTATAGCACTTCCTCTAGCAATTGTCATGTTGCCTGTGCGACATCCTATGTATGCATCTACTGTTGTTAGCCATGGTCATCCCAATATTAATGGGTGTCCATATAGTCTACTTCTTGGGTTGATAACTACGAAATCAGTTGGGTATTCCCAAGAGTCGACCGAGATTGCTATGTCTTTTAATGTGATGACTGGTTTAACCACCGATCTATTAGCCAGTTCTAACATAGTTGAAGTAGGTTTGAAGGAGGTGATACCTAGGATATTACAGGTCTCGGTGGTCAGAATATTGATGGCTGCCCCAAAATCTATTAGTGTATTTGGAAACAAACAACCATGTATCTTAACCATTAACAAAGGATTCCCTGGGTCCATGTACTTGACTAGCTTCTGCTTTCCTAGAATAAGATTGGACATAGTTCCTACTACATGAACACTTGATGGATTCTTAGTTTTCCTTACGGGCTTCTTCCCACATAGTTCTTTAATTGATTTTGCATCAATAGGAATATCTTGCAAATCCTGTAGAAGTGGACTTTTAACATATAGATTCTTTAGTTCCCTAATGATATCAAAGTTAGGATGTACAACTGGTTTTTCTATCGTTAGCCTCTCGGGAAACGGGGGAGGCGAAATTATGTCTAAATCAAGATTATGTTGCTTGACTGTGTTTCCCCCCTGTTTTGTTTCTTCTGTTATGACCATAGTTGATGGTTTTATTGTTGGTTGTATATCATTCTAATTCTACTTTTCTTGATGAATGATTCTTTCCTCAGGATAAATTACACGCCCTAATCTCAAACGAAGTTCGTTGCACCCTACAGAGTTGGTTTCACCCTCCAAATTCTCGACAATTTGCACAAGTTGGATTGGTCTGTTATTAGGATTCGGGTTAGGTTGAGATGGTAATTGAGGGTGCATTTGAGGTTGAGGATTTTGGGGCAATGGAAGTGGAGCTTGTAAAATAGGCCGAGCTTGAGGAACCATTCCCATGGGTTGATTGGTCAGTCCCATGAAACGTTGCCAGTTTTGAGTTCAAATGGGGCCTTGGGTAGCTGTGCTAGTCCACTGTGAAGGATATGAGTTATTATTTGAATTCTTCCAAAATGGGGTAGGGTACTGCAAGTTAGGCCAAGTAGGATTAACAAATGGTTGATTGGGCCAGGGTGCAGTAGGATATTGTTGGGGTTTCCAGGTGGGTGTTCACAATAAAAATTGCAACGAGGATTTTACCCACAAAGTATTGCTAAAGCCTATTATTTATAAGCTAATGATATATAATACTAGTAGGTGGGACTCCCTTGAAGATTGGAGGATAAGATCTGGTTCTTATTTGAGGTTAGGCTAATGTTGGAAACTTCTTATAGAGTTCTACATGATTGATTATGAAATCTTGGTTTTATTTGCAACAAAATGGCCGATGGATAATGCATGCTATGTGTGGATCTTGTTAGTCTAAGCTCTAAATTTTATGAATGAATGGCTTATATTCACGGTTATGGAATTTCTATTTAAGACATGAACTATCACCTATTGTACCTGCACAAGACACATGTTGGTTATAACAAGGAATAAGAGCAATAGAAAAGAGACATATGAAAAAATCTAAAGGGAAGAAACTAAACTATGCTAAACTATGCTACACTATATGCATTTGAAATTTAAAAGGGTTGATGTTAGTCCTAACTAGAAATGTTAGTGGATGTTAGTGGTTATACGATGTATTGATTTATATGAAGGCACATTTGATATGCGTTATGGTATGTTTGGCAATGGTTAATGTGATATAAGGTGGCACATTTGGAAAGTAATGGATGTTGGTTTCGATGGATGGATTAATTGATGGTTGGTTGGCATGTACTAAGTAATTGAAGGAGTAGAGGATGGAAGTGACGTGCATTTACTACATGCCACTCTATACTCTCCCACTGGTCATCACCCCAGCTTGGCTATTTTTCAATTGTTTTTCGTTGTGGTTAAGCTCTGAATATTCAGGCAAGAAGCAATTGCTCTACCAAGCTTGCATTTTTAAGGCTTTTTGGTTACATATATGTCTTTTTTTCCATCCATGAACTCGCTTTGGTTTGAAATAGATATTGGATCGGTGATGTATTGATCTGTGCTTTTCTTGAGACTGAAAACTATGTAAACTCGTGATATTTCTTTGGAATGGTTGGTTGTGTGTTATTCATTGTAAATGGAAAATTTGGATAGTTGAAGTCACAATTTCATAATGATTCTGTGTGGTGGAAGCCATGAAGGCTCTCTATTGTCTTATGGGTTTTGGTTGTAGTGTTTCACTCTATCCAGACTCTTGTCCATCTCCACAAAGTTCTTATAAACACACCCAGTCGTATTGGTGTTATGGGGTTGTTTTGTTTGATGTTGAACCACCCTTGGCTCACTGCATATCGTTTTCACCTGGTTGTGGTATTGTTTTATGTTATTGGTGTATGTGTAGTTGGTTATGGTGGAAAGAGGGTTGCTTTAGGGTTGGTTGATTTTTTTTATGACTCTGTTTTTATATCAGTATTATTCGAGTTGATTGGGGAAAACCATGAGGGTTATGCCCTGCATGTTCTCGGTGTTATTTATTGGCTAGTAAGGAACCTATGATCCTCTCTTCGTAATCTCTCCTACCTGGTGAGTTGTCACCCTGTCTTGCAAGCCATTGGTTATGTGGCCTGTGTGTCCACCATGTTGTCTCAAAGGGTTCTCACCTGCTGTTTGTGGTTGACTCCAATATCCCTGTGTTGGTTCCACATAGTGAACCCTTGATTACTCAAAGCCCACCCTTGATTATTCAAAGACCGTTTTTGATAATGAGTCAGTCAGGTATATTTTTGACTGTTATGAGTTGCTGGAGTAGTGTCGACAGTGGTGATTATTGGTTCGTCTCTATTAATAGCATTGGCAATGGTTTGTATTGTTGGTAGATAGTCGCTACATTATTTATGATGACAGTTGAATTGATAGATCGTCATGTTTAGTTGGTTGATTTGAGAAATGGAAATGGATACATAGTCATTGTCTCTTATGTTGTAGCAATTGGATTGTTAACCCAACATTATTTTATGGTTTGATTAAGTCACATCGATGCTTCTTGTGTTATGCGTTGGTCTGTGTGGGTTTCATACAACATGTTATAAGTTGAAATGATGATTGTTGTTACTGTGTGTCTAAATTGTCCGATCGAGATCATTGCAATTGAAAATATTGATAGTTTCAACTTGGCTGTCTGATGTGTGTTTATGGATATCGTGCATCATATCGTTTGATTGCACCATCAGAGATGGGCATGGGTTTTATAACAATATGGATTCATTGCAATTTAATTGTTAAATTGAATTGAGGAATGGAATCGGGCACGATTTTAAAAGAACTTGTGTCTGTGTTTTTTTTGAAGGATTAATTTATGACAATGGTTGATGGTTTGGATGTTGAACATAGTCGATATAAATGACTGTGTGTTCATTGGAATTGTGTTAAATTTTAAAGATAAGAAGTGAGAGGAAACATAATTCTTGTACAGGTTGTTTTGGAAGGCATATTATTTTGAGTATGATGAAACTGTGATTAATTAAAAGTGTTAAGGATTTAAATGTGAACAGTGAGCAAGTTAACACACAGTAATGGTTAAATTATACATAGAAATTGTTTAATTGATCACAACAACTATTTGGTTAGTGTTGGATTGCTTGAATTAAATACAAAATTGTTTTATGGATTACTTAATTGATTTTATGAACAATATCCCCTCTTTTCCCCTACCATTATTTCAATTTTCTCTAATTATAATCCCCTCGCCTTCCCATATCCATTATCCACTCCTTGTTCCTAAATTTAATTACAGTTAAGAAGAACTCTGTATTGTAACAATTCAAGATCGCAAGGATGAATTACAGTGATATGTTCTTTGGTTTACATTATAGTTGATTGTTTGTTGTCTGTGAGTAGTAATCATGATCTTTTCCCCCTCATTTTAACATTTTTCGCTCAAAACAAACCCCTCGCATATCCCATAACCTTTTTTCACCTCCTACTCATTGACAACTATTAAACAATTTGTATGGATTGGATTGCATGGGTCTGATATGTTGCTGAGCCAAAATGTATTTCATATTTTAAAAGGAGTTGTCATGTATGGTTGTTAAAAAGACTATTTGCTAATTAATTATGCATATAGGAATGAGATTTTTCAGCCAAGGTAGCAATGGCATAGGTAACCGAGGAAGAGGTAATTGGAACAGGGACCCTAGAAGGCCAAGATTGTCCATACACTTTGATGTTGACTCACAAGAGTTAGGCTAGTTATTTCAAGCTGGGGTTTTTTATTGGATTGGGAAAGGAGTGGTCCAACCTAGGCGTGAAAGACCTCCCTTCCAAGATCCATAGGCCCCTAGTGTCCCCATGCATCCTCATGTCTCACTACAACCTGAAGTTCTTGATGGATGGCAAGAGACTGTCCACCCGACAGTCTCCCAACATCCTTGTTGGCCCAATTTGTCTTTACCTGCTCCCCCACCTATCAATCAAATTTTCCAAGTTGCCCTTGTCCACTCACCATTTCAGTCTTCCCATGTGATTAAAACGTTGAAAACTAAGGCCCACCATGTCCCTGACAAAGGAAAATCCACAGTTGCTCCTTCCTCACCCTCCAATGGATCTGATAAATATGTGTCCTATTGCATGTCTTTGAGGGATGATTGCTCTCATGTGATTAGTGAGATTAGGCCTAAAGAATCACCACAAACTAAGGAAAATTTAGAGAGATCAAAAGGTGACAACAAAAACAAGGGAAGGATTGTATCTCAGAGTGGGAAATATGGATTTTAAGTTTTAAATTATTTATTAATTGTTGAGAACAGTTGACTTCAGAAATTTTGGACAACATACTATTTTTGGATATATGAGTAATATATTTTGGAAATAATTTCAAATATCATTGAGATAAATTGGAAAATATGAATGTGATTATGGGAGCCACAAGGAGGGATGTTTTTTTTAATTAACTAGTTGTGTTATGATTGTTAAAAGCTAAAGGGAGTCACAAGGGGTCCCACCTACTAGTTATTATTTATTTAAAAACCCTTATTATGATTTATTTATTTTCCCCCTAACTAAAAGTTGGTTGAGTTTTAGTCAACTTAACTAATGAAGTAGTTCAACTACTTCAACCAATTCTAATTTGCTTAAAGGAAAAAGGAAAGGGAGGAACAAAAGGAGAATAGAAGGAGAAGCATACTAAGGTTTTCTCTTTGATTTTTTGTTGAGATAATTTAGTTTTCATTCATTCCTTAATTCATTAGAAGCCTAATTATATTTTATGATAGCAAGGTCTTATTGTAGACAACATGATTCAAGGCTAAATTATATCATTCAAACACTTGTTTTTCAGAGGTGCTGATCTATCTTTGATAGTCTATGTAGACTTGTTTGTTTGTGAAATAGTTTTCATGACTGAAAAAGGTTGTTGTGCAGACTCTAGTGGGAAGCAATCTGTGGCAAGCTGATCCATCTTTGCAAGTTCATTTTTTGATTTTTTGTCAGAAGTCCTTTTTTATGTTTTATCGGGGATGTCTAAGTTTGACTTTGGTCCAAAAATTCCACATGAAATTTTGTACAGAGAATGATTCTTTGATCAATTGGAATGAAATAAAGGATTTCTTCATGTCTCATCTATGTTGATTATTGACTTGGTTTCTTTACTTCTATCTCTATATTTATTTCAACATCTGATATGTTCAGAAAATTACATAAAAAAATGTTTTTTTTAGCAAGCTAATCAAGGATGATTTTAGGGGCTAAATTTCGCTCATGGGCTAATTTTCCATGGTTTTTCCAAAAAAGAGATTCTATTTTTTAAAAATGATTCACCCAAATTCTATAGGATACAATTATTTTACCTTAAAAATCGCCAAAATTTTATAAAAACTATATAAAATCCTTAGAAATTTGAATATTTTTATGAAACTATCGCCAAACATTTATAGTTGGCATATCAATGATTAGTAATATTCACAAAGGTTTCTACATTTTAAAATAAATTTTCATCCTTAAAATCATCCCTGGCAAGCTTTTAATTATAAAAAAACAACCTAAGCACTTGTAAACAATACTTGTGAATTAGGATATTAGTTTTGATGGCTATAAACATAGGGTGATATTCCCGTCTATCTTGCTTTAGCCAAGTAGGATATGAAAATGTTTGAGTAAGATCATTTCATATATTTTCCTCAACATTTATTGTGGCGACCATACTTGGGAGATCTTCAATATCTCTCTGGTTAATTTTATGGTTGATTAGCATCGATGCATCTATTTTTTCTGATATTGATTCTTTGACTGTTTTATTTCTTAATGACTATACCCGTTGCAAGTCAGCCCAATATTGAGCATGGTCTTCAAGATCAAATCAATATTGCTTTGAATTTGTTCAACACCATTTTAGACACTGCCAATACTAGTGTTGATCTTAATCATTCATGGGTAGAAATTGAACGAGATATTAGTTCCCAAGAATGTTGGGAAGCTAGACGTAGACAAACTAGAAATCAACAATAAATTTCTTGTTGCTTCAGTTTTTAACCTTACTTTCTTGTCCTTAGACTCTCATGTTTTTAGAAGAAGAAGAGGCTTATCACTTGAAATTAATCCTATTGTTGAAATAGGAAGAAGGAGCGTTGTGTTATTGACCCAACAAAGTGCTCTAAGGAGAAATTTGTCTGATTCATCCAATTCATATTTTTCTCCCTCACCTATCATTCACAAGATGGAATCTAGTGGTGGCTCTAGTGGCACTGGAAGTTATTCCTCCTCTTAGTCTTCATCTTCGTCAGTTATTGGTAGCTTATATAGCCACCATATCCCTGTCCAATCTACCACACATCCCACCAAAGTCATTAAAAAGTATGGGATTTTTTAGTTTGAACAAGACGCCACAACCACACCGTGGCATGTGTCCTCTCCTCTTAACCTACCACTTGCTACTCGTCCACTTCCTAAATTTAAAGAGAATCTCCCTAGGTTTTTCAGAAATAACATTGTCACTACAAATGAACACCTTGTGGCATTTTCTAATGCTTGTCACAACATAAGATAAAATGACAACGATACTTGCATGCGTTTATTCGTCAATTCCTTGGAAGGAAAGGCTGCGACTGATTTCTTTGACCTTCCTCCTAAGATTTTGTCTACTTGGGAGGAGTTAGTTTATTGGTTTAGATCCACCTATGGGCAATCTAAAAGGCCATTTGAGACGTTATGGGAGTACAATAACATCACCTATAAGGATGGTGAGACCATCAACTCCTTCAACTTGTGTTTCACTAAGTTATACAATCAAATACCTGAACTCATCCGACCTCAGAACCAAGCCTCTTTCATGCATTATTACAATGCATTACCTTCCCCCTATCATCATAGGCTTGAGGAAAAATCCATTGATAATCACGGTTCTTCTCTGCATACTTTTTTAGAGTATGAAGAACAACTTGAAAGAACAGGTCTTCCCCAGGGAGAATTGGTTAAACAGACAGACATGTGCACCCTCTTACAGCTAGTACAAGATATGAATAATCGTATGATAGCATATGAGTGAAAGGGAACTTTCTCCCTTCTCAAACCTAAAGCTTCATCCTCTTCTGCACCCCCCTTTAGAAACCCAATTGAAAATAATTTTCAGCCCAAGGCTATCTTGCATCAAATTTGGTGTAACTTTTGCAAGGAACACCACGAGGAAGCAACATGTGAGGTAAGGAAGAGTGCCAAAGATAAGATCTTTGGTAAAATACTATAAACTACCATCGTTGTCCTATATTTTGTAGAGCCAGAAGATGTCATGATAATCAATACTAGGAACAAATCCTATGCTCCCAAAGGTAAATCTAATCCTCCCCACAATTCTTCTAGCCCGAGTTCATCCTCACCAGCTGCTACGATTAAGGTTCCTAAGGTTCCTAATAGTCAAGCAACAAATTCCCCTCTCCCCTCTTCCAAATACAATATTTTGAATCATTTGGCAAACATCAAAGAAGATGTCACCCTCCTGGACGCGGTTGTCGTCCCTGAACAATAGAGGCATCTGAAACAATTTATGGAAGAAAAAGATTCTATTCTAGCCAACCTCTTTGAAGAGGTAAATGAAGAGGATTCGTCTATAAGTAAAGTAGGTGTACATAACTTTAGATACCCTGTAAAAAATCCCCCTTTTTATATTTCTGTAAAGATTATGGATAAGATCGCCCATGTTTTCCTCATTGATGGTGGTTCAGGCCCAAGTGCGATGTCGAAGATTATTATGTAAGAGCTAGGATTGTCTTGTACAAATGAAAATTCTAGAAGCATGCATCCTATAATAGTCTACAACAAATGACCATAGGTGAGATTAAAGATGTGACCTTCTCTTTGTGTGCACACCCTAAAATAAAGACAACCCTTAACATCCAGGTAATTGATATGCCAGTAAGAAATTACTCAATCATATTGGGAAGATATTGGAAATATTTAACAAGTGGATACCTCTCACTCTATGGAACACATTTATCCATTCCTCGAAATGGTAAAAACATTATAGTCCTTACAGAGGGAAGGATCTCACCTTGCATAGAGAGTGTCCCACAACCTAATGTAAACTATATCGAAGAGGACCTAGGAGTGTATTCCATATTTTATGAGGAGGATAACATTCCCTTGGAACAAATTGATTTAGATGATGGTATGTGGCACATGCACTTTGATGGTTATGCTCTAATGAAGGCAACAAAGTTGGAATTATATTGATTTCTATGGTAGGAAAAATCCATAAATTTTATTATAGGTTGGAGTTTTCTTGCACAAACAATGTCAATGAATTCGAAGCTTTATTATTAGGCATTGAAAACGCCTATAATCTTGGTTGTGGCCACCTTTCAGTTTTTGGAGATTCCAAGCTTGTTGTGAACCTGGTACATAAGATTTATTCCCCTAGCAACAAGTTGATGAAATGATACACCCAAACTGTTTGGACACTTATCTCAAACCTATTGTCTTTCAACATCACTCATGTTAAGAGGGAATTAAACTTAATGGTTGATCGATGAGATGTTTTTTCATGTAATATTCGAGATATAAAAAGTATGCAGAACATAAATAAAATGCTATAAATGGCATATGAACAACAATATAACCATAATAAAACCACAATAATACTGAAATGATAACAAAATAACACCAGAAAGAGCACTTTGATTACTAAGAGAAATGTTCACTTGCCTCTTCGAGGGGGAAACCTCTAGTCGAGCAGATCTCTATTACAATAATATCCAAGCTAGGGTTCTCATACCCTCGAATTCTATTTATACTAAATATGTCTATCAAGAGAACCATCTAGAGGGAGATCCTTCTAGAAGCCGAAGCTTCTATTAGGTCTTCTTACATTCGACTTATTCTACCTTATTGCAAGGCCTTATTAATATTGACCTTTATTTCATAGGAATACATTATTCTACCTACATGAGGGGTTAGGTCCCTAACATGTCCTCCCCCTTAAAAATCGCCTTGTCCTCAGGCTTGAAATGTGGAAATTGTTGCAGAATGGTAGTTGGTTCCCAAGTGGCATCTGTTGGAGTTGTATCTTTCCACTGGACTAACACTTCCTTGATGGTTCTTTGACACAGGCGACACTCACGCTAGTCCAAAATGGCTTATGGCTATATCCAAATGGATCCTTCTTCGTCAAACTCGGGAAGGTTGGTTTGAGTTTGGCACTTAGTTCCAATCACCTTCTTTAAGAATGAAACATGAAAAACATGATGTATCTTAGAATGATTGGGAAAAGCTAACTGATAGGCCACCTGTCCCACATGCTTGAGAATGATATAAGGACCATAAACTTTGGGTGCCAGCTTCTGACAATGGTCGGCCTTGAGGGAATATTTCTTGTAAGGTTGCAGTCGAAGAAACACCCGATCCCCTTCTGCAAATTGAAACTCAAAGTGACCTTGATATGCTTGTTTCTTCATGCAATTCTGGGCCATGACCAAATTCTCTTTGAGGGTATGGAGAATATCCTCTCGAATTGTAAGAGTTTGATCAACCTCCTAGACCTTCGAGACACCTAGTAAATATGAGAGAACTGAAGGTGGATTTTGTCCATATACTTCTTCAAAAGGAGTCATGCGGGTAGTTGTATGGTATGAAGTGTTGTACCACCATTCAACTAGGGGTAAACATTGAGCCCACTGATTTTTATTTTCCAATGCAAAACACCTCAAATATGTTTCCAAACACTTGTTGACAGCTTTAGTTTGACCATCCGTTTGGGGATGATAAGTTGTGCTGAGATGCAATTAGGTGCCTTGTAGCTTGAATAGTTCTTGCCAAAAATTGTTGGTGAAATTTGGGTCACGATCATAAATAATAGAATCTGGCATGCCATGAATCTTGAAGACATGATCCATGGAATGTTGAGCCACCATGGATGTTGTAAATGGGTGTTGAAGAGAACAAAAATGAGCATACTTGGAAAGGAGGTAAACTACGACCATGATGACTGATTTATTCCCTAATTTAGGTAAGCTTGTAATAAAATCCATAAAGATATCCCTCCAAATAGCAAGTGGAATTGGAAGTGATTGTAGTGTGCCAAGAAATTTGACTGTTTCTCCCTTGTGGCATTGACACACATCACATTCAGCCACAAAATTACGAATGTCTTATTTCATACCATCCTAGAAAAAAGAACGTTTGACCCTGTCATAGGTTTTGGTAATCTTGGAGTGCCTAGCTATGAGTGTAGCATGAAGCTCAGAAAGCACTATGGATTTAAGTTTTGACTATTTACTTAAATACAAATGACCTTTGTATCAAAGCTCATCATGGAGCCAAGAGTACCCTAGGGAAACTGGAGAATTGGACTGCAATTGTTGTATCAGATGCAAACTTTTGGGATCATGTAGCCATTCCTAGGGAATGGCTTGGACCCAATCTGGTACAATGAAGGAGAGAGAAAAAAGGGAGCCTTCATCTTCATATTTTCAGGAAAGTGCATCCACAACCACATTGTCTTTTCCTTTCTTGTAAATGATCTCATAATCATATCCAAAGAGCTTAGTCACCCATTTTTGTTTCTTAGGGGAGGAAATGCATTGTTCTAGAAAATACTTGAGGCTTTGATGATCTGTCTTAATTTGGAAGCGTTTCCCCAATAGATAAGGGCACCACAAATCAACGGCATGCAAAATAGCCAAAATTTTCTTTTCATAGATTGATTTGCCAAAATTTTGTTCAGACAATTGTTTGTTGGTAAAGGCCAAAGGTCGACCCTCTTGCATAAGGACATCGCCAATACCTTTCCTTGAAGCATCACATTCTAGGACAAAGGTCTTTGTGAAATCAGGAAGGGCCAGGACTAGAGTGGTGCACATGGCCATCTTCAAGGTTTGAAAAGCCTGAGCATTTACTAGAGTCCAAGTGAAAGAATTCTTTTTAAGGAGTGCAATGAGAGGTGCCATAATCTTTCCATAATTCATAACAAAGTTGCTATAATAACCTGTTAAGCACAGAAATCCTCATAAGGTTTTGAGAGTCTTTGGGTGAGGCCAGTATTGCATATATTCAATCTTTTTAGGATCCACCCTGACGTCGTTCTTGCCAACAAGATGACCCAAGTACTCAACTTCTGAGGTGCCAAAAGCACATTTAGATTGTTTCTGTAAAAGTTGGTGTTGAGAGAGTAGATGGAGAAATTGGTCCACATGAGCAAGGTGGTATGTCCAAGTTTTTCTATAGATGAGGATATCATCAAATAAAACTAAGACAAAATGACGAAGAAAAGGATGAAAGACATGATTCATGAGGCTTTGGAAGGTGGAGGGGGCATTACACAAGCCAAAGGGCATGACCAAAAACTCATAGTGGCCCTCATGAGTTCTAAAGGTAGTCTTAGGAATGTCTGACTCTTTTATACAGATCTAGTGGTAGCCAGAACAAAGATCAAGTTTAGTAAAGAACTGGGTGCCACTCAATTCATCCAAGAGGTCATCAATGATAGGAATGGGAAATTTGTCTTTAACGGTGAGTTTTTTGAGGGCATGAAAGTCAGGACACATGCGCCAAGAACCTTCTTTCTTCAGGACCATGACCATAGGAGAAGAGTAGGGGCTCGTAATAGGGCGGATAACGCCTGCGTTAATCAGTTCTTGAACCATTTTCTTAATTTCATTTTTTTGGGAAAAGAGGTGACGATAGGGACATATAATGGGAGGAAGGCTTCCTGGTATAAGGGGAATGGAATGATCATGAACACCACGGGAAGGCGGGAGTCCCTGGGGAGTGGAAAATACCACTTGATGTTTAGAGAGGATGGATTGGAGGTCTTGTGGCACAGAGGGTGTCTTAGTTGCTTGTATGGAATGGAGTTGGGAAATAATGCCAGAATGACCTTTTTTTAGCAGCTTTTTCATGCGATGGGAACTAATGATCTCAGGTGAACAAATGGTTATGCCTTGGAACTTATATTTTTGGCCTTCCTAGTCAAATTGCACGGTTAATTCCTTGAAATCCATGAGAATGGGACCCAAAGTCCTTAGCCAGTCTGTACCCAACACAATGTCACAGTCGCCCATGTTGATAGAAAACATATGATATTTCAGGTGGTAGTCACCAATTTGGAGACACACATTTTCATAATGCCCTCCACATTTCATGGAGACGCCATTGGAAATCATGATTTGGAAATTATTGATTGCATGGATATAACAATGAGTTTCTTGGGCAATGCTGCGACGAATAAAATTATGGGTTCTTCCAATATCAAAAAGAATGATGAACTTCCTATGCTTGATGTAACCAATTATCTTGAGGGTTTGGGGAGCCGAGAAGCCAGTGAGAGAATTTAGGGAAATGACCGGTTCTACTTCGGGAGGGTCTGAGTGAGGGGTTATGTCCATGGGTTCAGGTGACTCAGACACAAGGGGAGTTTCAACATCCTCTTCCGAAACATCCTCCGAGATGGCCATAAAAATATTTTGTCCCGTACGCTTGTGTCCCAAAAAATATTTGTCATCAAAATTATAACAAAGGCCTTTGAGCTCGCATTGAGAGATTTCGTCCCTGGTCAATTTTTGGATCTTTAGTGGAGTGAAAGGAGGAGTGGGATTTACTAGTTTAGTGTGAGAAATAAAGGAAGGTTTTCAGTTTTGAGAAGAGACAACCTGTTGTGCTTCCTTAGCTCGTTTAGTAGCCTCTACCCAACTCTGAGGTTGATCCATGAGGACATGGGCACAAATCTCATCCTTGAGGCCACTGATAAAACATTCTAGGAAAAAAGAATTAGACATGCCCTCTGTATGAAAAAGCCAGTCGCTCAAAAGCAACTATAAAGTCTTCCACTGTGCCAGATTGTTTCAACTTTGTCAAATGGCCTAAATGGTTGGTGTTGGTGTCAAAGCGTTCATAAATCTCTGCCACAAAGTGTATCCAAGCAACATACCCTTGAAGGGAAGTTTTTCTCCATTACCACCATTGCCAACGCTCTTGATCTAGATGGAGAACACCATACCGGAGTTTGGCCAAGTCATCTATAATTTCATACAAAGAGAAATAATGTTCCATTTGAGTTACCCAACCAATGGGATCCAAGCCATCAAATTTGGTCACATCTACCCACGGAAGGCATAGGTCACGCTGAACGTGATGGGGCTGAAAATTATGGGAATGAGAGGAAGTTTCAACGTTGGTATGCAAAGGTGGGTTAGATACAGGGGTATCTGCAGGGATATGCAGCTTGTTGAAGATCATTGAAACGACATATTCAAGCTAGGTATTCATGTTTTGTTTGAGTTCCTCGATTGAGGCGGCGATGGATGACTACATGTTTGTATTGATTGTGGAAATATTGGCACTGAGTTGTTTCACTTCTTGTTGGGTCTTAGTGAAATTAGATTGCAAAGTATTGAAGTGATCTTCCAAGTCTTGGCTATGGGTATGGACCATAATGATGAGGGAGCCGAAAAGGTGCAGGTGGGGTCAAAACGTTTTCTAAAAAATGATAGGTATGAATGTGATAAGGGAAAAGAGATAAATCCAATGGAATAGGTCTCAAATAATGGTGCAAAAATTTCTAGACTCGTTTTTTTTTTTTTTACACCTGCGGAGTAATACTCTGATCTGAAGAATATTGCCTTGATGAAATGCCCAAATGCTTAACAAGGAAGAAATTTGTAGTGATTTAGCAACTCGAAAACAGTGGCACGACAATAGATCTTGTCTATTTTATTTTATTTTTTTTGTCCCAAAGGGTTAGGTATTCAAGGGTTCTATAGACAAGGGTTTTCCCTATGTTATAGCTCTCTGATATACGTGTGGGGTCCAACAGTATTACTCGGCCCAATATCTCAGGGCACTAACTAAGGAGGCTAGACCGTTCCCTTAGCTATACTACCTGACTACCCACGTACTAGATAGTATCTTCCTGAGTGTTGTTCTCGGTGGAACTATAGCAGTCAGGTGACCAATCGGTTTATATAAAGAGGGATTTAGTAAATCTAGGCCGATCTGTATAAAGGTGTTGTCTAATGTGTGACCACTCGAAAGGGTACCAACAGGGGTTACAAGGGTGACCAACATATGTGCGCTTAAGAACAACCACTTGTATTTCATGCGTGTATGAATCCCTCAACTACAGGTTTATTCGCATAATGAAAAATCTTTGTAGCTTAAATATGTCGGAATACGTCTCTACCCTAAAAAAAATTAACCCACATTTTTTTTCCGTGGAAACTTTTCTGATACCACTTGTAATATTCCAGATATAAAAATTATGCAGAACATAAATAAAATGCTAGAAATTGCAGATGAACAACAATATAACTAGAATAACACCACAATAATACTGAAATGATAACATAATAACACCAGAAAGAGCACTTCGGTTACTGAGAGCAATGTTCACTTACCTCTTCAAGGGGACAACCGCCAGTCGAGCAGAGCTCTATTACAATAATATCCAAGCTAGGGTTCTCATACCCTCGACTCCTATTTATACTAAATATGTATATCAAGAGAACCATCTAGAGGAATATCCTTCTAGAAGCAAAAGCTTCTATTAGGTATTCTTACATTCGACTTATTCTACCTTATTGCAAGGACTTATTAATATTGAACTTTATTACATCGGAATACATTATTCTACCTACGTGAGGGGTTAGATCCCTAACATTGCATCCTATTCTAATCAACAACTTCTGCCACACATACCTGATTGTACTTTTCAATCTCTATATCGTCCACATATCCATGACAATATAGAATCTTGGTAGGTCTTCTCTAGTGATGAGAGAATTTGTTCTTTCATTCAAAATGAACCCTATAAGCCCAAGGAAATAATATCCATAGAATATAACAAGATTCCCAAAGGCTTGACTCCTCTAGAAAATTTGTTTTCATCGAGTGATGTAGGCAATAAAGAGAAACAAAAAGAAGAGGCGTCGAAAAGGAAGGTGGGTGAAACCATCTCCTTGAACATTGGGACACCCAAACCTCCAAAGAATGTTAAAATAAGTGCCCAATGTTCTGATGAAGGGAAAATGAAGTTGGTTGATAAAACCAGTTAGGAAAAAACAAAGACATGTCAACCTTGCATTGAAAGAAATTATTCGAAGGGAGTTGGAAAATTTCTTGAGGGATGGAATCACCTTTCTGGTCAAGTACCCTGAATGGGTTTCCAAATTGGTTCCTATTATGAAATTCACTGATCATATTAGCTTTTTCATTAGTTTTCTCACATTCAATCAGGCTATTATGAAAAATCCCTTTCCTCCCCCTAATATGGAAATGATTATGCAACAGGTTGTAAGGTCATAGATGATGCCCTTACTTAACAATTTTTCTGGTTACAATCAAATCAAGGTAAAAAGGGTAGATGCATACAAAACCACCCTTATTACTCATCAGGGTACCTTGACTTATGAACGTATTCCTTCTGGCTTATCTATTACAAATACCACTTTTAAAGGATCTTTGCAAATAACTTTCAACAATTTGATCGATACGATTATTCATGTTTACCTTGATGATCTAATCATGTACTCCAAATGACTATCAATTGTCACAAAATCTCAAAAACTATGGCTAGATTCTTTCAAGATATCTTTTTTCCTAGATACTAACTCTTACATTCTAAAGGATTTACAGGAGCAATTGTTTTCCTACAACACTAACAGTTCTCACTTGAAACATTACGTGGAACCAACTTGAAAAGTTATAATGCTGTTTGGATTTTCTGTATATTGGCAGTCTAACTCTGATTTCGTCTTTCACTATTTTTCATTTCTGCTTAGAGTAGTTTGATTTCTTCTTTCCATTTTTAACAATTTCCTGCTACTTTTACATTTCTGCCTTTTTATTTTTCTATTGTTTAAAATTTTGTAATCTTAATTCTGTCATGATTTTTACTGCTTTTCATCTTTTAGTTGATTTTGGTCAGGAATAAGATGTTGGATCAATTATGCCACAGTGACACCCCTGCAAGATATTGTTAGTCAATAAAAATCAATCTTACACATCTGTTACAATATTCACCCTGAAAGCACACTTGAATTTGGTATCTTCTTTCACTGTTGTCTTACAAAAATTTTGTTATCTCTCGCTTATGCTTTCCATTTCTTCATCCATTTGAAAATTTAAAAGAGAGACTCCATAATTTTTCTCCTTGAGAGTAAAGAGCAGATTCCAGTTGAATGATTATGCGTACAGGGATAAACCCCCTCATACTTAACATTTTTCATGAGTTATTTCCAAATTCCCAATCATTTTTCCATTAAATCCGCTCACTTCCCCCTGTTGCATAATCTTCCTGGTTATATATTCTAGATCTTTTGTTCTTAGTCTATGAAACCATGTGTTCTAATTTCTAAATCTGTTGAAAACAAATTTACCTCTGGAGTCACTAGTTTGTTCACGATAGAAATCACAACGAGGATTTTTCTTGCAAAGTATTAATAAAGCCTATTACTTATAAACTAATGATATATAATACTAGTAGGTGGTATCCCCTTGAAGATTGGAGGATCGTATTTGGTTCTTATATGATGTTATGTTGTTGTTCGACACTGCTTACAAAGTTCTACATGATTGATGATGAAATCTTGGTTTTATTTGCGACATAATGGCCGATGGATAATGCATGCTATGTGTGGGTTTTGTTACTCTAAGCTCTAAATTTTATGAATGAATGGCTTATATTCACGGTTATGGAGTTTCTATTTAAGCCATGAATCATCACCTATTGTACTTGCACAAGACACATGTTAGTTATAACAAGGAATAAGAGCAATAGAAAAGAGACCTATGAAAAAATCTAAGGGGAAGAAACTAAACTATGCTATACTATGCTACACTATATGCATTTGAAATTTAAAAGGGTTTATGTTAGTCCTAACTAGCAATGCTAGTGGATGTTAGTGGATATATGATGTATTGAGTTATATGAAGGCACATTTGATATGCGTTATGGTATGTTTGGCAATGGTTAATGTGATATAAGGTGGCACATTTGGAAAGTAATGGATGTTGGTTTCGATGCATGGATTAATTAATGTTTGGCTGGCATGTACTAAGTAATTGAATGAGTAGAGGATGGAAGTGAAGTGCATTTACTACACGTCACTCCATACCTCTCCCACTGGTTGTCACCCTAGCTTGGCTATTGTTCAATTGTTTGTCGCTGCGGTTAAGCTCCAGATATTTAGGCAAGAAGGAACTCCTCGACCAAGTTCACATTTTTAAGGCATTTTGGTTATAGGTATGTCTTTTTTTCCATCCATGAACTCACTCTGGTTATGAAATAGATATTGGCTTGGTGATGTATTGATATGTGCTTTTATTGAGACTGGAAACTATGTGAACTCGTGATATTTCTTTGGAATGGTTGGTTGTGTGTTATTCATTGTAAATGGAAAATTTGGATAGTTGAAGTCACAATTTCGTAATGATTATGTGTGGTAGAAGCCATGAAGGATCTCTGTTGTCTTATGGGTTTTGGTTGGAGGGTTTCACTCAGTTCATACTGCTGGCCGTATCCACACAGTTCTTGTAAACACACCCAATCATATTGGTGTTATGGGGTTGTTGTGTTTGATGTTGAACCATGCTTGGGTCACTGCATATCATTTTCACCTGGTTTTGGGATCATTTTATGTTATTGGTGTCTGCACAGTTGGTTATGGTGGCAAGAGGCTTGCTTTCTTTTTTTAATCGCTCCTACCTGGTGAGATGTCACCTTGTCTTGCAAGCTATTGGTTATGTGGCCTATGTGTCCATCGTGTTGTCTCAAAGGGTTCTCACCTGTTGTTGGTGGTCGACTCCAGTCTCCCCGTGTTGGTTCCATAGAGTGAACCCTTGATTACTCAGAACCCACCCTTGATTATTCAAAGATCATTTTTTATAATGAACCAATCAGGTATATTGTTGACTGCTATGAGTTGGTGGAGTAGCTTCGACAATGGTGATTATTGGTTTGTCTCTGTTAATAGCATTGGAAGTGGTTTGTATTGTTGGTAGATAGTCACTGCATTATTTATGATGGAAGTTGAATTGATAGATCGACATGTTTAGTTGATACACATTCGTTGTCTCTTGTGTTGTAGAAAATGTATTGTTAACCCATAATTATTTTATGGTTTGATTAAGTCACAACAATGCTTCGTGCGTTATGCGTTGGTCTGTGTGGGTTTCCTACAACATGGTATAAGTTGAAATGATGATTGTTGTTACTGTGTGTCTAAATTGTTCAATCGAGATCATTGCAATTGAAAATATTGATAGTTGCAACTTGGTTGTTTGATGTGTGTGTTTATGGATACTGTGCATCATATTGTTTGATTGCACCATTAGAGATGGGCATGGGTTTTATAACAATATGGATTCATTGCAATTTAATTTTTAAATTGAATTGAGGAATGGAATTGAGAACGATTTTAAAAGAAATTGTGTATGTGTTTGTTTTGAAGGATTAATTTATGAAAATGGTTGATGGTTTGGATGCTAAACAGAGTTGATAAAAATGACTGTGTGTTCATTGGAATTGTGTTAAATGTTAAAAAGAAGAAGCGAGAGGAAACATAATTCTTGTACAGGTTGTTTTGGAAGGCATATTATTTTGAGTATGATGACACTGTGATTAATTAAAAGTGTTAAGGATTTAAATGTGATCAGTGAGCAAGTTAACATGCAGTAATGGTTAAATTATACACAGAAATTGTTTAATTGATCACAACAATTATTTGGTTAGTGTTGGATTTCTTGCATTAAATACATAATTTTTTTATAGTTTACTTAATTGATTTTATGAACAGTATTCGCTCTTTTACCCTACCATTATTTCACTTTTTTCTAATTACAATCCCCTTGCCTTCCCCTATCCATTATCCACTCCTTGCTCCTAAAATTTCATTACAGTTAAGAAGAACTCTGTATTATAACTGTTCAAGATCGCAAGGATGGATTACACTGATATGTTCTTTGGTTTACATTAAAGTTGATTGTTTGTTATCTGTGAGAAGTAATCATGATATTTCCCCCCTCATTTTAAATTTTTTTTCTCAATACAAACCCCTCGCATATCCTAGAACCTTTTTTCACCCCCTGCTCATTGATAACTATTAAACAATTTGTATGGATTGGATGGGTCTGATATGTTGCTGAGCCAAAACTTATTTCATATTTTAAAAGGAATTTTCATGTATGGTTTTTAAAGAGACTATTTGCTAATCAATTATGCATACAGGAATGATCTTTTTCAGCCAAGGTATCCATGGAAGAGGTAACCGAGGAAGAGTTAATTGGAACAGGGGCCCTAGAAGGCCAATATTCTCCATACACTTTGATGTTGAATTGCAAGATTTAGGCCAACTATTTCAAGATGGTTCTTTTTATTGGATTGGGCAAAGAGTGGTCTAACCTAGGCCTAAAAGGCCTCCCTTCCAAGCTCCACAAGACCATGTTTTCCCCATGCATCCTCATGTCTCACTACAATGTGAAGTTCTCCAAAATGGAAGATGGCAAGCGTTTGTCCACCCAACAGTCTCCCAACATTGTGGCTGGCCCAATTTGTCTTTACGAACTCCCCCGCCTATTAATAAAATTGTCCAAGATGCCCCTGTCCACTCACCATTTCAGTCCTCACATGCGATTAAAAGGTTGAAAACCAAGGCCCACTATGTCCTTGACAAAGTAAAATCCATTGCTGCCCCTTCCTCACCCTCCAATGGCTCTGATAAATCTGTGTCCTGCCGCATGCATTTGAGGGATGATTGCTCTCATGTGATCAATGAGATTAGGCCTAAAGGATCAACACAACCTAAGGAAAATTCAGAGAGATCAAAAGATGACAGCAACAACATGGGAAGGATTGCATCTCAGAGTGGGAAATATGGATTTTAAGTTTTTAATTATTTATTAATTGTTGAGAACAGTTGACTTCAAACATTTTGGACAACATACTATTTTTGGATATATGAGTAATATATTTTGGAAATAATTTCAAATATCATTGAGATAAATTGGAAAATATGAATGTAATGATGGGAGTCATGTGGAGGGATGTTTTGTTTAATTAACTAGTTGTGTTATTATTGTTAAAAGCTAAAGGGAGTCACAAGGGGTCCCACCTACTTGTTATTATTTATTTAAAAAACCTTATTATGATTTATTACTTTTCCCCCTAACTAAAAGTTGGTTGAGTTTTAGTTAACTTAACTAATGAAGTAGTTCAAATACTTCAACCAATTCTAATTTTCATAAAGGAAAAAGGAAAGGGAGGAACAAAAGGAGAATAGAAGGATAAGCTTACTAAGGTTTTCTCTTTGAGTTTTTGTTGAGATAATTCAGTTTTCATTCATTCCTTAATTCATTAGAAACCTAATTATTTTTTATGATAGCAGGGTCTTATTGTAGACAACTGTTGATACTGAGAGGGGGGTGAATCAGTATCTAGTACAATTTAAAAACCTTTTTCAACTTATACTTAAACCATTCAATTATGTCCAGTGAGCAATGAACAGTAGTATAAGAGTTACACCAATAAACCACAATACACCATGCACAATATATGAGAAATAATCAATAGTTTTTGTTCAAGGGAAGTAATGACTTCCAAAGGTAGCTACAACTTCCAAATGTAAAGGGAGGGATAAACCTCCAAGAGGAAGATACAATCCTCCAATATCAAGAGATATTTGAACTCTCTATCCTTGCCCCTTACTTCCACCCAAGAATATATGAGAGGTAATAAAACTTTACATTAAATCATCACCATCAACCAATCATCACATAGAACCTGATAATGCTTTCTGAGACTTCTTCAATTTATGCAATTATTCAATTCTTGGAGTACTCTGATCATGTAGATAATGTTACTCAATGTATTCTCTGAAACTCCTCTTCTTGGGGAGGATTCATTCCTTGAATCCTCCCCAAAAAGTTGTTATAGAAAGAATGATAGACTTTATTCAATTCTGGTCTGTTCAGAAGACCCAACTTGTACAGCATGCCCCGCGCTCAATATTTAACATCTGATTCTGCAATTTTCACACAAGAAACTACAGTTCGTACTCTTTCCAATGGAAGTGGCCCCACTACATTTGGAGTCTATATGAAAAAGTTATGACTGTTTTACCCAGAACACTTGTTTATTGACTAGTTTCAGGACTGGTCACAAACCCTATATTCCACAGAGTGTATATCCATAATTATAGTGAATCAAGAGATGAACTTTTGACCAAAGGTACCCTGATATGTCTTATCAATACCATAGCGATTTCACCATCGGAATCGTTATAGAAAAAAAGTTATAACAAAAATGGTAAGATGACCTGAAAATAACATACCCTAGAACACATCACCAAAAGACTTCATCCTCCCTTGAAATCCGGCCTTCTTTTACTTCTTCTTCCCTCTGAAATTCGACTTGTATCAAATGAATGTATAATGATATTTATTTATACCATTTATGTCACTTCCTTTTAACATTAG
>ML776963.1:801618-874556 GCA_009831015.1 Picea engelmannii
GGGTTGGCATTCGAATGGTTATCCTTGTATTGGATTCCCTGATATTGTGGGATCATTCTTATCCAAGTAACTATCTCATTCTCTCCTATATATTGAGGGAATTCTCATGGAAAAGGTTAAGCAAGATTCATTGGAGAATTGGTAAAAGAATTATGTGAAGGACTTAGCTTGAACATCAGCTTGGATACTCTAGCAAGTCTATCAAGAGGATTTGATCTTCTTCATGCAAGGATTGAGCAAGTGTGTGTGTTGGAGCCAAGAGCCATCGAAAGGAAGCTTGCGACATCAAGGCTATTAGGTTGTAATATTTACTTTCAATTAATATGATACAGTGGCATGTCCCTTTCCCATAAATCTATTCTCACTTTATTGTGTAATTCCTTGATCATACACATAAGTTGACGGTTGAATATATTTTGCTATCTTCACTTTGGTCGGTTTATGTTGTCTTGGTCTTGACCTCATGAGAGCACCGGAGGGAAGCAGGAGAAACAGAGACCCTAGGAAGCGATACTAAGGTATGTTACTTGTTCCTTCCTACTAGTTAGTTCAATGGTCAAAACTTAGGGAAAGAGTCATGTCCTGTCTTGTTTTGTTCTAGATCTAGGTGGATCTAGGGAGATCTGTTAGTGTCCGCATCTATCGATTAGTTCGATAACAGGGCCTACCATCAACCTGGTTGTAGAGACAAAACCATTGTTCATCCTATGGACATATTTCCATCTACCTAGACACCTAAGTACCCAACCATGATGTTCGCTAGTTCTCTAGGAGAATAGTCTTGATATAGGATGTATCAACGCTAATCTTACATTCCTTATAACACAACATTATTTCACCAAAATCAAATTACAGGAGAGTAAATGTGTAACCAAATATTACCAATAAAAATCAAGAATGATTACATAATATTGCCAGCATGGTGGTCCCAAGAGTAATGAAACCATTAATGCCTTAAACAATGATTCATTGATTTAGTGCACATTTTTCCAAGAACAAAGAGACTAGGTGTATGGTAGATGAAGAGTTAAATGAATTATATTAATAAAATAATCATGGGTCAATGGATGGAAAGAGAGGGAGGGAGGGAGGAAGGAAGGAAGAGTGAGAAATGAGGAAAATGAGAATATCAAAGAGGTGTAGTAGTAGAGGGAGTGAAAGGGGAAAGATAGAAAATGAAGAGTGAGAGAGAAGAATTCCATAGGAGTGGAGGAAGGAGAGAAGAGTAGGTGGAATTTCTTAATATCTGGTTCAATTTATGGTATGATAGTATTGATAGCCTTAAATAACTACTATGGGAATTCTAAAGCGAGTGTCTCATTATTCATGAAAAATTTCTACACTTTTCTCTAGAAGATCTAAAGTATGAGATTAATTAAGAATGGATTGATATTTAATGCATGCCAAAAAGGAAGGTTTATGAGATTCGTAAAGCATACCTTCTTGAAATAACCTCCCCTTGACTCTTTCTCCAGTGGAATCCTCATTCACTAATGATTTTTCCTCTTGCCAAGATTTCTACAAGGAGATTAGTACTATGCGTGTCTCTTACTACACCACAAAAATATTGAGTAACTTAATAAATGCATCTATATGACCTAATTTAAATGCAAAATACTACGTGATACTAAATCAAACTTTATGATCTTAAGTTCTATCATGAATTAAGAAACAAATTCTAAACTATGTTAATTCTAACTAATGAGAAAATATATTTTTATGTTAATAGAGTAAGAAGTTTACAACGGATTTCTCTATGCAACTATTGTGTCTTATTGCATCTTAATCACTCCCACTCATTTCCTTTTATTCCCCTTTTATATTTTCTCCTGTGTTCAATATTCAAACCAATGCAAGAATATTGTTGTACCTTTGGTAACTCCCCGACAACGATGCCAAAATTACGAGCCTTTTAATCACCTTTCTAATTGAATGGAAAATAAACTAAGGATATATGCATTAAATTGTCAAGCTGGGGTTCTAATTGAACCTGCGATCTACCATGCAATATACATGCAAGCCACAAATATTTCTTTCACTATTTTTTTTAGGGTGGGGTTTTAGTTTCAAAAATTATTTCTACAATCAATAGTATAAACAATTGTATGTGTTTTGACGAGGCTCTAAAAGTTCTACTTTATCACAAATCATAATCACACTTGCAAGAAATAAATTGACTAAGGGTAAATTACAAGAAAAGGAATTTCAAACTTGCTTTCAAAGTAAATATGCACTTATACTTGGAAAGGAAATTCTCTCTTGCTAGAATTGAAATTCACACTTGCTGAAAAGGATATTGTAGAAAGTAAAACTATCATTGCAAATGTGACCAATGTATATAGTGTAGAGAAGTAAATGTAATTATTGAGTTAAGAAAAATCCTTCAAAATATCTTATTGAGACTAATGTAATAAACATAACTTGCAAACATGATTTATAAATGAAATACAATTCTATTGAAATAAATAAATCCAAAATATAATTCTACTAAAATGATAAATCTGATTTATAAATGAATTACAATTCTATGGAAATAAATATAACTTATCAAGCAACTACAATCAACGGGAACAAAACTAAAATAAATATAGAATATAATCCTATAGAAATGTAATCGGAAATAAATATAATCTAATAAATAAATGCATTCTACATAAATAAATAATTGGGAAAATAAATGAAGTCACACAACAAGAAATGAAAAACTACCTAAATTACACAACACTCCGTTGATCCAGATTATTTTTGGCATGAAATGAGAGCATAGATATAATAAAGAAATGTACAGAGATATTTTAGATATCCAATAATATAATAGAAATGTTTCAAATATGCAACCATAAACACAGAGATACAATAATACATAATTTTCTATTAATGGGTGAAAATGTACAAAGACTGTAAAAATACCGAGTGAAAGACTCGCTAGAATGGTGGTAGCTTATCTATGAGAAGAGATGTGTCTGCTTCTCGCATTCACAAGAAGATGATTTTACAATGAGTCTCCAAAGACCTTTTTATCATAACAAAAATCCAAAACCCTAACTCCGAAAGATGACAATCCAACAATTTTGTGGACCCCGTTTTGGGTAGTTTGGTGTATCAACTTCCCAGGGGTGTAACTTTGGAATACAATCTCTGTTTTGGGCGCACAATAGCTCGTTGGAAAGGTATCATCGAAGAGATTCATTTTGGAAGCTCAACTAGATCCTTTGAATATCATTGAGAAGCTCGATCCTAAAAAACCTTAATTTAGGCCCTCAAAATGGCCCTGGAAGTTAAAAACTGCTAAAAATAGTAAATAACCAAAACTACCATAAAACTGTTTTGAGCCAGTTGGAAAAGGTGGGTGGCCACCGATATGCATATAGATCATCTGTTCTGTTGGAATGGACCCTGCCTCCATATAATAGAGTGTTGATATTAATCTACATCACTACTAAACTCATCATTCACTACTTCTACAACATATAGAATAAATAAGAATGAGACTTATATTAACGAATAATTGCTATAGCCCTAAAATCCCCTACCTATGCATACATGGCATTGGCCTTTTTACTTACACCATTTTCTAAATCACTGTTGAGGATCTCTCTTAAAAAACCATTTTTTTGGACCATGTACGCGCCCCGCTGCACTTTTGCATACTAGAAAGACCATGTACATACGTAGGCTGCATGCTAAACAAACCACGTTTACCTCCAAAATTTGAAAAACAAAAAGTTGCAAGGAATTTGGTGGAGTTTACGGGATATCGAGGGTTTCCCAACCATTTTACCCATTGTAGTCCATCCCCAAACTAAATAACCATATTTTTTTCATATAAAAAGAGGTATTGGGGTCCCATTCCATAATAAAGCAAGAGAACAAAGAAACTCTACCAAAATCCCTTCCCCTTCTAGCCCAAGTTTTGCATCCCTTTCTAAGTTTTGGCCTCAACATTCCCTTTAAACCCTTTCTCCCTATACAATCATTTCCCTTTTCCTAAAGAGATCAGTTGATTGTGAGAGGTAGTCTGGGAATGATGCACTTGGAGCAGCAGTAAGAGGAGCCCAGACTTGGTTCGCGGAGCGTCTGTCGATGAGAAGGTTGTAATATTTTAATCTCTAGTTTGAATAAAGGAGTTATTTTTCTGTCCCAGTACATTGCGTATTTGTATATTTATTGATTTATGCATCTACATTTATATTTGAACACTAACATTGATAAGTAGAGATTGTGTATTTGTAGCATTGTTTGCCTAAGTGTTCTTACAGGTCATATTTGGGAGGAGACCCACATCTTAGGAATCTACAAAGGTGAAGGAAGTCTACATTGAACATTAAGACCTAAGGTACACTTACTAATCTTCCTTATTCTCTGTTGTCTCTCTGTTTGGGTAGTTTTGGGATAGCTTAGGATTAGGACTATATTTTAAGGGAAGTCAATTATCTTCCTATATTCTAAACCAATATAGTAATAGGGGGATTTCCCCCACTAGCAGAATCGACAACTCCATTGGGGAGTCTCTCTAGGGTCTTATTGGAAGGTTTTTGGTTTTGATTGGTTTTTTCAATTCCTTTTTATTTTTTTCAAGTTTACTGAGTCAATTTAGGGTCTTTTGTCACCTTCCAGGTGCCTACCATCTTTCCCTGCCCAATCAGTCTTCCAAGTATTTTTATTTTTGAAAATTATCATACGTGTATGCACCCTGCTTTGGCTCAACCTGCGTACATACATAGTCTACACAGTATACAACCCGTGTATTGTTGACTCTTGAATCTGCTAGGGCCGAAACAAAAACCTCACGAGGATGTAAATCCCCCCATGTTTTTATAGAGGTGGTACTCCTCTTTAGATTTTCTTGGGATTTCTATATATTCAAAATGTGGGACTTGGCAGGAGTCTGTCGTAGTAATTCAAAGAAACATAAATATTGCGAGAAGATAAAAGGAAAATGTTTTTTGTTTTCTTTTTTAAAGAAAATGCTTGAGAAAGGACCAGGAATCACACACTTCACACATTTAAAGAAAATAAGAAAAAATTCCACACATCCATCATAGTTTAAGATAAATATTTCTGATCACATAAAATAAAAAAGAAGATGATATGCCTGCACAAGAAAAATTTAATAGAGTGGACACATGAGCAGCTCAAATAAAGATCGTGATAGATCAATCTCAAATACTTTATATTCTGAAAACAGGGTTACAAAGCACAAGCAAGATTTTTCCCAAAGTAGTTCTCTTAAAATTTCTAAAAATTATATAGTCTGTTACATATTCCTTGAAATTTTAACTATGTTTGTCTTAAAGACTAGGATTGGGGCTCCCATGGACCATAAAGAAAATAAATATAAGAAATAAGCTTTTATAAGGAAGACAGTGGGCGGTAGAAGAACAACAAGACTTGGTAAGAAGAAAAAAGGAGTTATCAGTCTTCAGTTAAACCTTTCTAGTGAAAGAGGTGGAATAACTAGATGAAGGACTTGATAAAGAAAAAGAAGGATGTGATCAACATAAAATTACTATGATGATCTCTCGACATTTTCACTTGCTTGTTGATGTCCTTTTATCGTTTTCATCAACGATTACAGGAACTATATTAAATGTTTATTTCCCTTCATTGGTCAGTTTATCGATAACTTTCTTGAACCATTATTCAATGTAACTTTTCATTTGTGCCACATTGATTTCTTGTCATATTTTGATGTTGAACAAATCTCCCTCCAAGTCTCTCAGATCAAGGTAAATCCCATGTATTGATTCTTCAATATCCTGACTTTTTACGGAGTAGTCCACTAGACAATTGTCTATGTCATCCTCATTATATTCAAGTATGCCATAGAAATGTTCAATGAACAGCCCTTTAAATGTCTCAACTTTCTCATCAAATTGTTTCTTTGTTAGGAAAAATGAGTTGAGGATCAAATTGGGATCTTGGATTTCGTTAGTGATTCCAGCTATGTCTACCTCTGTGACTCTTTTGAATAGTTCCTCCCTCCTTGATATGGATTGTGTTGGCATGTTTTACAGGTAGCATATTCTTGTCATTGATGGAAAGTACAACAACGACGATGGCTTAAGTATAGGAAGAATGTGCTAGGTGGGCACCAAAAGTATTTTGGGAAGACGTAGCAGAGCGAGCTCGATAAGATCAGAAGAGATGGTGCAGAGTATGAGTGTTTGTCATTGATGGCAAAGATCATGACTAGCAGTGCAGGGATAATGGCATGGAAATGGAAATTTCAACAAGTGATCATTGGATCCCATTCAGAAGCGTAAACTCCAGGAGTCAAGGAAGAAAATCACGACAGAAAATCATGAAATGTGAAACCACGACTTAAACTCCATTTTCGAGTTTCAGATACTGGGAGTTGGAGGAGTCAAGAGTCAAGACTCTTCATCACAGGAGTCCCAAAGTTTTGAAATATGAAACGTTGAAATCCTGAAACAGGCACATCAACAAAGACTCCATTTCAGAGTTTCGCAGACCAGGAAATCAAAGATCAAAGGAACTTTAACCTTTGAAGTAGCAAACCCCGAAATCCCGAAACAAGCAAATCAACAAAGACTCCATTTCGGAGTTTTGCAGACCGGGAAATCAAAGATCAAAGGAACTTTAACCTTTGAAGTAGCGAACCCCAAAATTCTGAAATAGGCACATCAACAAACCACGTCAACAAACCATGTCAGCTAAGGACACATGGCACAATAAGGAAATGACAAATGTCAAGTTGATTCAACATTTCAAGTACATGTAAGTCACGATTAGAGTGACACATGGAAGCTATTCGGCACGTATCAATCCACGTGTGACGTCAACAGGTTTACGTCACATCGAAACTTTCTATTTTGAGGTTTTACATAGCAAGCATAAACTCCACCATCATGAATTCTTGAACTCCGAAATGCCGAAAGGGACTACTTTGAGTCTCAAAAAATCGAAAGGAAAAACTCTAAAATCCCGTCAACCGTCCATCTGAGTGGGTTATGTGAACCATCCGATCACTTCGGAGATTTTGTGATCATGAATTCTATAATGTTGGAGTCACGATGAATCGAAGGGAAAAACACCGAAATCCCATTAGTCATTCGATTAAGAAAAGAAGGGATCAAATTATGAAGTCTTGTGGACCGTTGATCTGGCTCCATTTCGGGGATTGTGACTTGGAGTGTCAAGACACTTCTTCACAAGAATGTCGAAATGCCGAAATGCCGAAATGAAAAAACACCTTTTGGTGTAGGCTGTGGTCATCGTCAGTGGTCATGTGAGAGGGAGGAGATAGCACCAAGTTAAGCTCCTTTTCGGTGATCGTAACATGATGAGTCGAGACTCTTCACCACAGGAATGTTGAAATGCCAAAATGTTGAAATGCGAAATGGCGAAATCAAAGCGAGACCCTGTGATTTTAATCCAACGGTGTTGGATACTTGGAAATCTGATCGAAGGGATATTGTTGATCTTCATAGTTAATCAATTAGTTATGATTCAGTTAGCAAAACTGAATCATGACTCTTGGACGGTTGGCAATTCATTTGTTGATGCATTTTCTTGGAGGTTCACAGTGTAACTGCTAGAAAGGACTGATGGTTTCGGCCAGAGGAATCGAAGAGACTTCAGGGTGATCGCCAGAGAAGATGAAGAGTCTCGAGGCATCTTCCAGTGGCATGAAGACTGTTCATAGAGGCTATTGATAGATGTAAGACCATTGGAGCTTGGAACTGCAACAAAGGGAAAGAGCTCGACTGTGACAGAGAAGACGAAGAATCTAGACTGCTAGAGAGGCTAAGGAATCTCGGCATAACACCCAGTGATGATGGATGCATGGGTTTAACTGCCAGAGAAGCTGAAGAGTTGCAATGATGATCAAGCAGAGCACTTGACATGGGGAGAGAATGCAGAAGCATTGTGAATAGAGGATGCAAAAGATGCACAGAGAGAATAAAAACGCAGAACAGAGAAGAGATTGGGTGTTGTTGAGAGTGATTCATGTGTGTAGAAGGAGGCAAAGTGTAGCAGCTGAAATGCATAGAAGAGGAATGGTGCATAGATGGGACATGGTGCATAGAGAATAAAAGGTAGAAGAACATAAAGCATAAGGAAGGGGTGCAGGAAGACACTGATGTAGGTAGAGCAGAGCAGTGTAGAAAAACAGTGATGAAACCGGTAAGCCATTGATAAATATTGTATCACTGTGATAAATTTACATATAGCAAACTTTATATTTCAGGGTGGTAGGGAGGTGCTAGGGAGGACTGTTGTCCTCAGAGGTTCAAGTGGGTGCTTGAACACAGGGAGTTGTAGCTTCCATCTGGTTTCAGCCAGAGAAACCAGCGTGGCAAGGTGGTGCAAGGGAGAACTGTTGTTCTCTATTTTACAAGTTGGTGCCTGTGTGAATGGAAGTTGGTGCTTCCATCCAGTTGGTGTTGGAACACTTAGGGAGTTGTTGCTTCCTTCTAGTGGGTGCTAGAGAAACTAGGGAATTGGTGCTTCCTTCTAGTGGGTGCTAGAGAAACCAAGGGAGTTAGTGCTTCCTTCTAGTGGGTGCTAGAGAAACCAGGGAGTTGGTGCTTCCTTCTAGTGGGTGCTAGAAAAAACAAGGGAGTTGGTGCTTCCTTCTAGTGGGTTCTAGAGAAACCAGGGAGTTGGTGCTTCCTTCTAGTAGGTGCTAGAGAAAAAAGAGAGTTGGTGCTCTCAGCAAGTTGCAGCCTCACAATGAGTTGGAGCTCATATGTATGATAGTGTATAGAAAGTAAGGATTACTTATCATACCAAGAAGAAGAGGTTTTTACCCTTTATGGGTTTCCTTAGGAAACATCTGTCTCTATATATTTCATATGTGTGAATGATGTTGAATGTTCTATTGCTTACTTCCCTGCATTATTGTGATCATCATTGAGAGTTCTGTAATGAATTTAAAATGAGCATAATTTTTTAAGCTCGGTAACAATTGATTCACCCCCCCCCCTCTCAGTTTTCCAACAATTGGTATCAAATCCATCCCCTTTTATCTAAGGGTAGATCCTAGAGCTTAAACATGTCAAGTCATGAAGGAAATTCAACCAATAAGGCCCCTTTGTTCAATGGAACAAACTTTTCCTTCTGGAAAGTTAGAATGAGAACCTACATAATGGATTTAGGTGCAGATGTATGGGATGTGGTAGATACTGGTTATGTAAAGCCAGTTGTACTAGCTAATAAGGATGACAAGCTAGAATTTAGCTTCAATGCTAAGACTATGAATGCTATCTTGAGTGGGCTTGTAGAAGAAGAATTCATAAAAGTTATGCACCTAGGAACTGCCAAAGAAATGTGGGACAAACTCATTAGCAGTTATGAAGGTAATGAGAAGGTAAAGGACACCAAGATTCAAACCTACAGAGTACAGTTTGAACAACTGAAGATGAAATAAGATGAAACTATTGGAAAATAATTTCTGAGAGTTGAAGAACTAGTAAATGCATTGAAAGCACTTGGTGAAAAAATTGAGGAACCTTCTTTAGTTCAGAAAATTTTGAGATCTCTACCAGATAAGTTCAACCCGAAGGTCTCTTCTATAGAAGAAATTAATGATCTAAAAACCTTGGAGTTTGATCAACTTCTATGAATATTGACTGCATATGAAATGAGAATAGTTAAAGATAAACCCACCTCCAGAGAAGCATCATTTAAGGAAAACAAGAATGAGGATTCTGTGCCTGGTGAAATTGAAGCAAAATTTGTGAAGAGACTGAAGAAGGGATCAGGCAAATACAAAGGTAAACTACCTTTCAAATGTTTCAACTGTGGTAAGATAGGTCATTTTTCAAATAAATGTCCTCACAAAAGAAAGGATCAGACATGTGATGATGAGGAGAAGCACAAACACATAAATTTCTTTAAAGAGAATAATTTTAAGAAGAAAAGTCTTTGTGTAAACAATAATGATGATCCTTCCGATGATGAAGACATTGACTCCTTAGAAGACACCGATAGTGACTCTTCCTATGAAGATAAGGTAAATGACTTCATGCTTATGGCCCAAGATGATTATGATAATAAAATCACAATAAGTGAGGCTAATGAAGAAGAAGCTATGGTTGATATGGAAGGAGAACTGATCACTGCACTGGAAGAGATTGATAGACTCAGAATTAAGAATAGAAAGAAAAAACAATTGCTGATATAGTTCGAGAAAGACAGTAAACAGCCTGATGAATACTTTTCCCTACTAAAAGTGGAATTAGAAGAGGCAAAGAAAATCGAGGACATTCTGAAACAACAGTTATCAGAAAAGAAGGCAAGATGTAAATCTCTGGAAGAAGAAGTAGTGAAAACTAGGAAAGAGTTGGAGAAGTTTCAAGCCTCGTATCATCAGAATCTGTCAAATATCAAAGCCTCAGAAAGATTAACCACCATTCTGAATCACCAAAAGAATCCAAAATCTGAAAGCTGGTTTGGGTTATGTAGAGGGATCAAGTAGTGGTCAGCCAAGCAACAAAGGCTTCATCAAGTTTGTCAAATCTACAACCAATGACGACAACAAACCTGCAGAAACAAAGGAAGATAATCAACCGCTCAGGAGGAGTAAAGAAAAAGGTGCCAGAACCGAGTCTGTAGAACAAGGAAATAATACACTCCCTGCTCAAGGAAATCATCAGCATGGAAGAAATCGATTTGCTCAAAGAAGACAACAATTTTCCAGGTACAAAGAATTTTTCTATGGATATTGCGTCTACTGTTCTAACTTTTGTCACAAAGCTATAAATTGTTCCTTAAGACTTAGACATGAGAAATTAAGATTTCCAAGGAATAAATATCTGCCACAACAAAGAATGATACAGCCAAGTAACAAACCATCACAGATTGCAAATTTCCAAATTAAGTCTAGAGACATGCAACTGAGGAGGTCAAGAAATAATAAACAGTCAATGAGTAGACAACGTTGCAACAATAACTTTGAACTATTGAACAGTGAGATTGAATGTTATAACTATCACAACTTTGGCCACAAAGATGCAAACTGCCATCTGAATAATTACAAAGAAAATCTAAGGATAAAGTTATTAGATAGAAAGGCCAACACATGGAAAAGGAAAGATAATGAAAAATGTGTTCTAGCACTTTCAACTCAAAAAAAAAGGCCTCCGGGAATATAGACAGTGGATTTTCCAAGCACATGACTAGAGACAAGGATAAGATTGTGTCCATAAGTAAAAGCAAAACAGGAAATGTGATCCTTGAAAATGATGAACCAAGTAAAATCAAGGATAGAGGGATGGTGAGTTTGACTAATGACAAAAGAGATAACCAGTACGTTCTGCTTGTGGATGGTCTGAAACATGATTTTCTCAGTACAAGTCAAAAGTGTGACAGAGGTAGTGAAGAGGTGTTCACGACCAAAGAGTGTAAGGTAAATGTAAACTCAGGAAAAGTGGTGAATAAAGGCATAAGGACAATTAATGATGTTGATATTGAATCCTCCCCTGCAAGTAAAGAAGAAGACACAGATACAATAAAAGAATGTTCAGTTAGCATCTATCCCATGGAAGAAGTAGAAGAAGAATCATGTCATAAGATGGAAGCTGAAGTTTTGAAGGTTGAGAAGTCAAACACCCAAAGCAAGTTCTTAAATAGCTCCATGACCCTGGATAAGCTCTTGGATAATCAGAGGTCACCAAATGACAAATCTGGTATTGGATAAAACAAGGAAGAAATTAGTACTCCTAAGAAACCTGATATAGGTCCTTCGTCCGTGAAAAAGAAAAGAAGGTATGAGAGTGGTTGTAGTGGTTTTTTCTTGTGATTGAATATGGTCATAAAATCCTTGGATTGTATGCATCATGGAAGAAAAATGAAATTGCAGTAATAGATATCGATGAGAATCAATGGGGAGATCCAAGGGTTGTTTGAAAAGTACAAGATACAATTACGTAGTGTTTCAGTAGGACAACAACATCCTGAGCAACAACATTTTGTTTTACAAAATGATATACATGACATCCTATAGAGATAACAAGAGGAAAGACCTTGTCAGGGAAAGCTAACCTTTTAGGAATAAAGGGGGAAAGTAGTCATAAGTAGAGAGAGAATAGAGACAGGGGGAGTCATCCAGTTATGACAAGAAAAGGTTGATGAAGGAGTCCCGGTAAGAAAGGTGAGCAATTTTGAGTATTCTACAGAGGATACAAATATTAGAAGGAGAAGACTCTGGTTTAGATACAAATATTCTGCAGGCCTCAAATAAGAGAGTCCATCCTGTCAGGAGGAGCTTGTGTTGGTTTAATATCTGATACCTCCTAAAAATACTGCAATAGCTCAGGGGGAGCATGTGCTCTTTGACATTGATGTCAAAGGGGGAGAAAAGAGTCTAGGTGCCTTTGTTTCCATCAATGCCAAAGGGGGAGATTGTTGGCATGTTTTACAGGTAACATATTCTTGTCATTGATGGAAAGTACAACAACGACGATGGCTTAAGTACAGGAAGAATGTGCCAGGCGGGCACCAGAAGTATTTTGGGAAGACACAACAGAGCGAGATTGAAAATATCAGAAGAGATAGTGCAGAGTATGTGTGTTTGTCATTGATGGCAAAGATCACGACCAGCAGTGCAGGGATAATGGCATGGAAATGGAAAGTTCAACAAGTGATCGTTGGATCCCATTCAGAAGCGTAAACTCCAGGATTCAAGGTAGCAACTCAAGGCAGAAAATCGTGAAATTTGAAACCACGACTTAAACTCCATTTCGGAGTTTCGGATACCGGGAGTTGGAGGAGTCAAGATTCGAGACTCTTCATCACAAGAGTCCCGAAGTTGCGAAATGCAAAACGCCGAAATCCCAAAACAGGCACATCAACAAAGACTCCATTTTGGAGTTTTGCAGACCGGGAAATCAAAGATCAAAAGAACTTTAACCTTTGAAGTAGCGAACCCCGAAATATCAAAACAAGCACATAAAAAAAGACTCCATTTCAGAGTTTTGCAGAACAGGAAATCAAAGATCAAAGGAACTTTAACCTTTGAAGTAGCGAACCCCGAAATTTTGAAACAGGCACATCAACAAACCACGTTAGCTAAGGACATGTGGCACAATCAGGAAATGACAAGTGTCAAGCTGATTCAACATTTCAGGCACATGTAAGTCATGAATCAGAGTGACACATGGCAGCTATTCGGCATGTGTCAATCCACGTGTGACGTCAACAGGTTTACGTCACATCGAAACTTTCTATTTCAGGGTTTTACATAGCAAGAAGAAACTCCACCATCATGAAGTCTCAAACTCCGAAATGTCGAAAGGGACTATTGTGAGTCTCGAAAACACGAAAGGTAAAACTTTGAAATACTGTCAACCGTCCATCTGAGTGGGTTATGTGAATCGTCTGATCACTTCAAAGATTTTGTGATCATGAATTTTATAATGTTGGAGTCACAATGACTCGAAGGGAAAAACATCGAAATCCCGTCAGCCGTTTGATTAAGAAAAGAAGGGATCAGATTATGAAGTCTTGTGGACCGTTGATCTGGCTCCATTTTGGGGATTGTGACTTGGAGTGTCAAGACACTTCTTCACAGAAATGTCGAAATGCCGAAATGCTGAAATGTGAAAACACCTTTTGGTGTAGGTTGTGGTCACTGTCAGTGGTCATGTGAGAGGGAGGAGCTAGCACCAAGTTAAGCTCATTTTCGGTAATCGTAACATGAAGAGTTGAGACTCTTCACCATAGGAATGTTGAAATGCCGAAATGTCGAAATGCAAAATGGTGAAATCAAAGAGAGACATGTTGGTAGCAATAATATAATTGTTATTTTTATAAAATGACCTACATAAGCTGCATACATAGGGTCTATGAAATTTTATTACTTTTCATGAGCAGTCTCCTAAACGAAAGTTCTAAATCATCGCTTTTTACTTATCGTCTATTCATGCTTCATTTTCATGACTGAAAGCATGAAAACTTGCGATTGTAATTACCATTTTTTTTTAATGTTTCATTGAAGGCAAATGGTTTATTTAATTTGTTATGGGGTTTGATTCCTTTCCATGAAGATATTACCCTGTTTTGTTTTTGACCCTGTCAACTCTAAGCATGCCTAAGAGATTGATATTTTTAACAAACACAAGATCCCCACCATTTGATTTTTTTTGTATTGGTTTTGGTTTGATTTTTGATCACATTTCTTTCATAAAACTTTTGATTATTTGATTTTTTAAACTTACCCAACTTTGTAATCAAACCATGATGCGGGCACTTATGTTTGTTCTAAGTACTTTGTTCCTAGCTTGTACTCATTACCAAGGTGGAATACGATGTACAGATCGCCATTACTTCTTAGGATGGTCTCGGGTTTCTCAAACCTATTCGCATGTGTTTTGATTAAACACCCGTCTCGTCATTACAACGTGTATTGTTAAGCTCGGGGTTATAGCTCTGTTTCTTTGTTACAAACCCTACCTGTATGTCGTGCTTTGATTACCCTCCCATCCAGTATGGCCCCTATAGTGAGGATTGAACCAAATGGTATCCAAACCCCGCTCTCATACGACGATGCTAGGGAGGATTTGGAAAGAAATGGATGGCATGTTTTCATCAAGAAGTTTCAGGGTTTTAATCTTCAGGTTGCCCGAGAGTTCAACTTATCCTTTGATGGTTGTAGGGAAAAAGTTGGTGATGTGCAATTGGAAGTAACCGAGGAGTTCTTGAGTCAAGCCACAGGATTGCCAGCGGTTGGTCAGAAATGGTTTAAGAACACGAAAGTGGAGGAAGTCCCTTGGACCCTGCTATTTACATCATGAAAAATAACCAGTTGTGATAGAGGTATGCCAATTTCATTCCTAAAAAATTGATGGCATGGTTTAATCATTGTGGTGAAACAATTTGTTACATGTGAGGGAAGGTTCAGACTTGTATTTTTATATCATTTATGCCTACTCATGAGTTTTATGGGTTTCCCTTTGAATATGCCGATGTGAGTCTTCGAAATAAGGCAATCTCTCATGCAGATGTGATTAGCATGATTGAGGTTAACGAAAGATCAGACTCTGAAATTGACAAATTCCTTGCAGAAGAAGACCCTGTGTCACTCAGGCTATACCCTGACTGACCTTATAATTTTGTCAATAATTTGCCTCCTTGTTTGAGAGACAACCCAGAGTTTCCTGGTGTCCAGCTCTGCAATAAATCGGCTATTCGTATGGAGGGTTCTTCGATCCATAATCTTGTTCGTTCTGATGCAAACGCGTCACAGCCACAATGTGATGTCTGCCTATCATGGATCAACATATACTATACTGATGTCTCGTTTCTACAGTCATGAGTCAAGTTATTAAATGACCAAGTTGATGTTTTAACAAACGAAAACAACAGGCTTGAATCTATTATCCAAGGGAAGGAGAAGCATTTGAAAACCACAAGTCATGTGATTTTTAAAAACGTAGAAGCAACTACAGCCATCGTTAACTCCAAAGTTTCATGATACGATTTGATTTTATGATTAGAGGTATGATTTTTTTTATATAGCTTGATTACTGTCATTCTTAAGTTAGATTATTTGGTTTGATTGAATAAACTATTTTTATTATTAGATTAGCTTGTTTTATTTATTCAGTAAAATGAGATTTCATTTGTTATTATAACTAGCTACAGAATCGCAAGGTTCTGTAGCCAGTTAAGAAAATTCGAATTGTCTAAATTGATGACAGAAAACATATCTGAGATCTTCCTATTTTCTTTTGATTTCATGATAATTCAGGAGCCCATGATTTCAAAGATGATATGAGGCACTTTTAAGATCTCCTAGTCATATCTATTATGTATTTTGAAATAGACTATTGTTAGTTTTTTGATATTTAGTAAGATCAGGGAAGTTGCATCCCCCTTTATTTTTGGAACAAATTGGATCTCATGAACAGGAAACAGTTATGTTTCCTGAGACCTATATAAACCTTTAATTTTGTAAACATTGCATAATCTCGGCCTGGGGCAAGAGTATGGGCATTTTACCATAGACTTGAATGGAATAGAATGCACGTTACAGCTTTAGCTTTTCTGTATGATGTTTTGATTCAAGTTATGTTTATTTCAATTTGATAATAGATGGTGATTGCTTTCGTCGTCATGATTTATTGCAAGTTGATATGATTAATTTTTATATGCTGTCCATATCTTCTGTTTCAGATACAATACACAATGATCATCTATCCAATTTAAATTAGGAGATTTATCTCTAATTTCTTTTGAATGTTTACATGCAAGTTCTTACAAGAAGATTTCTCTCGTCATAGTTACTTGCAAATCATAAAGGTCAACTGTGACTGTATCCATTGTATGTTCTATTATCATAACTCAGTTCCAGCATATTCATTTCAAATTTGTTCGAAACAATCTTAAGATTCGTTGCAGGTTTACTTCTTGGATAAGGTGGCTGGATATTCCCTATTGAACAGACATTGGATGTGTTAATAGGTTAGTCTGTTATTTTATTTCGTTTGTTTGTTTATTTTAGAAGTTATATATATATGGTATGATTTCCATTACCTATAATGTTTTGTTTGATTAAGTAAGTTTAATATTTGATTTCATGAATGTATACATCCAAGAAAACAAACCTAAAAATTAAATAGTATTTTCACTTTCTTTGTTACTGATGTTAAAGGAACCAATTTACATTTGATTTTTACAAGTTTAGATTAAAACTCGTGTTTTGTACAGATTTTATATAGGATTATTAAACATATATTATTTAAATAAATTGTACATATATATATTTAAATGTACATATAGATTTTAGTGATTGTTATTTATTAAGTATTGTATTTTCTTTAGTTATTTTTCTCTTTCTTTAGAACTTAGATCGGCCAATGGAGCCGCTAAACCCGTCTGAGTGAATTAATCCAAATGGCTTGGGTTAATTAGACAACCCCGGACTAGATTCACTCTTCCAGTTGACGAGCGGTCAATTTCACCCGTCAACAAATGGCACTAGAAGGAGGGCCTAAATACTATTAATGGCACGAGGAGGTTGCAAGAATCCTCCCCCACCTACCCGTTCACCTATAGCAACCATAATTCATTTAGATGACAACATTTCCCTCAAACAACAACCACGTCAAATGACAATCCTCGGATCACCATTGAACTAGTAACTCCAAACCCCCCAGGGGCCGACATACAAGAAATTGTTCATCAATCCCTCATAAGAACGCACAGTGCCTTAGCCCGTATCAGACAACCAAGTCGGCCTTTGAACCAACCATTAGACTTCTTTGATATCAGGGAGCAACTTGGTGCTACTTATCTTACCTTAAATCCTACGGATCTAGATCATATCCTCACTCCTGCAGCAGGAGTTTCTGGTATTCCACCATCACCACCCCCTTCATCTCCTTCTTCTTCTGGAGAAGAATCCTCAGACGAAGGCAGTTCCTCATCTCAGCCTTCGACACCACCCACACCTATGGCCAATCCGAACAATCCCACCAGACCTTTGCTCGACCAAGATGCAGTGGCCAAACTTGGGGTCCAACATCCTTTACCTAAACACCCGGAGAAATGGCTCCCTAAATTTGACCCAGATTCGAAGAAAATTGCTGAAGATCATATCAAAAAATTTATGCTAGCCATTAGGCTCCGTAGTTTCGAACACGAAGACGTAGTATGTAGGATTTTTCCCTACACCTTTGAAGGCAATGCCTCTACCTGGTACTTTTCCCAACAACCCCACACCATCGTGTCATGGGATAAAGTCTCCTGAAGTTCTAGTCATGGAATTCTCTAGTTTAAAGATGAACCCCAAAGAAAAGATAAAAGACTTTAATAAAAGGTTCCTGACATTAAAGAACCGAATCCCCACGGATTCAATGTCTGCCGAAAAACTTATCATCGCATATTACATGAAAGCTTTACATTAGAACATATCCATTTGGGTGAAAAGGTCCAAGAAAGCCACATTGTTAGAAGCCTTTGAAGAGACAATTCAAATCGAGAAAGATATTCTCAGCCTAAAAGACAATACCTATAACGAGGTAGAGACTAGTTCATCATCCAAGAAGAAAATCGAAATCCTTCCTAGACCCCCCCAAAACAAAACTCAGCCAAATAGTTCGGATCTAGAAAACTTACAGAAGGTCATTCAGAAGTTGTCTAATCAAGTTATAGATTTGAAAAGGTCGGCTGAAGAAGCTTCTTCAAGCAAAGGGCCTTACAAACCCCCTTTTAGGAAGCCTTTTCCCACAAACCGGCCTAACTCAAATTCTGAAGGCCTAAATCTAGAAAGCTTACAATTTTCTATTCAAATGATTCTAGAAGCACATGATAACTTGATTCCTCCTGAGATTCCTGAAGAAGTAGCTGAACAAGAGATAGTAGAAGAAGACAAATCTTCCCCAAACATTTTTGGACATTTTTCTGATAGCATTTTTCAAGCTAATTTTGAAACAGTGCATCCTTACAATACCAGGAGCAAGACAACAAATAAGTCTTCTTCTGAAATTGTAACTAATGTACCTCCAAAACAGTCTAAATCAATTGAGACTAAACAGAATTCAACAAACCCAAGTTTAGATTATGATTTTATAGAGGATCTAAAAAATTGAGGGCTAACATTTCTGTTTACGAATTATTAAAATTCCCTTTTCTTCTGCAAAAGATGCTGCAGAATATTGCAGAAAACAGAAAAAAACGGAAATACGAACATCAATAAGCTTGCTGAAAATAGCCCCAAAACTCCTCAAAAGGTCTCCTCCAAAACGACGTCAGAGCCTTCTGATAAAAGAGACCTTGTTGTAAAAAATGTAACAAATGTAGATAAACTAGTTTCAGGGACTGTGATTAAAAAGCAACAAAATTTTGTTGTTAATACTCACAGAAATGTCCCTCCCTTTTTGTTGACTTTTGAAATTTTCAATAGGAATGTACATAACTGTATGGTAGATTCGGGTGCGTCATCAAACGTAATTCCTTGGTCTGTCTATCAAAAAATTAATGCCGAAGTTCAACCGTCCAGCCTGAAAATTATTCAGCTTGATCGAACTAGTGTTAAAGTGATAGGAGAATTAAAGAATGTGCTTATCAAATTATCATCTAATCCTAAATTCCATCAAGTGATTGGTATCATTGTCGTAGATATTCCAGAAGTATATGGTTTGTTTTTAAGTAGAGGTTGGTTAGAACAATTACATGGCTATTTTGCAACGGATTGGTCTCACTTGTGGTTGCCCGAGAATGGAAAACCTAATAGGATCAAGGTAAATCGTGAGCGTTATCTTAAGTTCATGGTGACCGATTTAAATGATCCTAATGAACCATTCACTGATTTCGCAAATTCACTTGAAATACAGAGGATTGACACTTTTTTCGACAATTTCATGGCTGAAACCTCTACCATTACTGACTTGGAACACCAATCCGGAATTATGACATGCACGCAGTCGACAGCCTTCCCTCAGTGCCCACATGCACCTGACAAAAATCAAATATGGTATCTTTACTTCGATGGGTCAAAATCTAAGGAAGGAGATGGTGCAGGGTGCGTGTTCATTGATCCAACAGGTAACAAGACTTTGATTGCTTGCTGGTTAGAATTCAAATGCACAAACAACATAGCTGATACGAGGCACTCCTGCAAGGTCTCAGAAAAGCACTAGATTTGAACATTCAGAATTTGACTGTCTTTTGTGATCTAGAAATCATGGTTAGACAGGTAAAAAATTATATCCACTGTTTATCTCCACTCCTTAGAAGCTATCAGACTGAGGTATGGAATTTGATGAACAAGTTTTCTACATTTAACATAAATTCTATTCCTAGATTGAATAATACTGAGGTTGATTTGTTAGCTAACGTCGCCTGAAAAACTTTTCCTGCAAAGGGCCTATCTTCGAATGCGTTTTTCGTCGAATTGTTGTTCAGACCATCTATCCCAGACAACATCACAAATTGGAGAGTCTTCGATGACGATCAACGGATCATTAGTTTTCTTCACATGGAAGAGACTTTCCAGGGCGCAGTGATCGACGAAGGTAATCACGACGAAAACCTTCATGATTTTACGGTAATACAAGATCCAATATCCCTAGAGTCTGCATCAGACATGGTAAAATTTATCCCGAAATTTGTGGTTAGATTAGAAATTTTTTAAGATCTTCACGATAAGTTCAGAAAATCAGTGAATTGTAAAACGAATAGTTCTTCCTTGACACATGAAAAAGTAAATTTGGGAACTAAAGACAACACACAGTGCATCAATTTGGGGTTGGGATGTTCTGAGCAAGAAAAGGTATCATTTATTAAGTTGTTTAAGGAATTCAAAGATCTCTTTGCCTGGACATACGACGACCTAAAAACCTTTTATCCTAACATCATACAACACATTATTCCCATGAAACCCCAAACCCAGCCTTTTCAACAGAAGTTAAGAAAGATGCACCCAAAACTTGAACCAACAGTCAAGAAGGAATTAAACAAACTCCTGAATGCTAAAATAATCTTCCCAGTAAGGCATACACAGTGGGTCTCTAATCTTGTCCCTGTGAGGAAGAAGAGTGGTGAAATTTGACTATGTGTCGATTTCCAAAATCTCAACCTAGAGTTTGATAAAGACAACTACCCTGTCCCTCCCATGGAGCAGATCCTTCAACAGGTATCTGGTTCTGAAATATTATCCTTGTTGGATGGTTTTTCAGGGTATAACCAAGTCCTTATGTCTCCCCCAGACCAGCTCAAAACTACTTTCCGTACCCCATGGGGCACCTACGCTTATAGAAAGATGTCCTTTGGGCTCATAAACGTCGGTGCCACTTTTCAGAGAGCGATGAATATCGCTTTCTGCAGCTTAATCAATCAATCTGTAGTAGTTTACCTAGATGATTTCACTGTTTTCTCAAAAAATAAAGGAGATCATCTAGCTCATTTAAGATCTGTTCTACAGCGATGTCGTAAGTATGACATTTCTTTAAATCCTAAAAAATATGTCTTCGCAGTAGAAAAAGGTATGCTCCTCGGATTCATTGTATCAAATGAAGGGATGATTATCGACCCTGAAAGGAACCAAGTCATTTCGAAACTGCCCCCTACCTCGTCGAAAAAGTCCATGCAATCTTTCTTAGGACAGATAAACTTTGTTAGGAGATTCATCCCTAGCTTTTCAGAAATGGTGAGACCATTACAAAACTTAATAAAAAAGGATGTACAGTACCATTGGGGACCTTTAGAAAGTCAGGCTTTTGATTCAATAAAAAATTCTATAGAAGATGTTCCTTCTCTAATGAGCCCTGATTTTTCGTAAGACTTCACCCTCTACACGTTTGTCTCTGATCGGTCTTATGTTGTTGTCCTAACTCAAAAGAATGATGAAAACAATGAAGTTCCAATTGCCTTTATGAGCTCCACCTTCAAGGGAGCAGAACTTAATTACCCAATAGTAGATCAGCAAGCTTATGTTGTTTTTAAAGCGGTAAAACATTTTCGATCTTATCTGTTGAAATCTAGGATGAAAATCATTGTCCCTTACCCTATTGTCAGAAATTTGTTAGTACAGAAAGAACTAGGTGAAAAAAGGGCAAACTGGGTCACATCCTTACAAGAATATGACATAGAGATCACCCCAGCACAAATTTTTAGAGGCCAAGGTTTATGTAAGTTGGTTGTTGATTCAACTATAGGACAACAAAATGAAATTGATATGATAATTCCAGATCATCACCATCAAATTCAAATCTGCTATGCACAAAACCTTACTAGTCCCTGGTACGACGACATCAAATTTTGTCTTATACACAGATCAACTCCCCGTCACCTTGATCCTAAAAAAAGGAGAGAAATAAGATTAAAATCAGCTTCTTTTCAACTGATTAATGGTATTTTATTTCACCAAATTTTTGATGGAATACTTATGCGCTGTCTTGAAAAAGATGAAGTAGAAAAAGTCTTATTGGAGTTACATGCAGGGGAATTTGGTGGGCATTTTGGTGGAGACACCACCGCCCACAAAGTATTAAGAGCAGGTTATTATTGGCCTACCCTTTTCAAAGACGCTCATGCCTTATGCCGCAAGTGTGTAATTTATCAAAAGGCATCTGGACGGATACAGAAACCAGCATTCCCACTGCAACCAGTTTCAGTAGACTCCCCTTTTCAGCAGTGGGGCCTGGATATTATAGGTCCAATCAATCCAGCATCCTCGCAGCAGCATAAATACATCATAACAGCCACAGATTATTTCACGAGGTGGTCCGAGGCTGCCCCATTAAAAGCTATAAACACCATCCAGGTAATATCCTTCCCGAATTCAAATATTATCACTCGTTTAGGTATTCCTGAATGTCTAGTATTTGACAATGCTTCCTATTTTTCATCTCTTGAAATGAGTGATTTCACTCTAGAAAAAGGAATAAAATTAAAGTACTCTGCCATCTATTACCCCCAAGGCAATGGTTTGGTGGAATCAACTAATAAAAACCTGATCAAAATTATCAAGAGAACGGTCTCCGAAAACCATAAAAAATGGCATAATGCACTATTGAATGCGATTTGGGCTGACAGGGTAACTCCTAAAACTGATGTTGGTAATTCTCCCTTTTTTCTCGTTTACGGCAGGGAAGCGATTCTTCCACCGCATGTCCTTCTTCCATCTCTACAATTATTATAGAAGGTGCAAGAAGAAGACTGTCCACCCTTGGAGAGTCGGATTAACACTTTGATAAAGTTAGAGGATGTAAGGGCTCAAGCAAAACAAAAATTGGATCAACATCAACTCATTGTTAAAAACTGGTTTGATTCCAATTCTTCCTCTGACAGAAATTTTGAGGTAGGCGACCTTGTCCTTAAGTGGGACAAACCTCATGAGGGAAAAGGAGAGCATACTAAGTTTCAAAACTTGTGGTTGGGACCATTTTTAATTGCTGAGAAACTGGGTTCCAGTTCATTTTTCCTGCAGAATTTAGAGGGATAGACAGACACCTTCCCGATGAATGGCCAAGCTCTCAAAAAGTACTTCACCTGATGACGCTCCCATGCACCCTTTGTAAATATTTTCTGTTTTATTTTACTTGCTGTTTGTTTTTTCTTTTCTAGTTTGTTTTGGTTTTCATTTCTGCTTATCGGTCTTTCTTTTGAAACACACATACCTGCACCACAGGTTAGCTCAGACGAAGAAAACAAAAAACTTCTCCTTGAAAATAACTGCTGAAAATTGTCAAAACATCAATTGTTGTATTTCTCTGAAATTGTAGCCTTGTTAAAGATGACTTTTTTTTTGAAAAGTGTTTTCTCGGTTTCAATCTGCAATTGAAAGTATTCACGACCATCTATAAAAATCTTTTTACGATGTCCCTGTTCTTTAAGAGAGCAACTCAACGATGTCTCCCTGTTCTTGAAAATTGGTTTTATTAATGAACTATTTTTGGATCTTGATGAAGGACAACACAAAATGTTTTTAAGGTCTATGACATAAAGACTGGTATTTTCAGCGTCACCCCGCTCTATTGAATATTTTAAACAACTATAATATGAATAAACACTCAGAGAGCTGTGGGAAGTGTTTGTAAACTCGTCGGGACACTGAACAGGTCTACTGGAAGCGGGTAAATGCATGCATGACGCCAAGATAACTTCGTCGGGGTACTGAACAGGCCTACTGGCAGCGAAGCAATGTCAGCTGAAAGAAAATTCTCAGATATGGATTTCATTTTTGCCTTAAACTTCCTTTGTTATGATCTAAAATTTCTTGACAAGATATAGACATCAGAATGGGTTAATTGACATCCCTATTGAGGCTATGGACGCCTGCTGGAAGCAACGGCCCTGTCAACAGTATTGGAGATTTTAACTTAACATCATGACTTTCTTTCGCCAAGTTTGTCACCAGTTTTAATTTCTTTAAAAATAAAAGTTATCTGAAATTGGACTGCATTATGATTATTTGAGATGTTCAAATGAATTTTCGGTTGTTCTTCGATTTGAAGTTTTTCAGATCTTTTCTAACCTGAACTCATTCATGTAACAGAGATAACTGCTTCTCCCAGCATGTCGCCATTGTTGGAAGAAATAATATAATTTTTATTTTTATAAAATGACCTACGTAAGCTGCTTACACAGGGTCTATGAAATTTTATTACTCTTCATGAGCAGTCTCCTAAACGAAAGTTCTAAATCGTCGCTTTTTACTTATCGTCTATTCATGCTTCGTTTTCATGATTGAAAGCATGAAAACTTGCGACTGTAATTACCATTTTGTTTTAAAGTTTCATTGAAAGAAAATGGTTTATTTAATTTGTTATGGGGTTTGATTCCTTGCCATGAAGATATTACCTTGTTTTTTTTTTGACCCTGTCAACTCTAAGCATGCCTAAGAGATTGATATTTTTAACAAACACAAGATCCCCACCATTTGATTTTTTTTGTATTGGTTTTGGTTTGATTTTTTATCACATTTCTTTCGTAAAACTTTTGATTATTCAATTTTTTAAACTTACCCAACTTTGTAATCAAACCATGATGCGGGAATTTATGTTTATTCTGAGTAATTTGGTCCTAGCTCGTACTCATTACCAAGGTGGCATACAATGTACAGATCACCATTACTTCTTAGGATGGTCTCAAGTTTCACCAACCTATTCACATGTGTTTTGATTAAACACCCTTCTCGTCGTTACAGCGTGTATTGTTAAGCTCGGGGTTATAGATTTGTTTCTTTGTTGCAAACCCTACCTGTATGCCATGCTTTGATTACCCTCCCGTCCAGTATGGCCCCTGTAGTGAGGATTGAACCAAATGGTATCCAAAACCTGCTCTCATACGATGATGCTAGGGAGGATTTGGAAAGAAATGGATGGCATGTTTTCATCAAGAAGTTTCAGGGTTTTAATCTTCAGGTTGCCCAAGAGTTCACTTTATCCTTTGATGGTTGTAGGGAAAAAGTTGGTGATGTGCAATTGGAGGTAACCGAGGAGTTCCTGAGTCAAGCCACAGGATTTCCAGTGGTAGGTCAAAAATGGTTTAAGAACATGAAAGTGGAGGAAGTCCCTTGGACCTTGCTATTTACATCGCGAAAAATAACCAGTTGTGATAGAGGTATGCCAATTTCATTCCTAAAAATTCAATGGCATGGTTTACTCGTTGTGGTGAAACAATTTGTTACATGTGAGGGAAGGTTTGGACTTGTATTTTTATATCATTTACTCTTGCTCATGAGTTTTATGGGTTTCCCTTTGAATATGGATTATTACCTACTCAGAAGTCTGTATAAAATGGGGAAAAGATTTAAGAAACAGAGGTCAGACTCAAGTCTTTTTCATCATGGCCTGATTAAAATCATCCTCATACATCAGTTAGAGTCTCATAATGACTGTTGGGATTCATTTATTACATGAAATGGTTTTGGTAATCCTGAATTGGGAGAAGTAGATAAGCTTGTTGTTGAGGAAACCCTTGTCCACCCAACGACATCTCTTCCACCTCCCCAGGCTTGTGACTCTTCCCCTAACAGCAAACCCTTGACCTACCCTAAGGTCATTCAACAGGCTAGTCAACCGGTTACACATCCAAAGGATGGTGTTAAAATTGCAAGGAAGCCTACAAGAAAGAAGTTTAAAAGTAATGTTGATGTCAATTTCAAAAACAAAAGAGCTGGCAGGCTAATTTCTCAAAGTCTTCGAAATAAGGCAAGCTCTCGTGCAGATGCGATTAGCATTATTGAGGTTAACGAAAGATCAAATTCTGAAATTGACAAATTCCTTATAGAGGAAGACCCTGTGTCATTCGGGCTATACCCTGACCGACCATATAATTTTGTCGATAATTTGCCTCCTTGTTTGAGAGACAACCTAGAGTTTCCTGGTGTCCAACTCTGCAATAAATCAGCTATTCGCATGGAGGGTTCTCTAATCCATAATCTTGTTCATTCTGATGCAAACGCCTCACAGCCACAATGTGATGTCTACCTATCATGGATCGACATATACTATATTGATGTCCCATTTCTACAGTTACGAGTCAAGTTTTTAAAAGACCAAGTTGATGTTTTAACAAATGAAAACAACAAGATTGAATCTATTATCCAAGGGAAGGAGAAGCATTTAAAAACCACAGATCATGTGATTTTTAAAAATGTAGAAGAAGCTACAGCCATCGTTAACTCCAAAGTTTCATGATACGATTTTTTTTTATGATTAGAGGTATGCTTGTTTTTATATAGCTTGATTACTGTCATTCTTAAGTTAGAATATTATGTTTGATTGAATAAACTATTTTTATTATTAGATTAGCCTGTTTTATTTATTCAATAAAATGAGATTTCATTTGCTATTATAACTACCTACAGAATCACAAGGTTCTGTAGCCAGTTAAGAAAATTCGATTTGTCTAAATTGATGACAGAAAACATATCTGAGATCTTCCTATTTTCTTTTTCTTTCAGGATAATTCAGGAGCCCATGATTTCAAAGATGATATGAGGCACTTTTAAGATCTCCCAGTCATATCTATTATGTATTTTGAAATAGACTGTTGTTAGTTTTTGGATATTTAGTAAGATCAGGGAGGTTGCATCCCCCTTTATTTTTGGAACAAATTGGATCTCATGAACAGGAAATAGTTATGTTTCCTGAGACTTATATAAACCATTCATTTTGTAAACATCGCATCATCTCGGCCTGAGGCAAGAGTATGGGTGTTTTACCATAGACTTGAATGGAACAGAATGCACGTTACAACTTTAGTTTTTCTGTATGATGTTTTGATTCAAGTTATGTTTATTTTGATTTGATAATAGATGGTTATTGCTTTCGTCCTCATGATTTAATGCAAGTTGATATGATTAATTTTTATATGCTGTCGATATCTTATGTTTCAGATACAATACACAGTGATCATCTATCCAATGTAAATTAGGATATTTGTCTCTAATTTCTTTTGAATGTTTACATGCAAGTTCTTACAAGAAGATTTATCGCGTCATAGTTACTTGCAAATCATAAAGATCAACTGTGACTGTATCCATTGTATGTTCTATTATCATAACTCAGTTCCAGCATATTTGTTTCGCATTTGTTTGGAACAATCATAAGATCCGTTGCAGGTTTACTTCTCGGATAAGGTGGTTGGATATTCCCTATTGAACAGACATTGGATGCGTTAATAGGTTAGTCTGTTATTTTATTTCGTTTGTTTGTTTATTTTAGAAGTTTTATATATATGGTATGATTTCCATTACCTATAATTTTATGTTCGATTAAGTAAGTTTAATATTTGATTTCATGAATGTATACATCCAAGAAAACAAACCTAAAAATTAAATAGTATTTTCACTTTCTTTATTACTATTGTTAAAGGAACCAATTTACGTTTGATTTTTACGATTTTAGATTAAAAATCGTGTTTTGTACAGATTGTATATAGGATTATTAAACATATATTATTTAAATAAATTGTACATATATATATTTAAATGTAGATATAGATTTTAGTGATTGTTATTTATTAAGTATTGTATTTTCTTTAGTTATTTTTCGCTTTCTTTAGAACATAGATCGGCCAACGGAGCCGCTAAACCCATCTGAGTGAATTAATCCAAATGGCTTGGGTTAATTAGACAACCCCCGACTAGATTCACTCTTCCAGTTGACGAGCGGTCAATTTCTCCCATCAACAAGACCCTGTGCTTGTAATCCAACACTGTTGGATACTTGGAAATCCGATCGAAGGGGTACTATTGCTCTTCATAGTTAATCGATCAATTATGATTCAGTTAGTAGAACTGAATCATGATTCTTGGACGGTTGGTGATTCAATTGCTGATGTGTTTTCTTGGAGGTTCACAGTGTAACTGCTAGAAAGGACTGATAGTTTCGACCAGAGGACTCGAAGAGACTTCAGGGTGATCGCTAGAGAAGATGAAGTGTCTCGAGGCATCTTCCAGTGGCATGAAGACTACTCATAAAGGCTATTGACAGATGTAAGACCGTTGGAGCCTGGAATTGCAATAGAGGGAATGAGCTCGACTGTGATAGAGAAGAAGAAGAGTCTCAATTGTTGGAGAGGCTAAGGAATCTCCGCATAACACCCAGTCATGATGGACACATGGTTTTAATCGCCAAAGAAAATGAAGAGTTACAATGATGATCAGGTAGAGCACTTGACATGGGGAGAGAATGCAGAAGCATTATGAATAAAGGATGCAGAAGATGCACAGAGAGAATAAAAACGCAGAACAGAGAAGATATTGGGTGTTGTTGAGAGTGATTCAGGTGTGTAGAAGGAGGCAGAGTGCAGCATCTAAAATGCATAGAAGAGGAATGGTGCATAGATGGGACATGGCGCACAGAGCATAAAAGGTATAAGAACATAAAGCGTAAGGAAGGGGTGCAGGAAGACACTGATGTAGGTAAAGCAGAGCAGTGTAGCAGAACAATGATGAGATTGGTAAGCCATTGATAAATATTGTATCACTGTGATAAATTTACATATAGAAAACTTTATATTTCAGGGTGGTAGGGAGGTGCTAGGGAGGAATGTTGTCCTCATAGGTTCAAGAGGGTGCTTGAACACAGGGATTTGTAGCTTCCATCTAGTTGCAGCCAGAGAAACCAGGGTGGAAGGGTGGTGCAAGGGAGAATTGTTGTTCTCTACTCTATAGGTTGGTGCCTGTGTGACTGGAAGTTGGTGCTTCCATTCAGTTGGTGCTGGAACACTTAGGGAGTTGTTGCTTCCTTCTAGTGGGTGCTAGAGAAACCAAGGATTTGGTGCTTCCTTCTAGTGGGTGCTAGAGAAATCAAGGGAGTTGATGCTTCCTTCTAGTGGGTGATAGAGAAACCAGGGAGTTGGTGCTTCCTTCTAGTGGGTGCTAGAGAAACCAAGGGAGTTGGTGCTTCCTTCTAGTGAGTGCTAGATAAACCAGGGAGTTGGTGCTTCCTTCTAGTGGGCGCTAGAGAAACCTGGGAGTTGGTGATTCCTTCTAGTAGGTGCTAGAGAAAACAGAGAGTTGGTGCTCTCAGCAAGTTGCAGCTTGCAAAACAGAGGTTGTAGCCTCACAATGAGTTGGAGATCATATGTATGATAATGTATAGAATGTAAAGATTACTTATCATACCAAGAAGAAGAGGTTTTTACCCTTTATGGGTTTCCTCAGGAAATATCTATCTCTATATATTTCATATGTGTGAATGATGTTGAATGTTCTATTGCTTACTTCCCTGCATTATTGTGATCGTCATTGAGAGTTCTGTNCTCAGTTTTCCAACATCTTGGATAAATGTTTGAACAATGTTATTTCAAGTTTTTTATATTTTCTTTCCAGTATATGTTCAACCGTTTAATCCGACTTGGAGAGGAAAGATCCTCCTCTCTTCTCCTTATCTCTATCATGTTGGAAAATTTAACACCAAAGGGTACCACAACATCAAGGTAAAAAAATTCTTCATTTTTTAGGTTGGATTGCAAATACTCATGAAAGGCATGTGCCCTTGAGCCAAAATAAATCATGTTTTTTGAAATTTCCCAAGCTTCTATGATAAATGCCATTCTTTTCTTTATATTATTCTCCACATAGTTGTTGGTTGATCTAAGTAAGCTTGAGGATCATTTTAATTTATCAACAGACATGGTGCATCCAACAATTTCCAAAGGGTTGGAAAGGAGTGGAAGAGGCATTAATGTCTCTTCTAGTTCCTTAATCCTCTCCTTTAACTTTGTATTTTCCTCTTCGAGGCCACCAATGGAGTCGTCCAATGCATCGCAGGTTTCTTTATAGATTTTGGAAATATGGGAAGGTCGCATATTTCTTAGGTTAACCTCTGAACAAGATTTCCCTTTTTTATTCTTCACATCACTCTTCTCAATAATTAATTTCTTAGATTCACTGTCAAAGAAAACGCTCTGAAATACAAATGACTCTTCTTCATCGTAGCTCTCATTCTCAATAATTTCCAACAACGAATTCTGGTGGGTCGTTCCTTCTGGATGATCAATGTTAGGAAACATTTTCTCGATGTCAGCCTCGATCTCCATATCTTCGATGGAGAAGCTATTGATGCCACCTCCGACGTGATTTTATTCCTCCTCTTGTACAATATTCTTCCTCTTCTTCCTCAGAGGAAGTTTATTTTATCTTTCAATTTTTCCCGGAGGGGGGTTCTTTTCTCCTCCTCCACCTAAACTACTTTTGATCATGTTTCTATATGGGTGGGTCATTGGAGCACTTCTCCAAGATGTTTTAGTCTTAGGAGTAATAGTTAGGGACTGGGCACTCTTCTCGCTGGGACCCTTTCCTTTCTGTTTGTAGAATTTATTAGTACTGAGTACCGTCTCCAAGTCACCAACATTGTGAGTAGGAATGACCAAGCGATTATCTTGTTCTTCTCCTAGAACAATATGGATAAATGAATTGATAAATCCAACTGCTAACATATGTTCCACAAAAAAATTGTTAGGGTCAAACCCTTTTATCCTTTCATCATACTTGAGATTCAGATTATGGAAGTGGTTTTCAAATTCATCGATTTTGTTCATATTTCTGGATACAAAGTCCCCAATTTTCCAAGGAAAGGGTATGAATTGATTTTTTTCATTTCTCATGAAAAATGTGCAGCCAAAAATTATATTGCCTTTCCACTTCTATAAAAAACATTATGTCGGATATATGACATGGAAGAAAGGAGGGATTTTCCTTAGCACCAAAAATTTTGATCACATTGTAATTTTCCATTTACTCCAACATCCCACTTTTGTCCAGGAATTTACTTATCTGGGGATATATCTTGGGGGTATATTTTCCAAACAACAATCCTTTAAAAACAGAGACAAAGTCATTGAAAAATTCATAAAAATGCAAGGAACCTTTGTGCCTCCACAACACTTGGTACCAAAAGGTCACTGGGTCAAATTCACAATTCACCTTCTTGCAAATAGACAATTTAGGAAATTGACAACAATGTGCTATCACAAATACCAAATAAAAGGCCATAAATAATTTATTATATATTTTTTTTAGTGAAAATTGGGAAGATATTTCAATGGAAATCAGTTTTCCCCAATCAAAAATGGCTTTCTCTTTGATAGTAAAATATAGGATATAAAGAATCATACGGGAAATACTTGTGGTACTTTCGTGGCTTGTCACCCTGGTGAATAACCAAGGAATTTCCCTAAAGGGGTTTTTGAATGATTTGACTTGCAATCTGGTGATATCTTTAGCGATGGTCGTGGGATTCTCCAAGAATTCAGTAAATAGGTCCTGGCTGTTGTCATGGTTTTTCAAGAAGTCCCTGCAATCTTCACCTTTCAAAGTGAGTGTTGGCTCTGGGAGCTTTAACATTTTACGGAACACTTGAGGTGAAAGAAAGATGGGAGAATGGTCTTGAAGTTGAATAATCTGTGGACTTGGTATATATTTATGACCGCACCAGGAAACCAGTTCCTTGTAGTCGAAGACATCAGGAACACAACCTGCACGAGCAATTTCGAATGTCCAAATTACTTCCTTCTGAGTAGAAATGGATGAATAGTAAGAATACGCTCTAGATCATTGAAAGTTTTGATCCTCACGTCCAAAAATGTTCGAAGTATCTCTGTAGATATGTTTTTGATCAGTTGCTTCCATAATTTTATGATATTTTAATCCAGATAATATTTGAAATGAGCACTTGAGAGAGATAATATAATCTTCCACAAATTGTGCTTTAATGTGGTTTAATAATAAATCTCCTCGATCCCTTCACTTATTAATGATGATATTTACAGAACTTGCATGATGAGTTATTAGCATTAAACCATACTAAATGTATATTGGGAAAAGCGTGAAGGTGGTGAGGACGGAGGAGAGCAATTAGGATTGGGGAATTTTGTGAACTTGCCAACCCAGGAACCTGTGGTTGCGAAAGGTCAAAAATTGGCTAAGTGTTGTAATTTAGTTCGTCGGACTCAATATAGGAGATATGAGATACTTAGGAGCTTGGGGAGTCTGATGGTCAAAATGTAGATCACAGATATTTTGGGTGCAAAATGTATATCACGAAAGATGGGATATGAAATCTTGAACCCGCGAACCTGTGACTACAAAAAAAACTAAGTATAGGATAATGTGGTGGTCAATCAGACTCATGATATGGGAGTATGGATGGGGATGAGGATCTGCGAGTCTGTGAACCCGCGAACCCACCGTTTTCAGAAAAAAAAATAAAAAATGACTAAGTATAGTAATTAGAAAGGGAGAATAGAAGGGAGAAAAGAAAAGGGAAATTCAGTAAGTATAGAAGAGGGAAAATAAATTGAAAAAAGAAATTGGGAAAATAGAAAAGTTAAGGGAAATTTAGGAAGAGGGAATTGATCTCAACAACTGGCTCCAACTGTGGGATGATAACCCCCTGTGGGTTTTCAAGAATCCAAAATCTTTATGACCAGGTTCTTCTGTCTATTGGACTACGGATTCACAGTAAGAATATACAAACTGAAAAATAAAATTATGTACAATGAGAATTAGAAAGTCTTAGGAGAAGAAACCTTTCAAATGTTGCCCATTGACATGGAACATTAATATTTTACCCTTCATGTATTGGATCATATAGGAGTTAAAACCCAAGATATTTTTGATGACGTAAGGTCCAATCTAGTGCAATTTGAACTTTGTATGTATCGACGGTTTCTCCGTGGCCTTATTCCAAAGTAACACCAACTCTCCTTTCTGGAAATTCTTTACAGTTGTGCTTTGATCAAAATATCTTTTGACACTCTATTGTCTTTGAGAGGTTCAATTTAGGGATTTGCTTCGTTCTTCTTCCAATTTTAACAACTGGTTAATCCTCCTTTGGATTGGTGAACTCTCTTCTGTATATTTGTTATTAACCACATAAGTCAATGCATTGAGATAGAGGTTAATCGAAATTTTCACTTCTTTCCCATAAATCAATGTATAAGGGGATATCCCAGTGCTATCCTTTGGAGTCATTTTGCTTTCCTAGAATGCATTAGTCAACTTCAGATGCCAATTCATTTGGTTCTTGTCAATGGTTTTCTTCAGTATATGAACAAGTGTTTTATTTGTGGATTCAAAAAGACCATTACCTTGTGGATAATAATTCGATGATTGACCCATGATAATATTCTTCACAAAATTTTGTAAACTTTGACCCGATGAAATTGAACCATTATATGTGATAAATTTATCTGGGACACCAAATATCGATAGAATATATCTTTGAGGAACTTAATTATCTCTTCAGAATCATCCTTACTTAATGACACTACTTCTAGCCATTTCATGAAATAATCTATAGCCATGAGAATGTACATATGTCCCTTGCTAGACTTCAGATTAATTGGTCTGACAACATCAAGTGCCCATTGGGAGAATGGTTGTTATACAATTATGGGTTGTAAAGGCATCGCATATATCTTCATTTTTCCTGAAAAGTGTTGGCATGATATAGACTTCCTTATTGTGTCATACGAGTCTTTGAATATTGATGGGCAGTAGAATCCAACCCTTATTATCGTATGGGTGATTGCAGTAGGTGCAAAGTGTCCACCGCATATTCCTTCATGGAATTATCTCATTAGTTCTTGGGATTGATTTTGATCAACGCATCTCAATAGTATACCATCAAAATTCCTCCTGAAAAATATATCAATGATCAACACATATTGATTTTCCTTCATCTTCAATGTTCTTTGATCCTTGGGGTTCATGGTGATAGGAAATTGCCCGAACCTTAAGTAGAATATAATATATTTGTACCATTTTGAATAAACTAATGGATTGTTCTCCTACTGAAATTGAAATCATTCCATCCACATAATCAGTATTCGCGACGATATTTCATAAATATTGTCCTTTGATATCCTTTAAAGGTTTAATATCAATATCATATTCTTGTATCTTTGCCAGCTAGTTAGTCCATTTTCCTTCTCTCAATTGTTCATTCAGAAGCATCTTCACCGGCGATGAGGGAACATAGGCAATAACATGGGAGTTCAATATGTAGTTCCAAAAATGCGCTACCACTTTTACAAGAGCCAAGGCTTTATTTTCTAGTTCTAAATACCTCAACTCATAGGCATTTATGGTTTTTCTCATGAAACGTATTAGGATTTCTTCACCTTTTGTATTCTTCTAAGTAAGAACAGATGAAACAATTGTCTCTGTAGAAAATGAATAAATGATGAAATCTCTTTGAAAATATATACTAATGAGAACTAGAGTTGTGGTGATTGCTTCTTTTATATTATTGAAATCCCCTTGAGTATCCACTATCCATTCTAACCTCTACTCCCTTTTTAGCAACAAATTGATCAGTTTTATGATACTTCCATAATTTGGAACAAACCTTCGCACAAATTTGATTTTGTCAAAAAATGATTGGACTCCTTTCTTGGATTTTAGGGGGTTGATCTCATTTATTTATTTAACTCTTTCCAGATCTATTTAAATCCCTTCCTTGCACACAATGTGGCCCAAACATTTTCCTTGAGTTACAACTAAAAAACACTTCTTTGGATTTAGATAGACACCATATAATCTACATCTTTCAAAAACTTTTCTCAAATTATGGATATGAACACCCCTTGTTTTTGAATGCACTGTCAAGTCATCTTGATAGTCTACCATAAATTTTCCTATCAACCCACTAAATGCATGATACATGGCCCTTTGGAATGTAGCTCCAAAATTCTTCAAACCAAAGGGCATTCTAGCATATGCATATGTCTCCCAAGGTGTGATAAATGTTGTCTTTGCCCTATATTCCTCAGCCACCAAGACTTGGTTATATCCAGAAAAACCATCCAACATGGACATAGAGGTTGATCCAGTGACTTGCTAGAGAAGGAACTCCATATTAGGTAAAGGAAAGTAGTCCTTTATGCTTTCTTTGTTAAGATATCTGAAGTCAACACACATCCGGATTTCCCAGGTCTTTTTTCTTACAATCAAAGGATTTGAAATCTAGTAGGAGTGTCTAATGGGATAAATTATTCCCGCCTTCTTCAACTTCTCCAATTCAATCTTTACCAGAGGTTTCTATTAGGGATTCATCATCCTTATTTTTTTATTTACAAGATTTGCTTCCACCCTCAAAGGAATTATATGTTGGAATATAGTTTTATCGTAAGATTTCAAATCATCATAGGTCCAAGTGAACACATAAATGTATTCTTTAAACAAGGAAACATATTGATCAACTTCCTAAGTGGTGCAATCAACTCCCAAGTTGACATATTTAAGGAACCATCAATTCCAATATTGACATTTCTTGTCTCTTGCACTTTTCGAATTGAAACTTCTTCAAGGATATTATTAGCATGACCATCTTTCATAAAAATATATTCATATTGTATATAGTCGTTGGGAACAATAGATGGGTGATCATATTCATCATCATCATCGTTCAACAAAATTTTTTCCAGTTGTTCATCGTTCTCAAATACTTGCAAATATTCAATGTTATCGGGGACGAACAATCGGAAATCTATTTCTAATTGGAAAGAAGTTTTTCTTTGGATATATTCTAGGTTTGACAATGAGGTTGCTAAGTCTAATGAATCTGCCTTATGATTCTTGTCCCTTGGAATGAAATAAATTTTCAAGGAACAACTATCCCCTATCCCAGGGATAACTAAGGATATTATATCTTGAGGCCCACAGGTCCTAGACATGGAGTACCGAGAGCCATACAACTTGAGATTTTCCCTAGAGGGCACATATTTTCTTCAGTGCATCCCATCTATCAGCAACAAAAACATCCATCCCACCAGCCTGGTCCTGAAGTAGCAGTGGGTATTTCTCCATGAGGTAAAGATCCTGGGTATCATGGTATGTGTCACTCTAATTTTCTATGCATTTGAATATGTTGCACTAAACCCTCCTTTATTTGTTAACATTTTCTTAGAAATTATGCTCTTTAACTTGATCATACTTGGGGGGGTGACAAAATTCCCTAGTAAGATGGCTCCCTTTAAGATGAGTTTCCACTAGGTGGGTCTATGAAAGGTCATCGTCCATTCCTTCCATACTTACCATTTTTCATCATTATTCCTCTCATCTTCCCCTACCTTGGTTTGGGCATTGGGTTTTTCACATTAGGAAGGGTTGTAACTTGCCTTGTGGGAAGAAGGGGCTAAAGGACCAGAGGGTAAAAGTAGCTATCCAGAGTTAAAATCCAAAATAAAACATTTGATATGCTTCGCCCAAGGATTCCCAAGAAAGAAATAAAAGGATTCTTAGTAAGAAAATGGGGCCTGTAAGATAAAATAAAACTCAAGCTCTAGTTGGTGGATCGGAGGTCTCATCATGAGCTGGCCTATTAGGTCCATGGGCATGTAGTGGTATGAAACTACCATCTATTTGGTCACCAAACCAGGGTAGTGGTTCTTGGTGGCATAGCCAAGAGAAAGGGTGTCCCATCACAATCCAACCTTCTCATTTCCGTGAAGTGCTTGCGGGTAAATTTGTCACCACTGGTCACCATGCTAAGAAAATGTCCCCTAGCTATTCTCTTGAAAAGAAAAAGAAATAAGACAAAATATAAAATGCATTCAATGGGATAGGAAACAATGGCATCCATGATAAGGTGCAACTTGCCCTGTACAGAGGCACCCATAGGCAAGATCTACATTTCCCTGTTATCACTGCACCCTTTTCCCAAACATTCCCCCTGCACCATTTCACACACTTACATGACCTAGATTTTTATTCACCTGGGAAACACCCCAAACATGAGGAGAATTATCCCAATAGGACAGACTGAGACCCTCTCCAAACCCGACTCGTTAAAATGCATAATGTCTTTGAGCATTTGTCTGGGTAAAGAGGGGTTTGATGCACATGTTTGGGTAATTTGATTATTATATGTGATTGACATTGCTATGATTCCCGTGACTTATGAGCCCATGGAGGGCATATTTGTTGTTTTTGCAAGACTTTTCCTAGTGGACAGGAACATATGGGGAGATGATTAGCTCAGACCTCCATAGGGCTGAAAACCTAGCAGATGGATGATGTGCCCCCAACCAGGGGCAGAGAGACACCAGAGGATGGCACCAGGAAGAAAGAAGGATGTTTTCCCCGAGACACTCTAGCATGCCTAGACCCAGGGGGGTCTTTCCCTTCCACCATGACATTGTCCCTTGAGGGCCCCTATTGTCATCATGTTGACCCTTGACGTCATCCAATTAAGGTTTGGCATTTATGAGGACAGTTTGGTGCTACTTGGCATGTGTGGCAGCATTTGAGGGCTATGGAGGCCAATCGTTTTTCATTTGAGGCCTAGATTTCCATCATAGGGGTCTAAATTCACCCTATAATGGCATGGCATCATCTCTAAAAGTGAAATTAGGGTTTTAATTATTGAATTTATGTAAAAACTAGATTTTTGATGTAATTTGGCCATGTCATTCTTTTATGACCTAAACAATAATTAAAGGTCATTGATATTGTATAAATAAGAGATAAAACTCTCATATTTTATCATCATTCACTCATCACACAAGTGGTGATCTGAAATGCAACCCTCTTTAAGGGTTATTGGATGAAATATAGTGGTGCGCACTTCTTGGAGGAGGCATTTCTTGGTGTATTTTGGAAAATTTTCATGTGGAGGATCTTCAACTAGAGTTTATGCTTGATTATTCTTGGTGAAGTAAGTGGAAAATCTACATTTCTTTATTTTGAATGAATGCCTATGGTTAATTTACTTATTTCATGTCTAACATTATGAAATTGCTTGCTTGAAACCCTAGGAGAAAGACATATGTTACTATATTTTTCTCTATAGTATTCCATGTGCTAAAATTTCTTGAAAGGCACCCATATTGAAGTAGATACTAGAGCCCTACCATCGTATCACTATAGTAACCCTACTTCCTTTCCCATTTTATATTTTATTACTATTTGTTCAAGGAAAAGAGAAATTGCTAGGGCCTAACCTTTGTTACTTTCTAGCAATTATCTCTAGGAGTTGTATGTTTGAGGCCTTGGGATACCAACACCTTTCTCATCCTCTCTATCCCTTTGACATAACATTATCATTGCTATTTTTCCTCTAATATTTTTTTCTACCATTATTGACTCCATTACCCTGGAAAGGCACTAGTCTATCGCTTGCAAGTGTTGATTGATAAAACAAACACTCAAAATTTATCCTTGAAGCTTTTACTAACATTTGATAATTCTAAACTAGACTAACTCCTTAGCTAACTTGCCGCTATTGAAAAAAATTGGTACATCCATACAAACATACATTTATTGGATACATTTCCCTACATAACTTGCACTAAACCCATTCAAAACTCAATTGTGATAATTGCTAGTCTATCTGCTAGGTAAGTGATAACTTTGTATGGTGTTTTCTTTCACTTTTGACCATTAGAATTTGTTGTTTTTGGAAAACATTGCCACAGCCATCTAACTACAGAAAATTCTCTACAAAAGCGACCTATTTTTCTAGCTATAAATTGCCAAACTTGCTTGTGACAAGATTTTATCATTCAGCTAGGTTAAAGTTATTTCTTCTTGTTGTTTTCAAGCACTTTCAAGGCATAATTCTTGTGGCTGTTATAAAATATTAATTGTTGTTATAAATTGTTGCATTGCTGAAAATTCATATAAGCTAGCTTATGCTTTGAAGGTTCATTGTCTTATGGAGCACTAACATCATTTTGGTACTTGGAAAGTGCCCCTTTTTTCCTCGTTGTCTTGTTCTGGGCAGGTACACAATATTATTTATTTTCTTCATCTCTATAAGACATAAAGAACCCTTTGATTTGAGTGATTTGTGAGAGGGGAAGGGTTTCCATGTGATTATTTGCCTTATCCTTCTCAAAACCCTCGGGTCACCAGGGACGTCTCCCCTGGGGTAGTCTTGACATAATCCTAAATAAAAAGGGATATCCTATTAAGGTGGCAGTGATAGGTTATTCCCAGTTACGCAATTTTGTACCCACTTGCCTTGGGATTTTGGGCAAGTACAAATTGTGCGGTAATAGGAACCAAAATATTCCATCAACTCATTATCCCTTTTGAAATATAACTTAAGTCTTTCCTTTTTTATTTTATACCTCTGGGTAACTTGATTGATCACCAACTCTGAGTCGCCAATTATAATTAGATGTTCTATTTTCATTTCTTGTGCAAGGATCATCCCCTGAATCAAGGCTTCATATTCTACCTCATTATTAGTGCATGAAAATTCTAGTCTAATAGCATGCAGATGCACAACCTTATTTGGACTCATAAGAACAATCCATGTTGGAAGATTGGTTATTGTCATTGATGTCAACCCTAGCCATTGGATTTTGGACCCCACAATTGATCTAAGTAGATAGACATGAAGATAATTACACATGCAGATACAACACCCATGGATGGATAGTATAATTCATGCCACTTCCGGTGATATGTGGCAAGTCATGTGGATCCTCACAATTGAGGAGAAATGAATTTTTGAAGATGACAATGTGAATTGAAGCAAAAACTACATGTCGTACCTAATGTTAAAATTAAGTTACATAAAGGGTATGCACACATCTCATTATACATTCATTTTTCAACACACACAAGCTTATTAATGAACAAGGAGATATAAGTCGAATTTCTGAGGAAATATGAAGTAAATAAGGTCGAATTTCAAGGGAGGATGAAGTCTTTTGGTGATGTGTTCTAAGGTATGTTATTTACAGGTCATCTTACCATTTTTTCTATATCTGTGTTTCTAGAACGATTCATATGGTGAAATTAGGAGGATATTGAAAAGAAATATGTAGGTACCCATGGTAAACATTTCAGCTCTTTATTCACTATGATTTTGGAGATACACTCTGTGGAAGATAGGGTTTTTTACTAGTCCTGAAGCTAGTCATAAACACGTGTTCCGGGTAAAACAGTCATAACTTCTTCATAGAGAATCCAAAGGAAGTGAGACCAATTTCATTGGAAAGAGTACAGGATGTAGTTTCCTATGTACAAATTTCAGAATCTAATGTTAAAATTTGAGCGCAGGGAATTATGTACAAGTTGTCTCTCCTGAATAAACCAAAATTGAATAAGGTCTACCATTTTCTCTATAATTCCTTTTATGGGAGGATTCAAGAAGGAGTGAAAATTGGAGGAGTTTTAGAGAATACACTGAGTAATATTATCTACAAGATCAGAGTATTCCAATAAGTCAAGAATTGTAGAAGTTGAAGAAGTCCCAGGAGGCATTATCAGGTTCGATGTGATGCTTGCTTTATGGTGATAATTTAATGTAAAGTTTTATTATCTCTCATATATTTTTGGGTGGAAGGAAGGGGCAAGGATGGAGAGGTCAACACTCTCTTGATATTGGAGGATTGTATCTTCCTTTTGGAGGTTTATCCCTCCCTTTATATTTGGAAGTTGTAGCTACCTTTGGAAGTCATTACTTCCTTTGAACAATAATACATGATTACTTCTTATATACTGTGCATGGTGTATCTCTTATACTATTATTAATTGTTCATTGGATAGTATTCATTGTTGATTGGATATAAATTGAATACATGATCTGATTAAAGTACAAGTTCAAAAATATGAATTGCTCTAAATATTGATTCACCCCCCTCTCAGTATTTCCAACAATTGGTATCATAGCAGGTTTCCTTTAGAACAGTTTAACCACTGAAGGAAAATCCTGAGAAGAGATGGATGACCATGAATGCATTCCAAATGGGATTCAACGATTTTATTGAAGCAATTATGCATACTAGAGTGATAGATTTAAAACTTACTTAACAATTTTGGGAGTAGACATTTGGTACTCATTTGTAAATGGATATGTAATCCCAAATAATTCTCCAACTGATCCAAAGGAGAAGAATCTTATGAGTTGTAATTCAAAATCTAGACATGTTATTTTAGGAGCATTGAAACCAACCTTTGCTACCAAAGTAATGGGTTGCAACACTGCTAAAGTGGTATGGGACAAACTCAAGAGTATCTATGAAGGTGATCCAAAAGTTATGCAGGTCAAGCTTCAATGACATAGAGAAGAATTTGAAAATTTGAAGATCGATGAAAAGGAAGATATTGCAACCTATTTTCTTAGAGTTGATGAGGTTCTTAATGCTATCAGAGGATTAGGTGAAGATCTCAATGAATCCTTGGTTGTACAAAAAGTGTTGAGATCACTTCTCTTGAAGTATGATGCTAAGGTATCCACCATTCAAGAAACTAGGTACTTGACCAAAATGACAATGGATGAATTACATGGGTCTCTTATAGCATATGAAATGAGAACATGTAAAGAAAGTGACTAGCCAAACAATGAAGCAACCTTTAAAGCCATAAATAAGACAAAAGACAAGGATAGTGACCTTGATGAAGAAATAGAAAATTTCGTAAGAAGTCTCTCGAAGGGATCTGGAAGATACAAAGGTAAGTCTCCTCTCAAATGATTTAACTATGGTAGAATAGGACATATTGCTGAAAAATGATACTATAAAACAGAAGTCTCAACAATAAAAAGAGATTCTACTCCAAGGATGATGACATCTCCTTAGATGAGAGTGATGAAAAAGATAATGATGGAGGAGAAGTCCTGTTCATAACCCAAGAAACCCAGGATGATGATCACAAGAATTCTAAAGAAGAAGAAATCATTTCTGAAGAATATTTAGATGAAGAAACCAGCCTTGATTCCTTTCGGGGATACAAAGACAATGTAGAGAGTGAACAAGAAGATGAGAATCTTGAAAAGTTGAAGCATGTTGAACTGAAAATAGCAAGCTTATAAACACAAACATAATACTAAAAGGTGAATTGAGTAATTGCAAAGAAGAGAATTACAATCTTGAAAAGACCATTGATAGCTTGAAGGAACAATTAGAAGATTATGAGAAATTGAAGGCAGAATTGGATCATACAAAAGGGAAGCTACTATTGACAATAGAAAAGTTGAAGAAGTTCGAAAAAATCACTGAAAAATTAGATGATATCCTTAGTAGTAAAATATATCCAAATCACAAGACAGGACTAGGATACAATGACAGTTTGAAGACAACAAAACAAGAGAAGGGAGATGAAAATGATGAAACCAACACTCCAGAGAAAGTTGAACAACAATATAGAAGACTAGAATTCAAAAGGAATGAGACATCAAGAAGATCCTCTCCCATCAGGTATGAAATCAATAATTATGAAGGAAATTGAAGAATAATAGATCATGAACCCATATGGACCACACCACAAAGATATCGCTTACTCCCAGGTATCAAAATTTATTTCTTGGACATTGTTATACTTGCAGAAATTTTGGACACAAGGCAATCGATTGTATAATCAATGAAAGGAATAACTACACAAGCTACATGAATGGTGCAAATAGTAGATATGGAAATGTTCATAGACCTGTCAACATAAATTATAATCCATTTGACCCATTAATGGATCAAAATATTTTATGCTACAAGTGCAATAATCTTGGTCACAAAGCATGATATTGCAGAGAGATGAAGGAACATAATCCTATGCCAAATGTCTCGATACCAACTACAACATGGAAAAGGAAATAAATTCTACACAATGAAACCTGTCGAATAAAATTAGTCGCTAAAGAATGAAAAAAAGAAGATGAATGGTTCATAGACAATGGGTGCTCATCTCATATGACCGGAGATCAAAGAAAATTTTTCATCTTGAAGAAAATGGGTTGAAATGTTTCATTTGGAGATGACTCATCTACCAAAATACTTGGAAAAGGAACTATTAAGCTTGGAAGTGAAAATGTAAAAGTAGGAAAAGTCATATTGGTTGAATATTTGAAGCATAATATCCCCAGTGTCAGCAAAATATGTGATCAAGGATACACTCTTGCGTTTGACTCCCGAAAATGTAAAATCAGAGAAAAGAACTCAGGAAGATTGGTTTCAACTGCAACAATAAGACCAAACAACATATACATACTAGACATGAAGAAGAGAGAGAAGACATAAGCCACACAAAAGGATTCCAAGGAATAAAAAGTCCCAAATACCAAAAATAAGGATGAAGTATTATTGAGTGCCACATGTTTAGGGGGAGCATCCCCAAAGAAGAAGGTTACCTTATGCCATTGAACTCAGGGGGAGAAGCTCCACCCTTTGCCATTGATGTCAAAGGGGGAGAGAAATTGGGATCATGATGACAGGGGGAGCATGAGTGTTGCCATCAATGACAAAAGGGGAGATTTTTGGAAGATTGGTTGTTTTCATTGATTTCAACCCTAACCATTGGATTTTGGACCCCACAATTGATCGAAGTAGATAAACATTGTTGGTTTTTTACTACTAATCTAATTTATCATTCATCTACCCTGATCCTACCTTATTGTCCTATATTGAACGAGGTTCAGACTTAATAAACTCCCAACAAAATCCCTTTAAAACTATTGGCCCCTATGGTAAACCAAAAGGAAATGCATCACACAGAGTGTACTACATAGTCTCACCCAAGATAGCTCTATGGGTGGCTGCAATACTCAGGTGCTTGCAACCTAGGAATGAGTGGATATATGTGCTTGAATCTTGTAATCTTTATTTATTCAGTATAACATCTGATCATAGTAGTTACTCCATTCATGCATGTGCAATATCATATCTAACTAGTCACTTTATTCATTCATCTAACATTCAACACTTAAAAAAGAGACAGATACATTCAATTGCATAACACATGTGTTAACGTGGTTCACCCGCTCCTGGGATACGTGCACAGATATTTGTCTCTCAAGATATTTATTATGGTTCAATAATATGTCACACCACGCATGCTTACAATCTTAGATCTTACACTCTTAATAGGTTTCCTGATCCCTGCGAGGCTAACTAGATCGCACCAGTCTCCTCAGCCTGCGATCTAATCCTCAGGATTGAGTTTCTCACTTATTTTCTATCTCAACAACTTACTTACTAGTATTATTCTTACAACTCTCAACAATCTATCCTCTCATTGTTCTCCCCTCTCTCCTTTGCCACACTCTCCTTCCCTCTAAGTACTACTTATTTATATCCCTGGCTCATCAACCATTACAATACATTTCAAAAAATATAACCCTAGCATCGTTAGGTCTTCCTTGCATACGCACCTCGCATGCTTCCCTTGCACGTGCTTCTTTTCCTTCCAAATGTCTTTTCTTCCTTTCATGAGACTCTTCCCAAAAATAACCTTCTCTTATGACTAGGTCTGCATCCAACAGACATGAAGGAAATTACACATGTAGATGAAATACCCATGGATGGATATTATAAGTCATTCCTCTTTTTGTGATATGTGGCATGTCACATGGATCCTCACGATTGAGGAGAAATGAATTTTTGAAGATGACAATGTGAATCGAAGAAGAAACTACATGTCAACCCTAATGTTAAAAGGAAGTGACATAAAGGGTATAAATACATCTTGTTATACATTCATTTTTCAACACACAAAGATTATTAATGAACAAGGAGATATAAGTCAAATTTATGAGGAAAGCTGAAGTAAAGAAGGATGAATTTCAAGGGAAGATGAAGTCTTTTCGTGATGTGTTCTAAGGTATGTTATTTACAAGTCATCTTACCATTTTTTCTATAACTTTGTTTCTATAACGATTCAAATGGTGAAATTAAGAGGTTATTGAGAATACATATCTAGGTACCTATGGTAAACATTTCATCTCTTTATTCGCTATAATTTTGGAGATACACTCTGTGGAAGATAGGGTTTTTGACTAGTCCTGAAGATAGTCATAAACAAGTGTTTCGGGTAAAACAATCATAACTTCTTCATAGAGAATCCAAATGAAGTGAGACCAATTGAATTGGAAAGAGTAGATGCTTTAGTTTCCCGTGTACGAATTTCAAAATCTAATGTTAGATTTTGAGCGCGAGGAATTATGTACAAGTTCTTTCTCCTGAATAAACTAGAATTGAATAAGGTCTACGATTTTCTCTATAACTCCTTTTCTAGGAGGATTCAAGGAGTGAAACTTGGAGGAGTTTCATAGAATAAATTGAATAATATTATCTATAGGATCAGAGTATTCTAAGAAGTGAATAATTGCATAATTTGAAGAAGTATCAGGAAGCATTATCAGGTTCTATGTGATGGTTTCTTGATGGTGATAATTTAATGTAAATTTTTATTATCTCTCATATATTCTTGGGTGGAAGAAAGAGGCAATGATGGAGAGGTCAACCCTCTCTATATATTGGAGGATTGTATCTTCCTTCGGGAGGTTTGTCCCTCCCTTAATATTTGGAATTTGTAGCTACCTTTGGAAGTCATTACTTCCTTTGAACAATAATACTTGATTACTTCTTATATATTGTGCATGGTGTATTGGTGTATCTCTTATACTATTCTTCATTATTAATTGGATAGTCTTCATTATTGATTGGATATAAATTGAATACATGATATGATTGAAGTACAATCTCAAAAATACTAATTGCTCTAAATACTGATTCACCCCCCTCTCAGTATTTCCAACAATCCCAATTCCATTCTTAGAGCTTGAAAAAGCTCCATTGAATGACATCCTCCAATAGCCTTCAAACAAACATTCTTGATTCTCTGTGTATTGCACTTGCTCTAGGATTTCACTATGTTCCATGTCTAGGATAGCATAGTTTCCAATCCCGACATCTATATAATCCTCCATCAATTCATTGTCTTTATTCTTGAAAGATAAGGGTTTTCTAGGTTCACGGGGGACTTTAATCATTGCTCCTTCATTACCTGACAACATCATACAAATTCCATCATTCATTATATATCCCCCGATCATATATGTCCAACCTCTTCCCAACACAAATTGATATGTTGGAGGAAGGTATACCACAATAATATTGAAAAATGTAAAGATATGGAAGGTTGTCGTAATCCAAGAATAAAAGTCCTTGATTTCTCCATAAGCTGACACTTTTCTAGAATCAATTGTGTATATACTTTTACTAGTTTCATAATACTTGGTGCAACTCATTCCCAATGCCTCCATGACCGCCAGTGGCATGATATTATTTGTCGTGCCCATGTCAAATAAACAATTATGTAGTGCAACATCATGATTTTCAATTGAAATGTAAAAGGGTGGAATTTTACCTCTTAGCTTGGAAGTTGACTGGCTTGGGCTTTGTTTTGGACTGGTAACAACAACTTCTTCTCTTTTAGATGGATCGTCCAACAATTTAAAAATGTTATGTCTTTGCTGGGGAATTTTCTCCACTTCTATAAAGGGAAATCTTATCCTTAATTTACTTAAATTTTCTACAACATTATATGTCATTTGAGTGGATTTTGACGTCATGTGTTGCATTTTACTTCCAAAGCTATCCGTCACTTTCTTATTTTTTTTTTCTTTTTCTTTTTCTTTTTCTTTTTGTTTCTCTTTGTAAGAATAACCTTTATTTTTTGGTCTCTTTACAAATCCTCTTGTTTGGGTGATGTTTTCTTACGAGTTTGGATCGTTGTCGCCCTCTTCAAATATATACATGGACGTCTCGCATCCATCCATCTACACAGTTTTAGAACTTTCATCAGGTGTGTAATAATTCTCTTGTTCAATTATTTTCTCATCATACACATCATCTAGGACAACGACATTTGGAGTGAGCGCCTAAGATGGAGTCTTTCCTGTTTTCCATGAGCCATTAGCCTAGTTAGGAACCCTTTACCCAGGTGGAGTTTAGTCCCAGCTCGGGGGTGACTCACTATTGAGAGTGATGAACAGTGTAGTCTAAGGCTGGGAGGTTCGTGGAATGTCTGCACGCAGTTGGTGACATTCTTACCAAGATAAGTGCCAATTGTGTGATAAATTTACATGCTGCATTGTTATTTTATGGATTTATTTTGTGTATGATTTATAATTGTGTTTATATTTATGGGTATTTCCTGTATATGTTGTATGTATGTGTTTACTGTTATTCAATATGAATCTATGCATTTATAGATGTATTTGACTATTTACGTTATATATAAATTCTTCCACAAGAATTATGTATGTATATATTGTTATTGCATGCAGATAGAAAATTGTATGTGGCATAGCTCGGTTGGATATTGGGTATGTTACATTATGTTCTGCAGAGAGAACATAAGAGTTCTCTGGCGTAGCGTGTCCCGGCATGGATTGTTGGGAACGTTACAAAAAAATGGTTTTCATAGCTGAGTTGAGTGGTCTGAGTAGTGGCATTGCCCAGCCTGTTGGTGGTCGAGGAGGTTACAATATGGTATCAGAGCTTCAATTTTCAACATTGAGCCTGGATGAGCCGAGCAATTTAAGTTGAAGTGAAATTTCACAGAGGATTTATTTTGAAGCGGCTAGATTTTGAATTATGGAACGTCCATGGTAAAAAGTAACAACAATTGTGCGGAATTGGGAAAAAGCCCCAATTTATGTTGTTAAATTCATGGGAAAATTGGGAAATTCATCCATGCAGTGAGATATTATTAATTTATTATATGTTCTAGCAAATTCAGACTTGGAATTGGTCGAATTTGAAGTCACAAGGAAGCCATGTCAGTTGGAGCGATTTTTGTAATTAAAATTCCCAATTCGTGAATTGATTTTGGGTGAATTCATTCCAGAAATGTTAACGCACAATGGTTTGTTGTTGCAGAGGTTGAATTGGTATTATCGGGGTGAAATTGACCGAATTTCGTGGTTGCAGAATGTCTATGGTAAATTGGGGAAAAAGTTAGGAAAAAGCCCCAATTTCTACAGCAGAATTCACGAGGAATCGATGTGCATAAAGGTAAATGTGCACACGTGGGCGCGCTAAAAATGCAGGATGTGCAGTAAAAGGATTATGATATGTGAAAATTGGTAACCGCGCGGACAAATATTGGTGTGCTGGTACGTGCGCTAAATTTGGCACCGCGTGGAAATATGTTAGTGTGTGGGTGTGTGCACTAAATTTCGCATTGCACAGTGTGCATACACATAAGAAGTGTGTGCAGTGTGGACATTCATAATAATGGTGCGTGTGGTGTGCATAGTATTGGCACAACACATTGGAGTTTGGTAGTTGTGTGCGCAATGTGGGTATATGTTGTCGCGCAATAGCTTAGTTAGTGGTGCGCACAGAGTTCTAGTGTGCGGTGGAGATGTACTGAACTTTGGAATGGTGCAGTGCGTCGAGTGAAATGCACACAGAATATCAGAGCATGGTATAAAAAATGTGCACGGTACAAAAAAAAATAAAATTGCGCACGGGGAATATTGGCACGTGACATAAAAGTAGTGCACGCAAGTTAGTGGCGTGACAAAGAAGTGATACACAGTGGTTTTAAAGTGTGTGAAGCATGATTTACCTTGTGTTGTTGTTGCACATAGTAAATATGGGTGTCTAGGTTGAATTTTGTGCATGCAAAGTCGTGTGAAGGGCGAACAATAACAGAAAATCAGTGAGTTCTACGACGTCTTATATCATTTGAACGTCATACTTTTGCAATGCATTTTTGAGGGCCTTAAGAGTGTTTTTAACAACTCGAAAACCACGAGACAGAGGTGTACCAAATGTACACTTGGTCTCTGCATCTCAAATAAAAGATCTCGGATAGATATTTCTAATGGTGTAAGTCGTTCGTCAAACAAATCTTTTATGAGAAAGTTACAACACAAATAGTGAAGGGTAAATTTTAAGACCCATCTAGCTTCAAGGAGTCATAAATTTCTTCTCCGGAATTGGATTGAGGCGCAAGAATAGTCAATGGAAATATATTAAGACATAGAAGACATTCCAAGAACTGAATTAAATTTATGGGCATGTTAAAAGTGTTTAATATGGAAAATAAGGTACCTGTAGCATATCAGTTATAGTATGGTATTTTGGCCTAGAACTTCAGCAGATTGTAACTAGCAGCCCATAACCCAGAATGAGGTGAAACTTGGATAGAGTGTCCATAAAATGTATATTAAGAAACCCAATTGAGCTCCCATGAAAATTCCAAAGGAGTAGGTGCAAAAATGCATATTACAGCGCAGAGTTGCGCAAGTTGAAGAATGAACAAAAAAAGAAAAAAAAAAAGAGTTATTCGACAATTTTCAATCAGCCATAACTTTCTGTTCAAGACTCAAAATTGAGCATGGGAGTAGGCGTTGGAAAGGTATTGAATAGTGGAATCTAAATATCCACCTAGAAAATTGATCAATGAATTCAAATTTCTAGGAAGTTAGAAGAAATAATTCTGATATGTATTATTGAACCATAATGGTTCATATTTTCATAAAATTGTTGAGTCAGTTAACGTGACAAAGTTTAGTTAAAATTAAGCTGAGGTACTCAAGGAAAGAGTTCCATGAAAAAATATTTCAGAAGATGATCATAAGACAATACTACAAAAGGTTAACGTATGAATCTTGGCACAGCCATAAAGTCTTTGGAAGCCACTACAGGAAGTCCTCTCATGTTAGTCAAGTATTCAATGGAATCTGGGCAGAGGAATAGATCATGTAGTGAATGAATTAGTGAACACTCCCAAAGAAATCAATATACAAGTTAAGAAATGCATTGGAGTTGGATCTATTATAAAAGGAATTGACTATCATAATGATAGTAATCAGATAAAGAAAGAGGCTTAATGCATATATGGATAAAGAGTGCATCATATCCATGGTTAGTTATGAAATTATAGAGTAATTATCTCCTTATGTTTATCAGAGTGCGTGGTGGAAGCATGGGATGGAGGGTATCATTATGGCATGATAGAAGTGGATTGTGCAAGGTAGGTTAAAATCAGATTGGTCAAGACAAGGAAACGTAATAGTCACCAAGCAAATCCAAGTGCTGATATGATCAGATAAGGAAAGGGTAAATCAAGTACCTCAAGAAGGAAGTTGATGTTAACTGTCCAAGGTTACTCAGAAAACATGACTGGAAATATAATTGGGTCATGTAGGAGTTGGATCATGGGGATCCAAATAATAGTGGGATGCTGAAAATTAATATCAGCATAATATGTAGTTGCAAGTCCATGAACATCCTACAATAATGGAAGAACAATTCATGGGGTAGATATCAAGCAAATGGGAATGCATGAAAACACTCCAAGAGGGAAATCAAGAATAGTAGTAGAGATTATTGATGCATTCCAAAAGTATTGAAAATATTTCCACAATAACATGAATATGTCAAAGCCAAGAAAGACTTAAAGGTGAAATGAATCTCTGTAGAGAGTCAGTAAAGAACCATGAAGAAGAAAATGGTTCTATGCATGGTTTTGAATGAAAAAGAGATAGTGCCTGAGAAGAATCCATATCAAATGGAATGGAGCCATGAGTGACATTTACAGGAGGTGGAAGTACCACTTGAAATTATGTTAGTAAATTAAAAGAAACATTAAGTGCTTTTACTTAATTCTATGTAGCCAGGGAAGGAGGCAACTGTGCATCCTTAGAGCATGCTAAGAGAATTGGCTATGCAAGACAATTTTGAGGCTAGTTGGCAAGGAGTAGAGAAGAATGCAAGAAAACTCAAATATTAAATTATTCATTCAAGGAAGAGCTGAAGTAGTTCAGTCCGAAAAATAAATGGATGTTGAATATCCAAAGTCTATAAGACAAAATGATGGGAATTATAATTCATCCAAGTATGAGTTGGGATAGATACATCCAGGAAGTAAATAAAATCTAAAGGTTAATATCAGTTTAGTATTTGGATGGAAAAGAAAAGGAATCCAAGAGTGTTTTGGCTAGAAAGTGATCAGACCATAAATATTCATGCACGGTAATTACAGTGAAGAGAACTTGAAGATTCAGGAATCCAGAAGAATGGAAGACTTCTGGGATAAACAAGGAAACATGATACAGGAATAAATAAGTTGTTTCAATTACTGTAGCAACAAGTATTTTATGGCTGGTTGGGACAGCCATAAAGTGAGAGTGCTTGCATGTTTGCAAGTGTTGTTGATAATGTTGCTACACATGGAAGGAAACAATAGAAAGTTGGAATGTTGAATTATAAGGATGATAAAGAGGAATAAGAGCTTCTATTGTCATCAACTAATCAAGTAGCATTAAAATTGTTTAATGCTAGCCATGCAGGTCAATATTTCTTTTTGAAGTTATATTGCATAATTTTTGAAGGGAAATTCAGGTAAGGATTTCCCCAAATTGAAGTTTATAATACACTGTATGGTATTGTTTATGGTATTGTTTAAGTGCATTGATAGGATTAAGTTACCAGTAAGTGTGGTAAAGACTAGAGGCTTGTTATATTTATCAAATCTTTTATATTTTGAATGCACACACTGACATAGTAGCATGTCATGTTAATTTGATTTTGAGGCAATAACCAAAGAAAATAAAAGATAATAACTTGTTATAGGAATGATGCTAAGAAAGCTAGTCATGTATGAGACCAGGACATGGTTGGATATGGCAAGGTATGGTTATAGAAAGGTTATGTGCCACACCAATACCCAATGAGCTTCTTACCTTTAAATAAAACTTGGACTGCAACATTTTTGCTAACACTAATAAACACTACAAAATTGTATTATTGGTGTAGTGTTCAGGTCAAAAAGGAAGGCATACAAGTAATTGTGAAGACAATGGGAAGTGTGTGGAGATGTGTCAAGACATTGGCCAGATTTCCAATTTATGGATGGTGAGATGCATGACTTAGATAAATCTCATTCTAAAAATCAATGCAAGGGTGCATTGAATAAATAAGCATTGAGAGTTGCACTCATGCCTGGTAAGTGGCAGAGTTGCACTCATACATGATGGAATTGTATACTTAAATGCATTTTGCTGAATGCATTTTGTGAGTGCATGTATATATGTTTTTACATGGAAATAAATATACTAATGGTTGAAATGTTGCTAACTCATGAAGTTGAGAACATTTCAGGAACTGATAAACATTGCAACAGGAAAGTTCAAAGTGAGGTGGTAACAGGAATAGTGACTACAAAAAATTTATGTTCAGAAAATTGAAGAAATGAACTTATTGTTATTAATTATGAATATGCATATGAATGGAATGATGAGTCATTCTATTTGGTTGAATTGTTTGGTAATTGTGATTGAATTTCTAGGTGCAGACAATTCTAAGAAGATTGCATAAGGTGATGTACATGTTGAATTACGATGTACAGAAAATAATGACAATTTGTTGTTTGTATGCAATATATAATCATTGCAGGAAAAATGGTATTTAGCATGGTGCTTGCTGAAATCCATAAGGAAAATTACATCCTATTATTGCAACAACAATGAAAAATTATGAAATAGAATTTCATATTTTGGGAAAAGTCAAAATTCATTATGAAATTAATTTGATTTCTAAAATGGAATTTTTATAATGCTCTCTCATGATAACTCGTTGTGTGTGATGCAGATGAGATGATATTGATTAAAGTTGGAACTCCGGGAGCCACAATGCTCTAATACTTCCTGTTCGACCTGTACTGGAGCCCTGGAAAGGAAGTTGAGTAGCCGATGGACTATTGGATAGTGAAGGCGCATACTACCTTGGGTTGTACAGGCATGTGGGGAAGAGAGACTATTGGTTGAAGTGCTACTGAGGAATGATATGTTGCTGAGAGTTTATCAACAGTGAGATATAAGGCTAGGTGGAACACCATGGATCTACAACCAGTTGTTGCTTCAATGAAGTATAATTGAAGCATGTAATAAGGAACAATTAGCTAAATTATTTCCTGAACTAGCTCTATGGAATAGAGCAATTGACTTCAAGTTGTAGTATAAGTACTAGAACTAGTGCTGGAATGTAGAGCACCATATGGGTAACAAGATTTCAATAGATATAGCTTGGAGATTTTAAGGAATTTGAATGGTACATGGTATATAATGCACTGAGGATTTTTGGAAATTTTGTTGCATGTGGATACATGATGCATTGAGGACAGTGCATAAATAAGGGGAGGGGATTGTAATATCCCCAGGTAGAATCCCAACTATAAATATAACAATGTACTTAAGTTGGTGAGTTGTTTGATATATTTTTGGCTTGCATTTTCCATGGTGTAGTGCATGCATGTACTGCGCAGTAAAATGGTGCACATCCCAAGATACCGCGTACAGAAACTTGAGTGCGCACGATTGTGAGGCCATCGAGCCTTTGTGTATATGCTATTTTTTATAGGTTGGTGAGCTAGTGGTTATAAGTTATGATGCTTATATTTTGATTAGGCCAAAGAGCCTAGATGTTAAAGGCCAATGCGCCTGTTATTGTACATGTCTCATAATTAATATAAATGCATCGCTACGCGCAGACCGACCACGATAAAAGAGATGGGGGACTAAACTCCACTAGTTAGGGAAAGGGAGGGCCAATATTTAGGAAAAGGGGCTAAGCTAGGGAGCTTGAACCAAAAAGGAATATTATATTAATATTTCCTAAAGTATAAAAGTATGGATAATTATTTTATCCTAAGTTTCAAAATTGGGGACAAGTGGGCCAAAGTAGCTCCCAACATGACAAGTGTCACGTTGGGGACATGCATACATATTGTTCTGAATTAGTTCTTTTGGGGACACTCTTCAATCATCTTTTCCTTCATTCAAACCATTGACTCCTTCAATCATTCAGCCATGATTCCATGACCATTTTTTCACTCACGCAGTCATTTATCCTCCATAATTTCTGTCATTGTACCTGAACCTATTTCCATAGCCATTTTTCCTGTTGGTGCACCTGGTTAGCTTTGGAGCAGGATCGAAGAAGTGGGTTATCAGGCCTGTGGGATATTTAAGAGGTGGGTTTCCAGGCCCGTGAGAAATTCTCTGAGTGAGAGAATTGTTGGGGATCGATTTCCTGAAGGTGCTAAACTACATCTACAGTGCTTTGAGACTTCCGGTCCGGCCTGTTACTGAAGATTTGGAAGGGAAGTGGGGCAGCCGAAGGACTGTTGAGCAGAGAAGGGGCACACTTCCTTGGGTGGGACAGACATGTGGGGAATGAGAGGCTATAGGTTGTTAGTTGACTAGTGAGCACCTGAGACAGAGTCTTTCCTATTTTCCATGAGCCATTAACCTGGTTAGGAACCCTTTACCCGGGTGGAGTTTAGTCCTAGCGTGGGGGTGACTCAATGTTGAGAGTGATGAAAAGTGTAGTCTAAGGATGGGATTTTTGTGGAAGGTCTGCACACATTTGGTGACATTCTTACCAAGATAAGTGCCAATTGTGTGATAAATTTACATGTTGCATTGTTATTTTATGGATTTATCCTGTGTATGATTTATAATTGTGTTTATATTTATGGGTATTTCCTGTATATGTTGTATGCGTGCATTTACTATTATTCAATATGAATATGTTCATTACATAAGTATTTGATTGTTTACATTATATATAAATGCTTCTGCAGGAATTATGTATGTATATATTGTTATTGCATGCAGATAGAAAATTGTATGTGGCATAGCTCAGTTGGATATTGGGTATGTTACATTATGTTCTGCAGAGAGAATGGAAGAGTTCTCTGGCGTAGCGTGTCACGACATGGATAGTTGGGAACATTACAAAAAAATGGTTTTCAGAGCTAAGTTAAGTGGTCTGAGTAGTGGCATTGCCCAGCTTGTTGGTGGTCAGGGACGTTACATTCTTAGTTTCTTATACCTCCACAGGGTCAACCTTTACATAAGGTATCGTTCCCTTGAAAAATCCTCCTCCCATTGTTTGGTTCTGAGCCAGTTGAGGCTTGAATTTTTCATTCTTTCTTGAACTGGAATATCCTTGATTATCAATATTTAATCCTCCCAGATGCCTTTGTACTTTTTTGAGTATAATTCCAGGGTTGGCACTCGTTTCAATCACAATTTCTTCCATCTCAGTGGATTTAGTCATTTCCCCCTCCAAGGTATCCATTTGGAATGTTTTGACATCATATTTCACATTCAAGGGCATTTCATTCTTATAGCAACCGAGACTGACTAGGTCATTTGGTCTTTTGATCTTTTATGTTTTGGAATTCTACTCAAGGTTTTATTGAACCTAAGATTAAAAACTCGTATCCTTTCATTCTTCCTCAAACCAATCTAGGTGAAATCGGTGAGAAAGGTATGATAAGCAATTGAAGGGGTCAACATAGTCATGACCATAGATTTGAGGTCATTAAATGGGTGAATTGATCTATTGGGAAATATTTTATACCATTCATAGACTCTTCCTAACAAGGGTTTAAAAAAGAACATTACCATGACATCATCATACTCAACACAGTGAAAATAAAAAACATCAAGAAATAAGTGTAGATGCCTCTTTGCATCGATTGCTCCATATACGAAAAATTCCTTTAGGGTGCCCTTAAGGAGAAAAAGGAGATCATGTTTCTCACCTATAAGATTCAGAGGGGAATCTCTTACCCTCCTTCAATTTTCAAATATTGGGTTTCCTTGATTTCTTGCAGCAACTCTTCCACCTCCTTGTCTCTCCTCATGATGCTCATCTTGGGGTTGTTTCTTTCTTTCTTCCATGTCTGGAGAGATTCTAGGGATAGGATTTTCACTTCTAAGAATAAAGAGTTTCTTGCTTTTAATTCTGGTAATGGGTCCCTTATATTCATCCATCTTCAATCCCGAACTTATTCTTGTGCTACTCTACCCAACCTTTGATTTCTTCGGTCTTGTCGCTCTTCTCTCCTCTGTCTCCGAAGGATTTCTCTTTCTTCTTCTTGGACTAAGATCTTCCAGGACCTTTCTAACTCTTATCGGGTTTTGGTTGTTGTTATTACTAGATTTTATAACTGATGTAATATGCTTTGTTGATTGTTCAATCCAATTTCTATGTGAGCTTGATTAGCCTGGGGAAAAGTCATATATTTTTTCAAAAAATGTTGGACCACATTTCATATTTTCAGTTCATTCCTCAGTATGGTTGCCAAAAATGTTGATGCTTGAATCTGTTAGGAACAAAATGATAAACTCACGAGGATGTAAATCCCCCTGCGTTTTTATAGATGTGGTACTCCTCTTTATATTTTATTGGGATTTCTATATATTCAAAATGTGGGACTTGACAGGAGTCTATCATAGTAATTCAAAGAAACATAAATATTGTGAGAAGATAAAAGGAAAATGTTTTTTGTTTTATCTTTTAAATAAAATTCCTGAGAAAGGGAAAGGAATCACACACTTCACACATTTAAAGAAAATAAGCAAAATTTATTCACATCCATCATAGTTTAAGATAAATATTTCTGACCACAAAATAAAAAAGAAGATGATCCACATGCATAAGAGAACTTTAACAAAGTGGACACATGGGAATCTCAAATAAATATAATGATATATAAACCTCAAATACTTTATATTCTGAAAATAGGGTTACAAAGCACAGTCGAGATTGTTCCCAAAGTAGTTCTCTTGAAATTTCTAAAAAATATATACTTTGTTACATATTCTTTGAAATTTTAAATGTGTTTGTCTTAAAGACTGGGATTGGGGCTCCCGTGAACCATAGAGAAAATAAATAAAAGAAATAATCTTTTAGAAGGAATACAGTGGGCAGTAGAAGAACAACAAGACCTGGTAAGAATAAAAAAGGAGTTATCAGTCTTCGGTTAAACCTTTCTAGTGAAAGAGGTGGAATAACTGGATGAAGGAATTGATAAACAAAAATAAGGATGTGATCAACATAAACTTACTATGATGGCCTCTCGTCGTTTTCACTTGCTTGCTAATGTCATTTTATCATTTTCATCAATGGTTATAGGAACTCTCTCAATTATTTCTTGCCCTTCATTGGTTAGTTTATCAATAGCTTTCTTGAACCATTCTTCGATGTAACTTTTCATTTTGATGTTGAACAAATTTCACTCCAAGTCTCTCAGATCAAAGGAAATGCCATGTAATGCTTCTTCCATATCTTTATTTTTCACAGAGTAGTCCACTAGCCAATTTTCTATGTCATCCTCATTATATTCAAGTATGCCATAAAAAATTTCAATGAACAACCGTTTAAAGATATCAACTTTCTCATCAAATTGTTGCTTTGTTAGGAACAACGAGTTAAAGATCAACTTGGGATATTGGAATTTGTTAGTACTTCCAACTAATTCTACCTCCGTGAGTCTTTTGAATATTTACTCCCTCCTTGATATGGCTTGGCTACATGTTTGAACAATGTTATTCAAGTTTTTTATATTTTCTTTCCAGCATGTGTTCAACTGTTTAATCCGACTTGGAGAGGGAACATCCTCCTCTCTTCTCCTTAGCTCTGTCATGTTGGAAACTTTAACACCAAAGGGTACCGCAACATCAAGGTAAAAAATTTCTTCATTTTTTAGATCATCTTGCAAATACTCATGAAAGGCATGAGCCCTCGAGCCAAAAGAAATCATGTTTTTTGAAATTTTCCAAGCTTCTGTGATCAATGCCATTCTTTTCTTGATATTATTCTCCACATAGCTCATGGTTGATGTAAGTAAGCATGAGGATCCTTTTAATTTAATAGCAGGCGTGGTGGGTCCAACAATTGCCAAAGGGATGGAAAGGAGTGGAAGATGCATTAAGGTCTCTTCCAGTTCCTTAATCCTCTCCTTTAACTTTTTATTTTCCACTTCGATACTACCAATGGATTCGTCCAATGCATCGTCATTTGCTCTATGGATTCTGGAAATCTGGGAAGGCCGCATATTTATTAGGTTAACTTCTGAATGCGAATTCCATTTTTTATTCTTCACATCACTCTTCTCGATAATTAGTTTCTTAGATTCGTTGTCCAATACAACACTTTGAAATACAAATGACTCTTCTTCATCGAAGGTCTCATTATCAATAATTTCCAACGATAGATTTTGGTGGGTCATGCCTCCTTCCTAGCTGATCAATGTTAGGAAATATTTTCTCGATGTCAGCCTCGAGCTCCATATCTTCGAGGGATAAGTTGTTGATGTCACTTTCAATGCTATGTTCTTCCTTCTATTGTACAATATTATTCCTCTTCTTCCTCAGAGGAAGTTTATGTGAGCTGTCAATTTTTCCCAGAGGGGGGTTCTTTTCTCCTCCTCCACTTGAACTACTGTTGATCACTTTTCTAGATGGGTGGGTCACTAGAGCACTACTCTGAGATGTTGTAGTATTAGGAGTAACAATTGAGGACTTGGAACTCTTCATGATGGGACCCTTTCCTTTCTGTTTATAGAATTTATTGGTACTGAGTACCGCCTCCAAGTCGCCAGAATTGTAAGTAGGAACGCCCAAGTTATTATCTTATTCTTCTCCTACAACATTATGGATAAATTAATTGATAAATCCCACTACTAACATATGTTCCACAAAAATTCCGTTAGGGTCAAAACCTTTTATCCTTTCAGCATACTTGAGATTCAGATTGTGGAAATGGTTTGCAAATTCATTGATTTTATTCATATTTCTGAATACAAAGTCCCTAATTTTCCAAGGCAAGGGTATGAATTTATTTTTTTGTTTCTCATGAAAAAAGTGCAGCCAGAAATAATATTTCCTTGCCACTTTTTTAATAAGCATTTTGTCGAATATATGACATGGAATAGAGGGATTTTCCTTAGCACCGGAAATCCGAATAACATTGTAATTTTCCATTTGCTCCAATGTCCCCTTTTTGTCCAGGAATTTACTTTCCTGGGCAGATATTATGGGGGTATCTTTTCCAAACAACAATCCTTTAAAAACCAAGACAAATTCATTGAAAAATTCATAAAAATGCAAGGAAGCTTTGTGCGTCCACAACACTTGGTACCAAAAGGTCACTGGGTCAAATTCACAATTCACCTTCTTGCAGATAGACAATTTAGTAAATTGAGAGACATTTTCTATCGCAAATACCAAATAAGAGGCCATAAATAATTTCTTATCCTTTTTGTATTGTGACAATTTGGAAGAGATTTCAATGGAAATCAGTTTTCCCCAATCAAAAATGGCTTTCTCTTTGATAGTAAAATATAGGATATAAAGAATCATACAGGAAATACTAGCAGTACTTTCTTGGCCTATCACCCTGGTGAATAACCAAGAAATTTCACGAAAGGGGTTTCAAAAGAGTTGACCTGCAACTTGGTGATATCTTCAGGGATGGCAGTGGGATTCTCCAAGAATTTAGGCAAGAGGTCCAGGCCATTATCATTGTTTTTCAAGAAGTCCCTACAATCTTCACCTTTGAAAGTGAGTGTTGGCTCTGGCACCTTTAACATTTTACGGAACACTTGAGGTGAAAGAGAGACATGAGAACGGTATTAAATTTGAATAATCTGTTGACTTGGTATATATTTCTCAGGGCACCAGGAAATTGGTTCCTTGCAGTCCAAGACCTCAGGAACACAACCTGCACGAGCAATTATGAATGTCCAGATTACTTTCTTCTGAGCAGAAAGGGATGAATAGTAAGAATACGCTCTAGACCACTGAAAGTTCTAATCCTCATGTTCAAAAATTTTCTTAGTATCTTCCCAAAACTTCTATCAAGGTATTGTTGTTATAAGTTTACGAGAACATTCTTTTAATCCAAATAATATTTGAAATGACCACTTGAGAGAGATAATATAAACTTCCACAAATTGTTCTTTAATGTGTCTTAATAAGAAATCTCCTCGAGCCCTTCATTTTAATGATGATATTTATGTAACCTACATGATGAGTTATTAGCATTAAACCATACTAAATGCGTATTTGGAAAAGCGTGAAGGTGGTGGGGATGAATGAGAGCGATTAGGATTTGGGAATTTTGTGAACCTGCCAACCTACAATTGTGAATGGTTGAAAATTGGCTAAGTGTTGTAATGTGGTCGATGGGACTCAATATAGGAGAGATGAGATGCTTAGGAGCTCGGGGAGTCCGATGGTCAAAATGTAGATAGGATATTTTGGGTGCAAAATATATATCACGGAACATAGAATATGAAGGCTTGATCCCGCTAACCCCCAACTACATAAATGAATAAGTATATGATAATGTGGCAGTCAGTCATACTCATGATATGGGATTATGGATGGAGATGAGGATCCGTGAGTCCACGAACCAGCGAACCCGCAAACTCGCATTTTTTGGAAAAATGACTAAGTATAGTAACTAGAAAGGGAGAATAGAGGGGATAAAATAAAAGGGGAATTCAGGTAAGTATAGAAGAGGGAAAAGAAATGGAAAAATAGAAAAGGGGAGGGAAATTTCAGAAGTGAGAATTGATCTCAACACGTAAATACACAGGCTTCTAGTGCAACAACCCGCGTCTCTGTGTCTTGAAGGGTCTTTTTAAAAAGAGGATCTTTTCTCTTTCTTGACAAAATCCTTGGGCTTCTCGGGCCTTTCTTGGACTTTTCAGGGTCTCTATTAGTATTCTTAGGCTAGGTTAAAGATTCAATTTTAACTTTTTTCTTGATCTTATTTTTTTTGCCTTAGAGGCTTAGAGTGATCTTTCAAGTTTTAGATCCTCCTCTAGGTTCTTTTGAATCTTTGTGTTTACACAGTTGGCCTAGAGTTTGTTTCAATCTTGGGTTCTTTTTTCTTTTTATCCTTTTTTATGCTTTGAAAAACAAAAATAATCTTTTACTTTTGTTTTTCTTCTTTAATCATTTCAAAAAATAAAAAAGAACTTTTGCATTTAGTTATGCACCTTTTTTGGTAGTGTAGCCTAGGTTTCCTTTTTGCAAAAAGAAAAGAGTTCAGTTTCAAAGTTCTTTATTTTTTTCCTGAAAGTATACGTAGTTTTTCATTGTGAAACAAAAAGTTCTTTTAGGAAAATTTCATTTATAATATCTGGGAACATTATTTTGAAAATTTGACATTCACAAAGATTTTAAAATTCTTTGTTTTAAATCTGAAGTATCTAGTTTGCTTTGTAATATAAATGGTCTAAAGTTTTCTTCTTTTTTCATCTCTTCCAAACACCACAAGTTCCACATTCATATCCTTTGAGTAAATCAAGCCCATAAAATCAATGCTTAACTTAAAATCTATTAGAATTTTTGTTTGTAGGGTTCACCAACTAGTTTAGGCTTTTAGGACCTTGAAATAGGTGTGAAGAGGAAACTCTTCAAGGCCATCTAAAACAAACATTGGAGTCTGATATAGGCAGTGTCTAAAGTCCAAAGTCGTAAGAGTTATCTGAGACCCCCCTCTAACACATGGGATAAACATGAGGTCGCGTAAGGAAAGGAAGAGGAGATAACCCCTCCAAAGCTAAACCAAACATAGTGGGGATTGTATATTGAGGGTTTTTCTTGGGAATCACATTGATCGCATTTCACTACGAAGCCTCATGGACCTCGAATCTGTTTGATATCCTCAGTTGTCTTCCATACCAATTTCCTTTGGTACCCTTGAAGGGCTTCAAACTTTGTTATCATGCTCATTACAATCAACTCGACTGTCGGTTGTACTCACCTGGTGACTGACCGCGAGCTGACAGCCTAGTTTTCTATTTTTATGGAATTACACACATGACTGTGGGGGTATACCGCGGTACCTAGGGAAAATGTCAGATCAAAATTTTTAGAGTATAACTGGAGGGTGCTTCCATGTTCGAGTTTCACTTGCACCGGTAAGTTGCTCTAATTTCGATTGGCGTAACTTTCCTTCCCACTAGTTAGTTGTCTACTTGATTTGCCTTTAGGAAATTTTAGTGTATGGTATGTGATTCACACTAGCCAAACCTCTTAGGTTCGGTTGATCATTTCACAATTTGGAAGATCAACAACTCCTATGTTCACATAAGCTTCAAGCCCTATCGTTGGTTACTTTGGAGCCACCTCCGCCACCGTTGAGGCATAGGCTAGATCAAGAAGGATCATTTGAAGCTATCAGGACATAGGAAACTATAGCCAAGACAACCTCGAGAGAATACTTTCTAGCCCTAGAGTAATCCATCATTTCTGACCTTGAGACTAAAGGTTTCACGCCAACAAATCCTTCGATCACCGACTTATCGGTGATGCTTCTAATTCAAATAGTCCCTCCTGAGGTGACATCTCCTGAACGCCAGTTTATTCGGTGAGGTTCAATGGAAGAAAATATTTCTACTTTGTCAGAGAGTCCTCGTACTCCCATTATGGATACCACTGGAGGGGGCATTGTACCTCCTTCCCCACCTCTTCCTATCAGGACCATGGTTTTCCTGATGCCCAAAACTTCAAGTAGTGGTTCAATTCCTTTGACATATTTAACCACTTTTAACTTCATTTAGAATGCCTCGATTGCACCTTTCTCATATGGGATGCCTAGTTTTGAATCTAATTCAGTTCTTACATACTCTACTCTACAGACCATGGGTCTTGGGACAGGGAGATCTAATTATCCCTTGCAAGGATGCATCGTGGACACCACTACCCCATTCAATGTTATTCCTTATGGTGGGAGTGACATAACTCCTCCATCCCCTTCACTTTGTGGCATGTTTCAACAGCCAATTAGGCCTAATACCAACTATAGTTTTTTTAGTGGAGGGAGCTATGGACCTTCATCCTACATGACTCTGATGGGATCAATGTCGTTTTCTTTATTTAGTGCGTTTGGAAATAAAAAATTTACTTCTTCTACTTTATCAACTGGGGGAAACCCCATCTTTAGTCAACAAAACCCTACGCAAGGTTTTATTCCTTCACAAGGAGGGATGATAGGAGTTTACTCCTCGCAAAGTCTTGGGAATCCTTGCGAGGGCTCATTTCCCTCACAAGGGATGTTGATCAGGGGAAACCCATCCCACACTATGTGGAACCCTGGGCAAGGTTTAGTACCTATGCCCGAAGGGTTGGTTGGGGGCATCCCTAACCAAGGTCCATGGAACACTACACAGGGAGCAATCCTTTCTCAAGCCATGTCATATAACTTCGAGAAATAGCCAATGATACAACATCAGATAAAAATCCATTTCTCTGGATAGGGTCATAACGTAATCTACCAAAACCCTTGCTAGCAGTCTCATTTTTCTTGGAAACCTGGTGCCAGCCAAAATCCAAGCCCCTCTTTTCATGTAAATACTATGCAACCAAGACTACCCTTTCTTGCAACTCTGCATTTTCCAGACCTGTCGATATTGTTAAATGACCTGATTTGTCATGATCCACGTTGGCCCCCCATGCCGAACAAGTTTCCTTCCAACATTCCTAATCTTAAGGGAAAACCTGGCGAAGATCCAGGTGATCACGTGACGAATTTTCACTTGTGGTGCTCATCTAACTCGCTGAAAGATGACTCCATTCAATTGCGCTTATTCCAATGCACTCTTATAGGGGGTGCAATGAAATGGTATATGAAGCTTGACAACTTGAAGTATTCTTACTTTAATGACCTGACTATGGTTTTCTTGAACCATTTCCAATTTCTAGTGAGATACGATGCCGACACTGAGTTGTTGGCCAACTTCGAGAAGATGAAATATGACCATATCTCAGATCACATCCGAGAATGGTTGTGAAAAAAGAGTTTGATTAAATTCAAGTTCCCTCCTGCATTATTTCTCGAGTGGTTCTTAAAGTCTTTGATTCCTTGGATGTCCAAAGACGTAGCAACGTCCGGGGTGTTTTCTGAAGAAGAGGCTATTATGAGAGCCCAACAATTGGAACTTATTTACTCTCAGTTCAGAATGCTTTATGAGATCTTACCCGATGCACCATGATAAACTCTCGACAAAGACAAACAAAAGTTTGGGCCCCACACTGATGGCATAGTGGGCTTAGCACAAATCAATTCCATGGATACGTTTTCTAATCAACTACAACAATTATCGATTCAACATATTGTGGCCAACCCAACTCGTAGTTCGGCTAAATAGTGTGAAATCGACAAATCCCAAGGCTAACCAACAGACCAAGGGAAAGAAGAAACAAAAAAATACTAAGGGTAAGGGGGATAAAAAGGCTTCTAACAATGTTGGCGAGGGAAAAACTGAAAAGAGAAAGGTGAAGCTTCTATGTAAGATTTGCACGGATGACCACTTGACTCACCTATGCCCTACTTGTGGAAGCCCAAAATCTATTGGCATAGCAACACTATATTGTGTTGAAAAAACATTTTCCACAAGGGAAACATATGGCTCAAGCCTCTAGATCCATGAGCATGGCTAGGGGTATTCAAGGACCCCCATCACCTAATACAAATAACTTGGATGCAAACATTTACATGATGAATGTCGAAGATCATTTATCAACCATGACTCATGACTACGGAATGTCAAAATATGTTGAGAAGGGAAAAGAGGCCTCCAACCCATTGAATCCTCTTCAAATTGAGAAGACAATGGGAGAAACAATGACTCACATTCCTAAAGGTTCGTTCAAGAAGGCTTCTCACAACCCAAACATGAGGGCTGCTTAGAATTACTCCATCGTGGAGGATTTGGCACAAACGCCTTGTGCAATGTTTTCTCTGGAGGTTCTCTAGATTTTCCCCTCACAGAGAAAAGAATTGTTGTCCGCCTTGGGAGCAACATGACCTAGTAACTAGGGAATGATCATTTTATATCGAACAAACCTTAAACCTCATCTTCCTCACCATGTTGCCTTTCAGATAGTAGTGGCGTACACCATGAAATCTTTGACACGAAACATTTTTTGTATGGTGGTTGATGAGGGTGCCTCGACTTGCGTGATGTCATTGGCATGTTGGAGGGTCATTGGCCAACCTGAGTTGTCTCCATCTCCCATGTTTCTTATGGATTTTGACGGTCAGTCATTCATAGCACATGGTATAATTCCCTCTTTTCCCATGCAGTTGGAGGGTGAAACTGTGTGCGTCAAAGTTGAAGTAGTCAATGCGCCTCTCGAATACAATATTTTTTTAGGACAGATTTGGACTTACGCAATGCATGCGGTTGTAGCCATCATTTTTCGGGTCTTATGCTTCCTGCACGAAGGCCAGTTTATAACCATCAACTAGTTATTATTCTCTCTCTCTGACCCTTCATCGGGTGTATCCACGGTCCCGATGATTGATAACCTATAGCCAGGAACTGTCAACTTAGGTGCCAGATGTTTTTCATATTTGATGGGAAATTTTGATTATCTTCCGCCTTCCAATGATGTAAAGTTTATTTCAGTCATACCTGCCAGCTGAAGGCTGCAATTTTTCAAGTGTCGTGTTTCAAAACGATCTAGTTTCACAACTCATGGAATTTACCTTCCCCATCGGCTTCGATGGAAGGGGTAAGGTACCTTTGCATGGACATTACCTTATCCATTGTTGAGGTTGCATACAATGTTGTCCAGCAAGCCTCGTCCATCCCTGATCTGGCTCCCCCACAGGACCTAGATCCAGTTCTTGAGCCTATTTGGGCTCAAGAATCTCTTATCTCTCATGACCCTTTAGACTGAGTCTTTCCCTCTGATGAGGTGATTCTAGAGGCAATGACTGGTCCAGACAGACCTTGGGATGATCTTCACCACATATCTTATTTTCTTCCCGAGCTCAGGAGAATAGAGGTAGGAGAGTTATTCCTGACCATGAATGGAGATAGCCCTTGTCATATAAGCCTTTGTATATGCACAAAGTATACGCCGAGGGAAACACGGAAAGTATTGCTACAACGTTTTCTATCGATATCTCCAAAACCCCTGGCATCATGGAGAATGTCTTCGTCAAAGGAAATTACTCCCCTGAAGAGATATGAATCTACAACGGATTTTTTAAGGAGTTTTGTGACGTTTTTTCCTGGTCTTATGAGGATATGATAGACATCGACCCACGAATTGTTGAACATGAAATCACGACTTATCCTAATGTCAAACTAGTCTGACATAATCTTTGCTCAGTCAATCCTCGAAAATAAGCAACAATAAAGGCTGAAGTAGAGAAACTCCTCAAAGTTTATTTCATCTACCACGTGCAATTGACAAAATGGGCATCGAAACTTGTTCCTGTCAACAAGAAGCGAGGCACAATTCACATATGTATGGATTTCCACAATTTGAAAAAAGATTTCCTGAAAGACAATTTTCCAACCCCGTTTATTGCCCAGATCATCGATGAATGTGCAGGTTGTGAGGTATTTCCTTCATGGATGGTTTTCAGGGTATAATCAAATTCAAACTAAACTCGATGACCAACATAAAACAAATTTTATTTGTCCTTGGGGTACTTTCGTGTATCAAAAAATACCTTTTGGCATGAAAAATGTTGGAGCTACTTTTCAGTGGGCCATGTCGTTCACTTTTCACGACCTCAAACACATAGTCGAGGTGGACCTAGATGATGTGGCATCATGTTCTTGCAATAGATCTGATCATCCCACCCATTTAAAAATAATCTTTGAGCGGTGTCGCTACTATCAGATTCGCTTGAATCCAAACAAGTGTAGTTTTTGCATGACATTGGGTCATTTATTAGGATTCATCATGTCAAAAAAAGGGATCATGGTCGATCCTCTTAAGGTTGAGGCAATAATCCAATTTCCTCCCCCATGCACAATTCCCCATCTTCATATTTTACAGGGGAAAGAAAATTTTCTTCGAGTTTTTTTCGCTAATTATGCCCACATTATGAAAGGGTTCATGCATATATTAAAAAAGGGAGACCCATTATGTTGGTACAAAGCATCTCAACGCTCTTTTGATGCGTTGAAATGCACTCTGATGTATGCCCCTCTGCTCAGGCCCTCTTATTATGGAAAATATTTCTTATTATATTTGGTTGTTTCAGAGTCTACAATCAACATGGTCTTGGTACAAGAGGATGATGCGCTTGAAGAGCACGTTATCTATTATCTTATTTGAGGCCTAGTTGGACCAGATCTCAACTACTTGCACATTGAGAAACTCGCTTTGGAAGTTCTTCACGTTGTCAAATAGTTTCGTCACTATATATTACTTCGAAAAACCACTAATGTTGCCATCATTAACCCTTTTCAATATGTGTTAACACGATGGGTCATCGGTGGAAAAATTAGTCAATGGATAGTTATCCCACAGGAGTTTGACTTTGATTTTGTTTCGGTGAAATCTAATATGTCCTTGGTTTTTGCAGAGTTAATCTTGGAACTGCAAGTTAAAAGAGGTGATGTTTCACCTGAAGAATCACCAATTAATGGAGATATTTTTTTGGTCACATTTTTGGACCCCTGTTATGGATATATACTTGTGTATCTTTAGACTTTGAAGTGCCCCACGTTTGCTTCTCGTGATGAGCATCGACGAGTATGACACCAAGCACAGAACTATCTCATCCTCGATGACACTTTGTATCGTTGAGGGGTGGATTTCATTATTCGACGATGTCTTACTCACGAAGAAGAAGAGCTTGTTTTGAATGACTGTCACATCAAAGCATGTGGCGGTCTTTGTCTAGGTTGGAAACAACCCAAAAAAATTCTCCGCACCAGATACTTTTGGCTCTCATTAATCAAAGATTGTGTTGAGGCAGTCAAAAAGTGTCACACATGCCAGATCTTCTGTCGAAAGATGCAGACACACAGTGATCCTATGTTTTCGATCATTTTTGTCGGTCCCTTCACTAAGTGGGGGATTTATTTCACTACATGTCATCCAACTTCTTCCAGGGTACATCACTATATCATTGTACCAGTAGACTACTTCACTAAGTGGGCCGAAGCTATTTCGACATTTAACAATGATGGGGAAACTAATGCCCTTTTCCTCTTCAATCAAATAGTATCTAGATTCGGTATCCGGAAGGAGATTGTCACTGACCATGGAGGTCACTTCCAGAACAAAATGATGGCTGAATTAACATAAAATCTTTGGTTTAAATAGGAACATTCATCACCCTATTACCCACAAGAGAATCGTTAGGTAGAAGCTATGAATAAGTCTCTCAAGACTATTCTTCAACGAACAATCAATTTGTCCAAGTCAAATTGGCATTTGATGTTATATTCAACGCTATGGGCCTATAAAACTTTTGTAAAGAATGCTACCGATTTTTAACCTTTTTCAACTCATCTACGGGCTGGAGGCAATCTTTCCCATTGAATTTCAAATTCCTTCTCTGAAGTTGGCAATGGAACTATTGCACGAAACTACACCACTTGAAGAGCAGATTTTATATCTCAAGCAGTTCGATGAGCAACGTCGAGATGAATTCTTGGCTAACGAGGCTCATAAGCAATGGGTCAAGTGTCAATATGATTAGTCTGTCCACCCTCATATTTTCTCAGAATGCGATATTGTCCTGGTCTACGAACAAGACAAATATCCCTTGGGGACAAGAAAGTTCAAACCCATGTGGTTTATACCTTTCATTGTGAAAGAGGTCAGAGAAAAGGGTACTTACGTCTGGTTTATTTAGAAGGTAAATCCTTAGCAGAGCTTAGAAATGGGCTCTACCTTAAGATGTATTTCAGTTAGGTCATTCGAGCGTGACTTCTTGTATATATGTATAGTTTTTTATACATTTTTGTGTTTTTGTTTTATGGATGTGTAGTCATTTATGTTCTCTTTTTCACTATGGCAGATGTCAAGTGAATCAAAGATTTATGTTGGGTTCATGGACGACGCTAGCCAACACACACTGAGGATTTCTTTCGCAGCTTGGGTGATTTTCACACCTGGTGGTCAGTTGCTATCTTCCAGAGGTATTTGTCTAGGAGAATCAACCAATAATGTTTTTGAGTACAGTGCAGTGATAAAATTACTACGTGATGCCTTGTCACATGGTATTTCTCACCTCTAGGTTTACTTAGATGCTCAACTGGTTGTGTCCCAGTTAAATGGGGTTTACTGCATTGATGATCCCACTCTTCACTGATGATTCCTTAGGGTATGTCTCTTAGAATGATCTTTTGAATATATTACTTATATTCATGTTCCTAGGAGATTTAACCATCTAACTGATACATTAGCTAATCCAGTTTTATATTGGCATGTTGCTCACATGTAAAAGTAAAACACACACATACACCTATAAATACATTTGTAAAATTGTCATCTATAAGACAAAAAAGATGTATATATGTGTGTGTGTGTGTCCAAAAAATAGTGTCACGAGTACAAAGTGGGAATTAAAGCCTAAAAATTAGCCAGTATACATCATTGGGCTTAAGCCTTGAAATACATAGTACAAAAAGTTCCCTCAGCACATAAAGTGGTCTAACACTATCTAAGGTCTAGGCCTATTGGCCCTGCTGTAGTGCACTATGGAATTTGCAAGATGGTGGAATAACTGGACCGATGTCCTAGGCACCCTCACTGCATGTGGTTGTATGGCTAGGGGAATATCCTTCATCTCTTCCATGGGTATTGCATGAATGAGAGCCATGAAGTTTCTTTCTACTCGTTGTAGCACTCTCTCAACCTCTTTGGTTGGGGGTCCTCCTGCAGTTACTGGTTCTCCTACTGCTACTGGTCCGACCTCTGGTCAAGGATGACGCCTAGTCCTAGTGAAGTTTTTTGGTTGAACAGGTCCCACATCTATATATAACAGATCTTTAAGTTAGTAATCTGACACACATATACAAGGGATAATATATATAAAAATTTAAAAATTTAATATTTTTAAAAGAAATGTGTTACCTGTCTTGTTGCGCTCCTTGCCAAGGGGCATGGTCATGTCAGGAGATATAAGGAAAATAATCCCTGCATAGGTATAGTCCTCTATAAATGGAATCTGACACACCCACCAGTCAAATAATGTATCATCAAATGCCTCCTGGGTTCTTCGTCCACCCTTTCTAGACAACAAAATGGCCCACCTGCACAATGCTGGGAAGGAGGAAATATACCCTCGTAATGTCTCTCTTGGGCTAAGACTAGGCACTCTCTCTCGTCGAAGGAGTATAAAATGGTGTTGAACCTGAAGTTCTTATTTGTCAACATACGATAGTATGTAAGTTGTCTCTTCATGCAGGTTATCATGGTATTTCTCTAGTAAAAAATAGTATCCTCTAAACACTGGACTGGATAGTGCATCTATGCATGGGAGGCCTGATGGAGTGTTACAGATCCTGTAATCTGCCCGATCATGAATAAAATGATGCAAAGAGAGAGGCTAGTAATCTTTTGAATTATCACCTGAGAACCTACTTTCTCAGTACCATCCTCATAATAAATCTCGATGTAATCTTCGATGTTGTATGAACCCGAAGGAAATGTCCTCAAGTTCATCGGTTCCCCTTTCCTAGATAGGCCAGTTAAGAAATAGATATCCTTTGTGGTCAGGGTCATTAATTGACCCTCTAGCATGAACTCCTTTGCATCAGGATTCCAATAGTCCACTAAATAATTAGGCAACCTCGGTTGTGCCCTCATGAACAGACACTAGAAAAATTTCTATAAGCCACATTGTTTTCGCAAGGAAATGGCCCTAGGATCCTCCTCGACCAAGACATCCATCTCCTCATGTTCCCTTTCCCTTCAGTGCACATACATCCTATCACATAGGAAGATGGAGAGGTTTATCTTTTGTTTCATCTTTATCTTGAACTTTAAAAGAGGTGTATGCAGTCTGCTTTGAGCGTAGTCATGTATGTATGTGGGATGATTATCACTCTACTTGCATACATATGTGGGTTGAGTGTGGACAACCCACGTACATGCAGGTCTGAACGTTTTTCAAAGGCACGCCTCCTCCAAATATAAAATTAAATTTAAATGAATGAACTAAAATGAAAGAAGGGGTTTTTTGTACTTACTTGGTCCAAGTGTGAGGGTTTTCCATCCACCATTGCTCCCAGAATTTGCATTTTGAGGAAAGGGGGGTTTTGACCTTTTTTTGATTTTCCAAATTGTAATGGTAAAAATGAGTTGTCCACCTCTATTTACAGACATTTTTGGCCCTTTTCCCCCTAATTTGGTTTCCTTTTTCATTTTTTATGACTTGGTGGTTACTTGAGTTATCTTTGGGTCATTCTGATGGACTTGTCCTTTCAGTTTGGTAATTTTATTGAGATGGGTTACACCTATATCATCCCATGGTAAAATTCATATTTTCAACTTTTGCATATAGGTTAGGTTTTCACTCCCAGTTTTCATATTGTTGACTTTTCCACCTCTCTATAGGATCGATCCTACCGAAGTGAGACACATAACCTTCTCTGTTGCTTTAGAAGTGTCATAATTAGGTGGTAGATTCTACCTCTACATGGATGCCCTAGGTAGATCCATTGTTGAATTTTGGCATCCATGCTGTGAGTTTTTTTTATAGACTTGGGATTCCTTGTTAGTCCCACCATGATTACAAATTGAAGCCTCATTCTTTTTTCTAGTCATCATTCTTGGCCTTACCCATGGGAATCCCTAATGAGCATGGTTTGTTGTCTTTCAATCCCGCTTAAATTTTGAAAGCAACATCCAACAAGACTATATTTATTCTTTTTAATCTCATCTGGATTACTTGAGAAAGGAGGCCCCCCTGGAGTCTTGTTTAATCCCTCTTAAGACTCTCAAAAATTGAAAATATTTCCAAGCAATCTTGTTTCCCTTCACGCTCGCCAAACTCAAATTTCAAGGCACATATTTCTAGTGGTAGTTTACCCCTTTTTCGGTCTGGATGGATAATTTTATGAATAAAGGTATTCCCTAGGAACTTCGGTTTTCTAGGGGAGTATTCGCAGGTGTACGTTTAACCCTTTTTCTGGCTTGAGGGATTAAATTTTCGAAAAAGGAACATTCTCCTTGGTTTTGTTTTATCTCTTTTTTGGGCCTCAGAGATTACTTACGAAAAAGGAACCCCCTCGGAGTCCATAGTTAAGATCTTTTCAGACTCCCTAAATATGAAAAGATCTCCAAGTGACCTTGTTAATTTCACACTCATTAATTGGTCCAGAAAGAACATCTATTGGACATGAGTTTAACTGATTTTCTAGCCAATATATTATTCAAGAAAAAGGTATGCCTCAGGAGTGTTGTCTTGCCAGGAGATTTCTTCTCAGTTATATTTTATAATTTTTTCAGGCTAAGGAGACTAAACCTAGAAAAAGGTTGTGAGTCCATAGTTAAGGTCTTTTCAGACTCTTTAAAATTGAAAAGATTGTTGAGTGATCTTGTCTCAATCACACTCATTAAAATGGCATTGAAGAGACATATTTTCACTATAATTTTAACCCTTTTTCGAAATGACTAAACTAATTGTGAAAAAGGAACTCCCTTGAGTCTTCTTTTAGTGTTTTTTTAGACTCTCTAAATGTGAAAAAAACACCGAGCTTACCTTCTCTAGGCTCGTAAAAATTTACATGGAAGGACTCTTATTGTGTCATGCTTAATTGCATTATGGGTCCCATATTTGCGTCTTTGGCCTAATGTCGGCTACATGTTTGTAAAGAACCAAATATCAATATAGCATAGAAAAACCTCAGAATAAGTACTCAACGCCTTGAAAAAGAGATAATTTCAGAGAATAAGCCTCTTCGAGGGGGCAACCTCCTTTTACCCCACATAAATGTTCAAGTACAAGATGATTCCAAATGAAAATGTCGCCTTGGTATATATAGGAGACTAGGAGGTATAATTACAACTAATGGAATAAAGTTGACATAAATAAAATAACATTACTAATGTAATATACCCCAATTAAGGGGTAATGAGCCATATTAGGGATTAACATGTCCCTCCCCTTGAGACAAGATTTGTCTGCAATGCTTGAGTAACTGTGGATGCTTCTGTATAAAAGTGGAATCTTCCCAAGTGGAATCTTCAGTTGGTAGTTTCCTCCATTTAATGAGATACTCTAAAATGGATCTATTCCTCAGCTGGTAAATTCTTGTGTCAGTGATGGCTTCGGGATCCAATATGATTTTTCCTTCCTCGTCAAGTTCTGGCAATATAGTTTGAAATAGGATCTTGTTGCCTATAACATTCTTTAAGCATGAAACATGGAAAACTGGGTGTACTCATGAAGATGCAGGCAACTCCAATTTGTATTCCATAGTACCAATATTTTTCAACACCTTATAAGGGCCATAATACTTTGGTGATAATTTATTATCCTTCTTGGCTTGCTTGAGGGAAATATGTTTGTATGGTTGTAGTCTTAAAAACACCCAATCCTCTACTTCAAAACTTATTTCACTACGATGTTGATCTGCTTGTTGTTTCATGCGATTTTGTGCCATGGTCAGGTTGTCCTTTAAGATTTGGAGAACTTGTTGTTGATTCTCGATGTGATCTTCCACAGCTTGAACCTTAGATTTT
>ML776963.1:884189-902392 GCA_009831015.1 Picea engelmannii
AAATGCATTCTCCAATGATTTGGGTTCCCAAAGGTGAACCTCATGTTGAATGTTATCCTTTAAAGTTCCTATGAATACATCAATCAAGTGCTCATATGGAATATTTGTTACCTTTATATTCAATCTTTGGAAGTTCTCAATGTTCTCGATAACTGAACCCTTTTTCTTGAGATGTATCAATTGGCTAAAGAAGGTATTGCTCCTTGTATCCTCATAGTGTGCTATCATTTCTTCCATGAAAAATGTCCAAGTGACAAATGATTTGCGAGAAAAAAGCTATCGATACCATACAAATTTATTGGGTTCTAAATATAAAGAAGCAATTCATATCTTTCGTGTATGTGGCACATTATGTAGATCAAATAATTGCTCCATCTGAAGTATCCATGTGATTGAGTCATTGCCATCAAACTTCCTCATATCGATCTTAGGAACATGGTTTGTCTTCAACCCAAATTTGTATTTTCTCCATTCTTGATTCACCTTCCTTGTGTCCTCATCATGAATTTCATGGGATGCATTTTCACTTTCAGGTGTCTTCTCTGTTACGAAATTTTTCAATACTTCCATGATCTCCTCTTTTAAACCATCCATCATTGCCTCCAACTTAGCTTCCATCTCTTGTTCTTCATATTTTTTTACTATCTTCTTTTGTAAATCATTTATGTCCCTACGCATTTCTTCACCTTCATCAAGAGTCCAAGTAGGATTTTCTAGAGGCTTATTTGGTGTAGAAGTTCCCTTTTTGGGTGGCATGTTGGCCAAGTATCACTCTGAACCTTGATTTTGAGGTGGTTCTGCTAGAAAATCTTTCTTATGTTGTATCTCCCAAGTTTCGACCCTTCTGGGTATGAAACTTTCTTTTATGTAGTTATCTGATATTTCTTCTCTGCAATGCCATGGGTCTGATCAAAATTGGATGTGCCAAGTGAATTTATGGTAACTTCCCCACAACTTGTTGTTTTTTAGCCTTTCCAGGAGATCTCACTTGTATAGCATTCCCTGCAAAAAATAATTGATATAAAATTATGAAACTTGCACCGGAAATACTACAGACTGTCCATTATCTAGTGAAACCAATCCCACTCAATTTGGATACTCTAGGAAGAAGTTATGATTGTTTTACCTGGAACACATTATTGAGACTAGTTTAAAGGACTAGTCAGATACCCTATCTTCCACAGGGTGTATCTACAAATGTAAGATGACCCAGAAGCTTCACATTTTTACCACATATACCTTACTAATTTCTGTGAATATCCTCCATATTTCAGGGTCTGAAACGTTACAGAAAAAAATTTATAGAGAAAATTATGCAATGACTCAATTCAGTATGATTCCAGAACCCTACCTTGTACAGGTTGTATCTCCAAAAGTATAAGGCCTAAAGAGATGAAATGTTAACCCAACGTACCTTGATCTGTTCACTAAATATCATCCAAGTCATTCCTTCTGAAACATTGTATAAAACAAGTTATAGCGAAAATTCCAAGGTGTCTCAGATGTAGCAGCGAAACCCCAAGACCTTGAGCTCTAATACCATATGTTAAGAACCAAATATCAATATAGCATAGAAAAACCTCATAATAAGTACTCAACGCCTTGAAAAAGAGATAATTTCAGAGAATAAGCCTCTTCGAGGGGGCAACCTCTTTTTACCCCACATAAATGTTCAAGTACAAGATGATTCCAAATGAAAATGTATCCTTGGTATATATAGGAGACTAGGAGGTATAATTACAACTAATGGAATAAAGACGACATAAATAAAATAACATTATTAATGTAATATACCCCAATTAAGAGGTAATGAACTAATATTAGGGCTTAACAATGTTTCTTACAACTGAACCTTTAAAGCATTCCTTATATGCAAGCCTTGCAACACTTTTTCCCTTGTGATCTGACACCTTGACCCATGGAGGAATTTTCCCCGTGTATCCTTATCCTGCACATGTCTCCTTGCCCTGAGAATCAGTATGTTCCATGTGCTTGGAACCAATTTGCTAGCTCGTGACACTCGTTTCCTCCTTTGTAACGTATGATTCTTTTATTCTTTTTCAAGCTCGTTAAAAATTTGAAAAAGACAAAAAAATCAAATATTCCAAAAAGAGGGGACGAGATATATCAATTATTTTTTCAACGGCAAGATATTCTCCCTTGGACAAGGAACATCTTTCTATTTTTTCTCCAAGAATTGGGATCTAGTATGATGTTAGGAAGTTGTTCTCACTACATAGAGTTGTGTCCTCCTCCATTCGATTACTCTTCCAAACATATGGAGAGTTTCCAGTGCCTCTTGCATCACAGACTTATGTCAATATCGCATTGCCTGAGTTTGATCATCTTTTGTGATTTTGTCCAAGGGAAGTTGTATCCAACCTAAGTCAGCCATTTTGTAGTTTGTCTCTTGACTTTCATGAGTCAGCCATCCCTAGAGTTCGGTCAAGTCCAGATTCAAAATTGATGAAGTTTTGTGCATGATGATCGAGATCCTCCAGTCTTTCCCCAATGACATGTCGAAGACCTTGGAGTAGTGAGTCTTACACTCCTATTCTACTCCTACCTGATCTGTTGAATACCTTGAAGTTGTTTCTCAAGCTATGGTGTTTTCATCTCCAACCACACACATCAATACTTCTTGAAGATGCATATTATATTATACTTGAATATCATCGAAGGATTTTGAGATGTAGATCCACTGTGTACTGATAGCATCTACACTTTATATAGACATTTATATGACATGGATATGTAGTGTACTTGATTGGCAGCCATGACTGGTTCATCCCGAGCATGGGCATGCCCGCCTCAAAGAGATTATTATTGTTTTGCAGATGTTGACCTCTCAAACTCTGGTACCAGTCTCACTCGACTCTATGCCTTCCCACTGGTAAAGATATTTTAATGTATTTCAACCATCGGTTGCTATTATAACCTCACACATTAGGGGGGATTTGTTATAGCCCTAAAATTCCCTACATATGCATACATGGCATTGACCTTTTTACTTATACCATTTTCCAAATTACTGCTGAGGATATCTCTTAAAAAACCATTTTTTTGGACCATGTACTCGCCCTACTGCACTACTCCTGCGTACACACACATGTTTCATACTATACAACTCATGTACATATGCAGGATGCATGCTAAACAACCTTCATTTAGCTCCAAAAGTTGCAGGGAATTCGATGAAGTTTACGGGCTATCGATGGTTTCCCAACCATTTTACCCATTGTAGACCATCCCCAAACCGAATAACCATATTTTTTTCATATAAAAGGAGGTCTTTGGGTCCCATTCCATAATCAAGCAAGAGAACAGAGAATCTCTACCAAAATCCCTTCCCCTTCTAGCCCAAGTTTTGCAGCCCTTTTTGAGATTTGGCCTCAGCATCCCCCTTCAACTCTTTCTCCCTATACAATCCCTTCCCTTTTACCAAAGAGATTAATTGATTGTGAGAGGCAAATTGGGAATGATGCACTTGGAGCAGCAGTAAGAGGAGCCTAGACCTGGTTTGTGGAGCGTCATTTGATGAGAAGGTTGAAATATTTTAATCTTCAGTTTGAATAAAAGAGTTATTTTCCTATCCCAATGCATTGAATATTTGTATCTTTATTGATTTATGCATCTACATTTATAAGTGAACGCTAACATTGATAAGTAGAGATTGTATATTTGTACCATTTTTTGCCTAAGTTTTCTTGCAGGTCATCTTTGGGAGGATACCCACAACTTAGGAAGCTATAAAGGTGAAGGAAATCTACATTAGACATTAGTACCTAAGGTACACTTACTAATATTCCTTCTTCTCTTTTGTCTTTCTATTTGGGTATTTTTGTGATAGCTTAGGATTATGACTATATTTTAAGGGAAGTCAGTGCTCTACCTATATTCTGACCCAATATAGTAATAGCGTGATTTTCCTTTCTAGCAATAATTATTACAATACAAGATGAATCCCCTCCTCTCTTCCTGAGCATCTCCTTTTATACATGAGTTTTCTCTAAAACAAAATAAAAAATGTCTGAATATTAATCGAATTGAGAATTAATGAATTTAGAGTGGTTACAACCATTTTACAATTTATAGAATATAGAAAATGACTTCCAATCTTCTTTCCAAATCCCAACATATTTTGAAATTCCTTTAATTGTCAAATTCATATTAAAATATGTGGGTTATAACAACTTTGCCAAAATATGCTCAAAATAATTATTAATGGTGTTGGGATTCCTAAATCCATGGCATATACATGGGAGATATCTAAATATGTAATAAAAATGAGTATGCACACGTGGGAACATATAAATATTTCCTCCAATAATTAAAGCCATGAAATATATGTTTTATTATCTTCCCCAAGTGGCTACATGACTGATGGTGGTCAATTTCCTCATTTGTAGTATGCTAAATCTGCAACACATGGATCTACAAATTCTTTACACAATTAACTCAAATGTCCTTCAACTTGTATCTTACGAACCCTTAGCATAAGATCTTGAATTAATATCCTATCACAACTTGTTCACAAATAAGCCATTATTCATAAGTAAATACAAAATATGCATTTCTCCCATGTTAACCAAATTTTTAAATGAAATACTAAAGAAATGCAATGGAAAACAACTTACGCCAAAATTGTAGTTTTAAGAGTCAAAATGGATAAATATGGGGTTATGAATAAGTAACAATATATACAAAGGATGATGAAAAGATGAAAATTTTGAGGCTCGCCATCCACCTCAGATGATTATCCTTGTTCTTCACCACTTGTGTTGTTCCTTGGCTTGTCCAAGTCTTCTCCAATATATAGGTGCATTGCCTCTTCATCCGAAGTGACATGTCTCTTGGATCTGACCTAAGATGACTTGTCCATCTGAACCATTTGGTCCACTTGGGTTACTAGAAGTTCATCACATTTCCTATTCATGTCCCTAATTCACCCATTTGCAATTCAGCCTTGTCCTCTGTAACCCAAGTCATCCATCTGTCACAATGTATTAATCCACATGTTTTTCTCAAGGAGTATGCATGACAAGTGCATCCGTGATTGTGATTCATGGAAATCATTCCCAAAGGCATCTCGACTACCTGTCAAAATCCCCAAGTGTGGATCGCACAAATCAACTACTCTATATAAGTCTCAACACATCAACTCCTCAAATCTATATCCAAGTCCACCCCACTTCTTGGTGCATCCAAATTGACTCATCTATTGCACTCCATCCATCCACAAGAGTACCCAAGGTATTTTTTCCACACAACCTTGCCAAGGTAACCCCAAAAATATACACCTTTCCTTCTAGCCAAGGCATCATCGTCGACTGTTATGTACATCCATGCCAATCAGGGAGAGGCACCTTGTGATCTCTAACCGAGATTCTTACACCTCCCCTTTTAAATTTAAATAATTTAGAGTTGGAAGGGTAGTGGGTGCTCCCATAACATCTAATAAAATAAAACATGCCCTTTATTCTTATCTTTCTCTCTTCTTTAAATAGTCGAATAACCTTCTTTTACAAAAGATAATAAAATATTTGTAAATTTAATTTAAATTTTTTAAATCCTTCCTTTTCACACTTTAAATATTTTTGAGTTAGATTTTATCATTAGTATAAGTCAAGGCATTGGAATAGAGGAGTAGGGGACATGCATAGTGGTATGAGTGGAGCTTGTTGGAATGGATGGGCAGGTGTCAAGGGACTTTTTTTTACTTAAATATATATTTAAAAATCCATTAAAGAAGGATTTAATATACACCAGCATATCCATGAAGTAGGGGAAAGTAACACTAAACATAATGCAGAGTATATATGTTGGATATTTTTTTATTTATTTTTTTAACTACAATGAGTTTCATTGTTAATACACACATTCTTTCCATGCCATTTTTGAATTCCATATATTTTATGGACATAACCATCCATTTATAGTTACCTAACTCTCTCAAGATTAACAAAGAACAACAATAAAGCCATTTTGATTGTGAAAAGAGGTGAAAGGATTTTTCCCAAAAACAATCTTTGTTGACATGGTTCAATGATGAAGCTTTGCATTGTCTTATGATTAAACATCTGAGGAAGCCCTCAACATGCCTACACAATGTGTTAGGGACCTAACCTCCCTAACCCCTCATGTAGGTACAATAATATATTTTCCATGTAATAAAGGACAATATTAATAAGGCCTAGTAATAAGGAAGAATATGTCAAATTTAAGAAGACCCAATAGAAGATTCCACTTCAAGAAGATCGTCCTCTAGATTGTTCTTCTGGTAGATAGATTTAGTATAAATAGGATTAGAGGGCATGAGAAGTTTTTTCTTGAAAATTATTGTAATAGAGCGTTTCTTTGTTGGAATTTTCCCCCTCGAAGAGGCAAGTGAACAATGTTTCCTATCAATAAAGTTATTATTTTGGTGGTGTGGTTCCTTATATTTTGTTGTTACAATGTTATTCTATGCAGTATTTGTGTTTTTTCTACTTTTATAATAGATCTGGTACTTAACAAGTGGTATCAGAGAACTTTCCTTGGAAAACATTTGTGGGTTATATTTTTCATGGTAGAGACATATTCCAACGTCTTAAAGCTACAATGATATGTCGTTCAATGCATAAATCCATGGTCGTGGAAGCATACATGCATGAACTACAAGTTGTACTTAAGTGCACATTGTTGGCCACCCTTGTAGCCCCTTTTTGTACCCCTTCGAGTGGTGTTGGCAGGCATATTTGGGGGTGTAATAGTGAGAAGAGACGAGGTATAGGAAAAATTTGCAGGAACAATGAAGGTAGACGGAAATCAAGAAGATAAATAAGATCAAGAAATAAGAGAGAGGAAAGAGGAGAAGACAAGGGGAAAGAAAGAACAACTAGCAAAAAATCCAGAAAAACCATCTGAGCATGAGTTGTATCCAACTCATAATGAGTTTTCACCAACATAATCAGAGCAGATCATCAGTGATTTAAAATCCTAACTCCTGGAAGCTAATAAAATTGAAAAAGTCATTTTAAAACAACTTAGTGATAAAAAACATGTGAGAAACTAGAAACTGAGATTAAGCTACTAAAAAGTGGACTTGAGAAAGAAAAGAAGGGATCACAATTTGGAAATAGTTCAAATATATTGGATGAAATTATCAGTAGTCAAAGGTCACAAAACAACAAGACTGGTTTGGGATATACCCAAGACTCAAATTCTACATCACAAGGATCTGTCAAAAGACCAATCAGTTATGCAGATTCTCTAAAGGGATCCTTAAGAAGAGAATATAATAAGGAAAAGATGATACCATTGAAAAGTATTCCAGATAAACAAAAATCAACATTCCATACTAAAGTAAAAAAATGACACGAAGAATACAATCACTGGAAAGAATCCCCCTAATAAATATTGACTTATTGGATATTGTTACTCTTGGATAATTTTATTGGATTTGGTCCTTGGGAAATCCCTTGATGAATTTCCAACCAACACAGGGGACAAAATCTTATGTCCCCAAATTCCTTTAAAACCCAGTATGGAAATTTAAGAATGTGTATTGATTTCAGGAAACTTAATAAGGTTACCATAAAGAATAAGTATCATTTGCCCAAAATTGATGATTTATTTGATCAGTTGAAAGGTGTAAGAATCTTTTCAAAGATTGACTTGAGATCAGACTATCATCAAATAAGGATAAAGGAAGAATACATCATGAATGGAGTGTTCATGGAATACCTTGACAAGTTTGTGATTGTGTTCTTAGATGGTATACTCATCTATTCTAAATCAAAAGAGGAACATGGACATAATTTAAGAATGGTGTTGTAAGTTTTAAGAGAGAAAAGATTATATGCTAAGCTATGTAAGTGCATCTTTTATCAAAAGAAGATTCACTACTTGGGGCATATAATATCAGCAACATGGATAGAAGTTGATCCTGAGAAGATAGAGGCCATTAGAGGATGGTCAACAAAAAAGAATGTGATAGAGGTCAGATCATTCATGGGTCTTTCCAGTTATTACCAAAGATTCATAAAAGGGTTCTCAAAGATTCTGAGTCCAATCACTTCTTTGGAAAAGAAGGGAGCGAAGTTCGAATGGACTTCCAAGTGTGAAGAGAGTTTTTAACAGTTGAAGGGAATGTTGACAAGTGCACCAATCTTGAAGATTGTATATCCAAACAAAGATTTTGTTGTGTGCACCGATGCATGCAAGGAAGGACTCGATGGAGTTCTTAGTCAAAGGAACCATGTGGTATGCTATGAGTCCAAAAAATTAAAAGAGCATAAGAGGAAATATGATAGACATGACTTGGAGTTAGCAATGATTGTACATGCATTAAAAATGTGGAGGCATTACCTTATGGGTAACAAATTCGAGCTAAGGACAAACCATTATGGTCTGAAGCATTTGTTTGGACAACCAACACTAAATGCTAGGAAAACTAGATGGTTGGAATTTCTAAGTGAATATGAATTCAAAATTAAGCATATAAAGGGAAAGGAAAATCAAGTGGTTGATGCACTTAACAGGAGAGCTCATGAAGTGAATATTGCAGCCATTAACTTATACGAGACAAATTTGAAAGACAAAATTGTTGAAACAACAAATTCAGATCAGAATTATTTAAAAATAAAAGAGACATTACAACAAGGTAATTTTCATCAGAAATTTAATTATTATGAGTTGAAAGAAGATGGAATTCTCATGTACAAAGGAAAGGTGTATGTGCCAGATTCTGAGGAGATGAAAAATGCATTGCTGAAGGAGATGCACAATGTGCCATATGTTGGGAACCAAGAACATCAAAAAACAATTGCAGCAGTAAGAAGCCAATATTTTTGGCCTGGAATGAAGAAAGAAGTGGCTAATTACATAGCCAGATGTATAGAATGCCAAAAGGTAAATATAGAACATAGACATCAAGCAGGTTTGCTACAACCATCGCCCATTCCAGAATGGAAGTGGGAAGTAGTTACATTTGATTTTATTACTAAGTTGCCCATAACAGTGAAGGAACATGATTCCATCATGGTGGTGGTGAATAAGTTGACTAAAAAAACACATTTCATTCCAGTAAATACTACACATAAGGAAACAAATATTGTAGATATTTATATGAAGGAAGTTGCTAGGTTACATGGAGTGCCTAAGGAAATAGTTTCAGACAAAGATCCAAATTTTACTTCCAATTTTTGGAAGGGTTTGTTCAAGGGCTTTGGGAAGAATTTAAATATTAGTACAACATATCATCTAGAGTCAAATGGGAAAACAGAAAGGACTAGCAGGATAATTGAGGACATGCTTAGAATGTATGTGATGGATCAACCATCAAAGTGGGAAGATTATATTCATTTAGTTGAATTTTCCTACAACAATGGGTATCATGCCTAATTGAAAATGAGTCCATTTGAGGCATTGTATGGCAGAAAATGTAACACACCAGTGAGTTGGGATAATCCAACAGACGTAACAATTGTTGGGCTAGAATTGTTAAAAAAAAATGGAAGATCAGATGGAAAAGATAAAGCAAAATTTGAAAACTGCCCAAGATAGAAAGAAAATGTATGCAGACATGAACAAAGTTTTAATATATTTTAAAGTGGGAGAACATGTGTTTTTTAAGGTGAAGGAAAAGAGAAGTTAACTAATATTAGGAAGCTGCCTGAAGTTGGCAGTAAGATATTGTGGGACTTTTGAAATATTAGAAAAGATAGGGTCAGTTGCATACATGTTATCTTTGCTTGTATCCATGAGAGTGCATAATGTATTTCACGTGTCATTGTTAAAGAAATATGTTCCTGATCCTAACCGCGTAATTGATTAGAATGTGATCTAGGTGGAGAACGGAGGGAATTTCTGGGTGGAACCAATATGCATCCTGGACCGAAAATTCAAAATGCTCAGGAACAAAGCCATAGGGATAGTAAATGTTCAATGGACCTGATACGGTCATGAAGATGCTACGTGGGAGCATGAAGAAAACATGAAGGAAAAATACCCACAAATTTTTCATAGTTTTGAAGAAAACATAATGAAAGACTCCATTTTGAGCAAGTAAAATTTTGAAAGCACATCTTAGAGTCCTGACCAATTGCGTTGGGGACCTTGATAAAAGAATGGCTCATTCCTTGGGTTAGCATTGATATACAGATGGTACATCCCTTGGGTTATCCCTAATAAATGAATGATGCCTTTCTTGGGTTGGCAAGTTGAGAGGAACATGGGATTTTGGTTGGAGCTGTTGCTAGAGTTGTTAAAATTGCAGAATTTTATTTTCTAGGTATTGCAATGTAATTTGCATATATATACATATATATAATAGAGAGAGAGAGAGAGAGAGAGAGAGAGAGAGAGAGAGAGAGAGAGCTGCTGCTGGAGTTGTTAAAATTGCAGAATTTTATTTTCTAAGTATTGCAATGCAATTTGCATATATATATATATATATATTAGCTTAGAGTGCACCGATGATGGTGCACAATTGTACGGGAGGGGGAATGTAACATCTCCACTATAATCCCCAGTTTAATTAATGCTTATGTAGAGATAATGTGTGGCTATTGCCAAAGCGATGTAATATGCAAATGATATTTCAATGTTTTAATAATAAAATGTGATACTAGCTACTAAGGGGGACATGGAAAAGAGATGGGGGATGAATTAATCCACAAGAGGGGGGAGTGTCTAGGATAATGGCCAAGAGGGGTCTAAGGAGGAAATTACCCATGTATATTGATTTAACCCATTTTCCTAAATTTGTTATTTGTATATGAACCTTCCCATTTCTAATTGAGTTTTCCCAAAGCCAATCATTGAATACATGTAAGAGGGTGGGCATGAGTGGTTGCATCCCAAAGTTATTGGGCACATGGGGGTTGAGTAAAATCAGCTTGGGGAAGCGTGTGAGTTAAGAATGGAAATCCAAAGGGAGGAAATTCATATGGGTTGGGGATAACAATTTTTACATGGAGTTTTGGGGTGCATGAGAAGAAGAGGAGAGAAAGAAACAGAGTTTGAAGCTGATGCAACCATGGAGGGTGAATTCTAGAGCAAGTTGGAGCGTAATTGGAGCTAGAAAAATGAAGAGGTAGGTTTTCATGCATGAAGAGTGAACTCCTGTGTGAGTTGCACTGAAACAACAAGTGTTTGTTGTCGGTTGCTGATAGTTTTCCTAGCAACAGTTTCCCTTTAGTTCCCAATTGAGAGATTCCTAGTTGGCTGTGCCAGAGAGACCTTGATAAATGAACGGGACACCCAAGGGACTGAGATTAGTGAAATGGTACATTCCTTGGGTTGGACAGGTCAAGAGGAAGAGAGTTGGTGGAAAATCAGGATAGTTGTAGGAAAATATCAGTTGGGTTGAGAGTTTTATGAGCTATGAGTGGATTGTGAAAGACCACCCACTTTTGTGGATTGCTAGCCTCAACTCAAGGGTGACTAGTTGTTGAGATTTGGAACAATTAGTCTATGGTTGGGTGTAACATCCATCCCAAGTAGCTGGTTGCACAACTGTTGTGAAAAGATAAGTGTTTTATCTTGTTGTTATGTTAAATTATGTGTTTAATTGTTGTGCATGAACTATGTGTATTTGGAAGTGATTTATATGTTGTTGTAATGAGTTATCTAGCTCCATTTCATGTTGATTATTAACATGTTGTAGATGCTTCCAATTTGTGGTTCCGGGCAGTATCTAAATCTATTCTAATTCGTAGTTGTAAGCTACAAGAAATCAACTAACTGTAAATGAATTAATTAATTAGCAGGGTTTTCATTTTTTAAGAGTATTCTGTGTCGTATTGTCACTCACATGGGTTGGGGGATGTTACACGTGAAGTGGAGTAGAGTCATCAAATAGAAGATGAAAGTGGTTGGCATCCCATAAATGACAACCAATCATCACAATCGGCCTTGAAATCATACCAAGCATATGATTCTTGATTATATTTGTCCCTGATGGCCTCCATAATATGTCTCTTGTGCATTTTAGCTATGTACTCTTGAATATTTCAAACATTGTCTTTGATGCCATGCATATTTTGGATAATGTTGTTTAGGCCCATGGGGAATTGAGAGCTAAAGTGTTCAAAGGTTGTAGTGCACAACATGTCCATTGAAAAAACCACATATAATATACCAAAAGAAATCTCTAAAAATCCTCTATTCAATGGCACTAATCTAGCAACAATCTAAGCACCCTATCAAAAGTTATGAGCTCTGCAGTCTCATGGTTGTCACAAAAAAAAAAACTAAAAAATATTGATTTTAAATCAATGATACATTCGCTTCCGGAGCTTTGATTCATATGATTTGTTTTTTTGAAATTGACTAATTTTGTGAGAGGAACTCATATATATAAGTGGTTTGGGAAAAATATGCACCAATTGCTACATAACTCTGCAAAATCACAAGGTCATCTGCAAAAAAGCCCTGAAAATGGCTTATTTTAAATCAACAATATCTTGGCCTCCCGAACTCCGATTTGGATGTTTTTTTTTAAATTGGTTGTTTTTATGAGAGTGACTCAGATCTACAACCAGTTTCATCAAATTATGCATATAATTCTACATGAATTGACCAGAGTGTCATAACTCTATTTTTCTTTATCTCTTGAAACCCTGCAAAAACAAATGCCCCTTTTTAATGGCTGAAGAAAGTCCTCTGATATCACTTGTTATATACAAAATTTGCAAATATAATCTCACAAAATATATCCAAGAACTATATAGAAAATATCCTTTTATTATTATGAAACCCTTAGGGTAGGGCAACACCATACAATCGATCCTTTTAAGAAAGGGATCCACTCCTAATCACTTGGCTCTTTGAGCAGGAAACCTCCTAATGAATTACGCTCCAAGTACAATACTCATTAACATGCCCATTACATTGCTTATACCCCTTTATATAATACTACCTACCACCTAAGAACATTCTATAGGAGGAACATTCTAGTAAACCCTCTTACATTTATTGTGTTCACACTAGGCTTTGTTTACTAAAAGTGGTCTCCATACATAACAATACATCTCTACTATTATTCCCCTTGGGTACCTCCCTAGGTACCCCATATTATCCCCCTAAATACACTACACAATTATGCACGTGATGATGCCAAGGAAGTGTTTAGTGCAATAAGATGATTTTTAGTGCTTTCTATAGCCATAGTTGAAACCCATCCACAACTCCTCTTGAATTACATAGGCTACGAAGATAATTGACAGTCAACGAAAATAATCTTTAACCATTGAAATCTTCTACAAAGGTAAATGCTATGTAGTTACTAATTCAACCACCTGTCAGTGATGCCCATACCAAATCCCATACCTTTGTTGATCGACACCCATACTAAAGCACACAGTACTAACAACAACCCACTACACCCTAGCTACCTATTTTGAAATTGTTTTGATATCCACGATTTTCTAAAATCCATAGCCTTGAAGGGATTATATGAGCCATATAAAACATTTGTTGGAAAATGGAGGGCATAGAAATTTCACAGCTAGAAGTAGTGCAAAGTATGGAAGCGTTTCATCATGTCATGTACAACCTTATACCACCTATGTTTCGAGGTTGCCTATCCTATCATGTAGAACTTTCTACCACCTGTGAACCTTATTTATGGTCTTTGAAAACTTGGCAACCTCAACTAATTTTGAAATATGCTATTTTTTATTTTTATTTTTATTTTTTGACAAATACACTGGCACTCACAGGGATTTAAGTCCCATCTAGGTACTTGTTCACCAATCACAAAATAAGTTCATAAAATTTTAAATTTTCAAAGAATATTTTAGAATTTTAAAATATTATGTTAAATAAAGATTTACAAGTAAACTTTTAAAAATTCTCTTCCACATCACCATTCACAGAAACAAATTCTCTTTGAGGATGCCATTTTCGTTGCTCAAAACTTCCCCAAACAATTGCTTTATGAGTCAACAACTGCCTTATGAGTATGTCATGCAACTTCCCAACCAACTGCCTCTTGAGTGAATTGAACGTCACATCTAATCTCTGGAGTTGTTTAGACAAATTGACATTATACATAATACCTTGGGATGTTGACACAGTGCAACCTTATCGTCTTCATTCAAGGCAACCTCCTTTGTATTTAAAGCCTTAGGTAACATGGCTATTTAGAAATATTTTTTTTTCTTTTGAAAATTAGAATGCCTCCTACATGAATTTATGTTTCATCAATGGTGTCCTTTAACAACAAAAAAAAATTAATTTAATATATTATTTTTATAAACATAAGAAAACATTATAAAAATATAAATAATAAATCAAATAAATGCAAATTCAAATTATTTTGATTTAAAAATAAAAATAAAAACCACACTCCACGCTTTCGCAAAAAATAATAATACATATTACTAAACCTTGAATTTAAATAAAAAAACAACATTATCTTTATTATTCTCTCTTATCCTTTCTTTCATTAATCTTTATTATTCTCTCTTATCCTTTCTTTCATTAATCTTTTGACAAAGTCTAATAATTTCTTCACATCAATATATTAAATTTTAATAAATACAACCAAATAAATCTTACAACGGGCTTGCAATGACATATATATCAAATTATAATATGAAAATTTTCCCTACAGTTACCTTTAACCTTTATGTCATTTCTAGATGTGGAGGTGAATCTCCGTTCTTTTTTTTTTTAATTTATGGGGAAGATGATTATGGAGAGGATAAGATATTTAAAAATAAGGGCTCTCCTCAACCATCGCATCTAATAAAAGCAAATAACAATCTTTGTTTCCTTTTTGAAATATTCGAATAAATTTACTTTACAAAAACATAATTATGGGAGATGATAAGATCTCTAACACTAAAAGCACGATAGTGGCCGACAGTCGATAAGGACGTGAGCAATATATTGGTCGACAGTCCGATAAAGAGTGGATATATCAACACTGTCGTTCCGCCGGGAGTCGTCAAAGGAGTCGTCAATGTCGCGGTAGGAACCAAAGCATGGACTCACGAGAACTGGGCACCAAAATCTCTGAGCAAACCCAGTTCAAAACCCTGCAATCGCCCGCCATCGGGAGGAATTAAATACAACTGGCTTGCAATGAGAATTTTCCCTCACTGATCTTTATGTCATTTCTAGGTGAATCTCCTTTTTTACTTATGGGGGAGATGATAATATCTAACAATAAAGATGATAATGTCTAACGATAAAGGCTCTCTCACCGTCACATCTAATAAAAGCAAATAACAATCTTTGTTTCCTTTTGAAATATTCGAATAAATTTATTTTACAAAAGATAATTATGGAAGATGATAAGATCTCTAACAATAGAAGGTCTCCTCACCATCACATCCACATCTCATCAAACGACACCAACCTTATCTTTCAGAATTAATATAAAATTTAATCTTTGTAAAGCTTTGTACCTAAAGGATCTTGGAAAATTCTATTATATAATAAAGTTTTTTTTTTTTATATTAAGCATACCTAAAAAATTCTTTGATTTGCTTTGTATTAATAATACATAATTTTAAATTTTATATTTAAATGTAAAACAATTTTATTTTTTCGTATCCTTTCTTCATCACTTCTTATTTTAATATTTTTCAAATTCCGTATAGGATAATAAAGTCCCTCCGTCTTTATTAGTCTATGCCTACTTTTAACAAAAAACTATACTAATTGATTCATAATGATATATAATTTTTTAATTAATACAACCAAATAAATATCTATCTATAAAATCTTTCGGTTTTCAAATAATGTTTAATAACTCTCTCTTAATAATGATTAATTAGGATTTTGTTTTGGGTTTGTTGGGTTTTTTGAGATTTTTAAGAGATTCTCTTAATCTTTCTCTCAAAATTTAGAATCGTTTGGATATAATAGATAATTGTACCAAGTTTGAAGATAAAAAAATATAGTGTGTGAAGTTTTTGTGTGTGCAATCATGTTTGTAATTTCATTTTCTGAGTTGTTATCAGAGCATGGTTGGGCTTAATTTCCTCACGGGAGTGCTCAAGAATATGTGAGATATTGTGAGTTGATCCTGTGTACATATGTGACGTAGGTGAATTTTTGAATTTTCTTTGCGTTTTATGAGTGGTTGCTAAGAGTGTGTTTGATGTAAAGTTTTTTGCATGCCTTTGTGGATTTGTTTTTGATGCAACTTGGTCATAATCTATAAAATAACATTCTACATCTTGTGCTCGCCAATGTTCTCCATCGCTTGGGGTTTGATTTGTTGCAATAGAAGATTGGACACCACGTGGAGGTGTTTTTTGAGAAAGTTGAGGTAATATGAGCTGTGTACCTGCGAAAAGGAGATCTTGTGGAAGGTCGGACCCACAAATCTTGTAGACACGTATTCTTCTTGTAGTGCTTCCACATAGAGGATTGTTTCCTAGTAGAAGTCGTCTTTCATTGGATCGAAGGGGAACGATTGTCGTTGCGCAAGAGGAGTCACTGTTGTGGAAGACTAGAGATCGTTGTGCAAGAGAATTGACTTGTTGCTGTTAGGGCTTGACATGTTGTGCATTGAATGATTCTTTGGATGATCATACAAGGCAAGATCAAGTGTAATTGTAGGACTACTCATCAACGACCAAAGGCATGTGAATGTGATCATTAAAATGGATCTAGGATCTAGGCACGAGAGGCTAATGCAATGTGGCCAATTGCTATTGTCGTTTTTAGATCTGGACAACTATCAAATTAAAAGCGCCACTGATTGAAGAGATCCCCAAATCAGATCATCTCAACGAAATGTGTGTTGTGAATCTGTGTGTAATTTAAAATCGTTGAAGGGATTTGTGTGAAATTCTTTGTTTTATTTAGTGTGTAGATATCAAATCAAGAAACAATTAATTAAATAGAGGAACATATTGTAAGTTAGTGGTTCTTAACGTTCTTCAATGCCTCGAGAACACATCACTGATGTGATTATGTCCACAGTTTGTTATACGTTGGTGGATCTTGTTGTATTTCGGTGCGCCAAGAACAACAGTTACTGGTTACTTTTGTGTGTGTGAGTGTGTGTAAAAGGTCACTTTGTAACATTGATTGTTGAATACATCTAGTATCCAGACTACTTTCCTAGATAATTGGCAAATACATAGTTCACTGTCTATTTGTTAGATGCAAGTATGTCAATAGGATGATTTAATATCAAGACTATTTTTTGGGGTAGTAAAAAATCTTTGATCCTACAAATATGTCATTGATGGTCAGAAGCAGTTGTACTTTAAATGGATCAAGTGGTAGCTCGAAGATGATGGTAGAGAAAGAACGTAGTCCAAGATATTTCAGAGTGGGTAGAAGTGTTGATAAAGATCATACTAGACATAAATTATAATTCAAAAATATTGTTATTTGTAATGTAATCATTAAAGGACGGTGTTAGAAATAATAATTAATTAGAAGTTTGTTTTGAGTTTGTTGAGAGATTTTCTCAACCTCTCTTTCCAAATTTAAAATCAGTTAGATCTCATAAATTACTATATAATTGTACCAAGTTTGAAGATAAAAAATATAATGTGTAAAGTTTTTGTGTGTGCAATCATGTCTACAATTTCATTTTCTGAGTCTCTCATGATCTTATCCACCCCTACACTCGAAACTTCACATAGATATGGCCAACAATAAGTTTAAATTTCTATTTGCAAATATGTCATATTAACAACTCTGTCCATTTACCATTGGCTTGCAAGAGAATAAACCTTTATGTCATTTTTAGGTGTGGAGGTGAAACTCCCTTTCACTTATGTACGTAGTGGGGATGAGTGGAGCTTGTTGGAAGGGGTGCTCCCATCACATAAAAGTAATGAAGTTCTTTATGCATGGACCAACCTTATCTTCATAAAAGTAACGAAGTTTCTTTATGCATGGACCACCTTATCTATTTTCTTGATTGAAATAGTCAAAATAAAATTATTCTTTTTACAAAAGACAAACATGATTTTTTTTTAAAACTACATTATTATTAAATTTCCATAATTTTAAATTTCCCTTTTCAAATGACTGTAAAAAGAAAAAAAAATACAATTTCGGAATGGGTAGATTGAGTGTTTAAAGTGTTTTGGTTGATTTGAAAATATATTAAAAAATTAAAAAACTACTTAGTATATAAAATGAGTTTTGTGGAAAAAATATTTATAAAAATAATATAATTTTATATTAAAATTTAAAGGTTTAAACGATTGAATAGGGAAACTTTACTTCTAGCTCAA
>ML776963.1:902749-913115 GCA_009831015.1 Picea engelmannii
ACCTGCACCAAACAACCTGTACCAATAACCTGAACCATGCATCAACCATGCATCAACCTGTACCTCAACCTGTAATCAACCTGTACCATAAACAAGTGCATCAACCATGCACCAACCTGTACCAAACAACCTGTAATCAACTTATACCATAAACAAGTGCATCAACCATGCACCAACCTATACCACAACTTGTACCATCAACAAGTGCATTAACCATGAAAAACATATGTACCAATCATGCATGAAATACACATAAACTATGACTCATCAAGATGTACCAACATCATCAACTATACACCTCATGTATGTGCCAACTCATCAACTACTTCTCTCAACCATGTACCCAACATGTACCTCAACCATATACCAAATACATATACCAATATAACCATCAAAATTTCTCTAGCAATACATCACATTATCCATAACCAAATACCATAAACCATTACATCAAACCATGTACCACAACCTCACTGTTATACAACCTCTATCTGTAACATACCTCAACCAAAATCCCTCATCAATTTCATCATCCAAATCTGATTTGTAACTTTGTAATAGACCCGGTGTATATGATCACATACTTGAAAACCTTCCTTAACTTTAACAACAAGATACTAGCATTTTATCAAACTTTACTTTAGTCTCACATGACTAATTTTGGATCAGTCAACAACCCTAACTTGCAATAATCATAACTATGTACCTGTAATGAATAAATATATGAAAATGGTACACAATTTTATTTAGTGTATTTTATGCAATTCCTCCCGATTTCACTAATTGGAACCTCTCAGGAAATGAGTTATAGCAAAAATGACATACCTTGTTGAATTTTGGCTTACTCTAGAGAGCGAACTTCTAGAGCGTGCCCCACATGGAATATTTGTTGTATGGATCTGAAAATTGTACATAGAATACTACAGACTGTACTCTAACTAATACATTTTGTCTTACTGAATTTGGATCTGTTATGAGGAATTTATGACGTTTTTACCCAAAACACATGTTTTAGACTAGTTTCAGGACTAGCCACAAACCCTATTTTGCACGGCATGTAACTCCAAAAATACAACAAACCACAAGCTGAAATTTGTATCACAGCTACTTGGATAGGTTTCCTCAATGGCCTCCCAATTTCACAGTCTGAATCATTCTAGAAAAAATGTTATTGTGAAAATGGTGAGATGACCTGTAAATAACATACCTTAGAAAGCATCATCAAAAGAATTTATCCTCCCTTGAATTTCAGCCTTCTTTCCTCCATCTTCCCTCTGAAATTTGGCTTAGATATCCTTTGGTTACTTCATTCACTTGTAGATATTCAATATTCTCAAGTGTGATTAAAATCATAGAGCCTTGCCTCTTATTTATACGTTCATGTAGCTTCCTCAAGGGGTTACCTTTTAACCATCTTAACCCACTTTCCTTATTTTAGAGTTAACCAACTTCTAACCACTTGTCCAATTAGTAATTTATCGATTAACTTTATTATTTAAATAATTTATTTTGTATCCACTTTGGCTTATAGTACACTCATCACTTCACTTTACCTCAAGGGGTTACCTTCTAACCATCTTAAACCACTTTCCTTATTTTAGGGCTAACCCACTTCTAACCACTTGTCAACTTAGTAATTTCCCCATTAACTTTATTATTTAAATAATTTCTTTTTTATTCAATTTGAATTATAATACACTCATCACTTCACTTTATTATTTACCTTCTAAAATCTCTTAAACCACTTTGACTACTTTGACCTTTTGGGGCTTCTAGATGACTCATGAGGGTTCTCCAACTTCACATGGCCATAAATCTCTAACCGTGAGGAGTTATGTGACGTTCCACATACCACTAGAAATGGCATGACATTTACTATCCATCTATAATATTATTACCTACAAATATATCAAAACTGATACCATTATCCATCAAACAAACTTGGATCCATTACCTAAACCTTTCTCCAACTTCACATGGCCATAACTCTATAACCATCAGAGTTATGTGACGTTCCACATACCACTGGAAATGGAATGACATGCAATATCCATATGGAATAGTCTTACCTTCATATATATAAAAAATCATACCATTATCCATCAAAAAAACTTGGGTCCATTACCCAAACCATTGTGCTACAGAAATTCGCTACCGGACTTTCTTCAAGGGTTGACATCAATGACAACCAACCCAATTAATCAACAATCTCCCCCTTTGGCATTGATGACAAAACTATGATGCAATACTGAAGTCATTTCACTCATGCTCCCCCTTTACCTTTACCTTTGCATTTACCTTTGCATCTGATAAATCTCTCCCCCTTTGTCATCAATGGCAAAGATATCTTTCCATCCTTGGGGATACTCCCCTTAACTGAAATCTTCCTAAAACTAATCTTCCAACATAAAATAATTCATTTTGGAGTAGAAATTACTCCAAGTCTCTGGCGTAGATACTCAAAGGCTTCCCGTGGAAGTGGTTTTGTAAAGATGTCTGCCACTTGTTCTTTTGTGCCCACATATTCAACTCTGATGTTCTTCTTTGTAACCTGTTCCCGTAGAAAGTGATACTTTATTGGAATTTTCTTCGTCTTGGAGTGCATCATCGGGTTCTTTGAGATATTGATGATGCTTGTATTATCACAATAGATTGGAATGGGATCATCATACTCAACCTGTATATCTGTCAGAGTTTGTTTTATCCATAGAACATGTGTACAACATGTTGTTGCTGCAATATATTTTGCCTCGACTATAGATAAGGATACTGATGATTGTTTCTTTCTTAACCATGATACTAAACACTCATCCAAGTAGAACGTTATTCCAATGGTGCTTCGTCGGTCATTAGTGCAACCTTCCCAATCTGCATCTGTGTAGGCAATAAGTGATAGATACTTTCCTTTTGGATACCATAATCCAAACTCTTATGTTCCTTTGAGATATCTGAAAATCCTCTCCATTGCTAATACATGTGATTCCTTTGGTGCTGCTCGAAATCGTGCCACCTGTCCAATTGCCTGCATTACATCTAGTCTGGAGGTTGTCACATATAGCAAGATGCCAATCATTGACATGTATTGCCTCTAGTATGTAGACTTTGAATCATCATTTTTCCTCAACTTGCAACTAGTTTGCATAGGAGTAGTAACTGGTTTGCAATCTTCCATTTCGAACCTCTTTATCATTTCTCTGATATACTTAGTTTGAGAAGTAAAAATTCATTGGTTTCTTTGAGGTATCTGAAGACCCAAAAAGAGGGATAGTTCTCCGAGTAATGACATTTCAAATTCATTTTGCATATCCTTTGCAAATTTCTGGCTTAACCTGTCATTAGTACATGCAAAAAAAATATCATCAACATAAATTTCAATTAATAAAATACTACCTTGAGTTACCTTAATGTAGAGGTTGTTTTTTGCGCTTGATTTCCATAGTTCATAGGGAGTTTTGTCATTGTTATTTTTGAGCATTACTATGTTTTGAATGTGAACTGTTTTATGCACTGCATGTGTCCAAAAAATATCTGTCAATTTGGAATCCATTAGCATTGTTCAAGCCATTTCCTGTGTAATTATTATCCATTATGACAATGCTCCTTTGTCTCCGAACCACTCTCTGAATCAATCTATGAATCCATTCTCTTGTCCATTGTCATATATCTGTCCAAACCTGCTAAGTGTTCTTACGAATCCATCTCTATTCATACTGTCCAAGACTCTACTTGTGCAACTGTCCATAATGCTGACCCATTTATCACTATAATATCATGAAGTCTTGATTAATCTATCAAACTGTACTTCTGCTAACTGACTTCTCTGAATATTTCTTCTCAAACTCTGCAAGCTGCTCAAACGATGGTTCTTTGTTCTGTCACAGCTATCGCATAAACTCTCCCTTTCTAATATTCATATTACCTGGGAGTCTCTAAAATGGATGGCTCAGAACAATTCCTGCTTTGATGTGTATTCATCATCATCTTCATTGGTAGTTTCATCATCATCTTCATTGGTAGATTCATTATCTCTCTGAGCTCTGACTTCTTTCTATCTATCTTTGGATTCATCTTTCACTACAATTCCTGAAACTACAATCTCTTGAACCTGTTCCTTATTTACTTGTCCTTCCTTTCTTTTAGTTATTTTCCAAACCTTTATGTATCTGACATCTTTCTTTTTCTTTGTAGAATTTTCTTTATCTCGTTTTATTGCCAATCTTATGATATCTGGTACCTGGTCTTTGTTCACATGTTCTTCCTATTTTCTTATCCATAATTTATTATATCTTATATCAATGTTCTCTATCATGGAAGTATCGATCATGCTTCTACAATCACTGGCTATGTGTCCATAGTTATGACATTTGTAACACTCAATGTTACGTGCGGCCACATAGGCACTTCTTGCTTGAACATTTCTTTTATAATCCCTTCAATTTGCAACTTTATGTCCAAAATTAGTACAATAAAAACAATGACCATAAAAGAAATTTGCATACTTGGGAGTGAATGATCTTCTTTGTGGTGTAGTCCTTCTGAATTTATGCCTTGATTAATCATGATCATGATTGAAGCTTCTTTGTGGCTTGAACACAAATGGTCTTCTTGAAGATGTATCTTCAATAGTTTTCTTAGATTATGGTTGACCATGATTCCTTCCTTTGAGTACTTCTGCATAACTCTTTCTATTTTCTTCATTCTTCTTTTCTAGCAACCTAGAGTGCTTCTGTTCATTCTTTGTAACTGCTGTGGATGTTTCTGTCTCTTCAACATTCTTTTTGAGCTTAAAGATTTTACTTCTCAATGTGACAACTTCTTCTTCAAGCTTCTCAACCTCTTCTTCTTTCTTTAATATCTGAGACTTCATGACTTCTTCTGTTCTCTTCGCTTCTTGAAGCTGAATTTTTAATGTGATTATTTCTTCTTCAAGTACTTTCTCTTCTTGACCAAACTCTGACTCAAGTTGGTTTAGATCGTTAGTTCTTTCCTTAAGATTATCTGTCAATATCTTCTCTCTCATTTGTGTTTCTCCCTTTTCTACTGCTATGTTGGCTTCAAAATATTGCTTTTGATTATCAAGATTTTCTTCGATCTTTCTCGCTTCTTCTAGCTAAGTTCTTAAGTTCTCGATGACCTGTTGGGATTCTTCAAAATTGTGAACAATTTCCTTTTGTTTCATCAATTCTTTCTTGAGTGACTTGTGTTCTTCTCTTAGTTCATCTAAAGCACTAATCAATTCCACCTCATAATTGTCTTCCTTTTCAATTTGTTTTTCTGTCTCATTTCGTTCATGGCATTCTCTTTCAATATGTCCACGTTTTTCACAATTAAAGCAAAAACACATACCTCTGTCGATTATGTATTATTCATCTTCTGAATCTGTTTGACATGGTGAACATATTTCTTCTTGATCTGTACCTGCATCTTCTTTGGAATTTTCTGAATCTGCGATGGGTGAATAATATATGTCATGTAACTTATCCAAAATTTCTTTGGTTGATGAACATTTACCAACCTTTTCTCTTACCAGATTATGTAATCCTTCCCAAATGAAATCCATTGCTATTTTGTTATTCTTCTTCAATTCCTTCTTGGCTACAATATTTGCCCTTTTTGAACTATCATATCCTGTAACGAATGATAGACAAATATAATACCCCTGTGCCTGTAAAAATACTTTTGTCCTTCCACTCCATAAATCATACTTTAAACCATTTTGACCATTAAAAAATGGTACTCCATTCTCGGAATAATCCATGATCTCCTTCTAGTGGTTAAACTGTTTCATGAAGGAACTGACTTTGATACCAATTGTTGGATTACTAAGAGGGGGGTGAATCAGTAATAGAGCAATTTAATCATTTTTCACCATAAAATGCAAGTGTTATATCAATGTAGCATTATCATCCAATAGTTTCAGAGTGAATAAACAATGAACAAATGAGCAATCACACACATACATAGTACATCCGTGTTTTACATGGAAAACCAAAGAGGGAAAAAACCATATAATTCTTTTTCTTATATGTCTTTAAGAATTACATTCATTGGAAGCACCAACTTCCTTTGTTTTCCAGCTGCAACTATAAGGAGGCTCCAACTCCCTGGTTTCTCAGGCTACAACCTGAGGGAATCTCCAACTCCCCAATTCTCTGGCTACAACAAGAAGGAGGCTACAACCCCCTATGTTCTCTGGCTACAACTAGAAGGTGGCTACAACCACCTATCCTTGCCCCATCCAACCGCCCTAGCATATAAGTAGAATGATGGAACCACTTCCACACTATCATTGTGAGATATACTAATGTAAACCTGTACCAATCAAACTGCACCAAACAACCTATATCAATAGCATGAAACATGCATCAACCATGCATCAACCTGTAATCAACTTTTACCAATAAGTGCATCAACCATGCACCAACCTGTACCAAACAACCTGTAATCCAGTTGTACCATAAACAAGTGCATCAACCATGCACCAACCTGTACCAAAACCTATACCATCAATGAGTGCATCAACCATACACCAACCTGTACCAAAACCTATACCATCAATGAGTGCATCAACCATGCACCAAATATGTACCAATCATGCATCAAATACACATAAACTATGACTCATCAAGATGTACCAACATCATCAACTATACACCTCATGTATTTGCCAACTCATCAACTACTTGTCTCAACCATGTACCCAACATGTACCTCAACCATATACCAAATACATATACCAATATAACCATCAAATTTTTTTCTAGAAATACATCACACTATCCATAACCAAATACCATAAACCATTACATCAAACCATGTGCCAAAACCTCACTATTATACAACCTCTATCTATAACATACCTCAACAAAAATCCCTCATCAATTTCATCATTCAAATATGATTTGTAATTCTATAATAGACCTGGTGTATATGATCACATACCTAAAAACCTTCCTTAACTTTAACAAAAAGAGACTAGCATTTTATCAAACTTTACTTTAGTCTCACATGACTAATTTTGGATTAGTCAACAACCCTAACTTGCAATAATCATAACTATGTATCTGTAATGAATAAATATCTGAAAATGACAGACAATGTTCTTTAGTGTATTTTATGCAATTCCTCCAGATTTCACTACTTGGAACCTCTCAGAAAATGAGTTATAGAAAAAATGGCATACCTTGTTGAATTCTGGCTTACTCTAAGGAGGGAACTTGTAGAGCATGCCCCACACAGAATATTTGTTGTATGGATAAATTTTTTTTACACAGAATACTAAATACTATACTCTAACTAATACATTTTTTCTTACTGAATTTGGACCTGTTAAGAATATTATGACATTTTTATCCAAAACACATGTTTTAGACTAGTTTCAGGACTAGCCACAAACCCTATTTTCCACGGCGTGTAACTCCAAAAATAAAATGACCCACAAGCTGAAATTTGTATCACAACTACCCGGATATGTTTCCTCAATGGCCTCCCAATTTCACGATCTGAATCATTCTAGAAAAAAAGTTATTGCAAAAATGGTGAGATGACCTGTAAATAACATACCTTAGAAATAATCATCAAAAAAATTTATCCTCCCTTGAATTTCGGTCTTCTTTACTTCATCTTCCCTATGAAATTCGGAATAGATATCCTTTGGTTACCTCAGTCACTTGTAGATATTCAATATGCTCAGGTGTGATTAAAATGAGAGATCCTTGCCTCTTATTTATACTTTCATGTAGCTTCCTCAAGGGGTTACGTTTTAACCATCTTAACCCACTTTCCTTATTTTAGGGTTAACCAAATTCTAACCACTTGTCCAATTAGAAATTTATCCATTAAATTTATTATTTAAATAATTTATTTTGTATCCACTTTGACTTATAGTACACTCATCACTTCACTTTACCTCAAGGGGTTACCTTCTAACCATCTTAAACCACTTTCCTTATTTTAGGGCTAACCCACTTCTAACCACTTGTCAACTTAGTAATTTCTCCATTGACTTATTATTTAAATAATTTCTTTTGTATTCAATTTGAATTATAGTACACTCATCACTTCACTTTATTATTTACCTTCTAAAATCTCTTAAACCACTTTGACTGCTTTGACCTTTTGGGGCTTCTAGATGACTCATGAGGGTTCTCCAACTTCACATGGCCATAACTCTCTAACGGTGAGGAGTTATGTGATGTTCCACATAACACTGAAAATGGCATGACATGCACTATCCATCTAGAATATTCTTACCTGCAAATATATCAAAACTCATACCATTATCCATCAAACAAACTTGGGTCCATTACCCAAACCATTGTGCTACCGAAATTCTCTACCAGACTTTATTCAAGGGTTGACATCAATGAAAACCAACCCAATTAATCAACAAAGGGCTCCAAAAAAATGCATCCTTGGAATGGGATAGTTCATTGTGCATCCAAAATCTACTCTATGAAAACATAGCCTTTTGATGTTAAATATGCAAAGAAGATGGACATTTAATGAATACTAACCTTATCTTTGTTTGTTCTTGAAATAGTGAAATAAACTTCTTTTACTAAAGAGAATATGATATTAAAAGAATATAAAGATTGACAATCTTATTAGAAATATTTTAATGCTTATTTTATCAAATCTCAATAAATATAATATACTTGTAAAAAAAGAAAAATAAAATCACAATTTTATTTAAAAATATCTTAAAGCCTCCTATCACGCACCTGTAGTCCACTCAAAATTTTTCGCTTGACTTAGTGCGCTCAAGTCACTTTGGCACCTGTGGTCATGTGACACTACCTTTCCTCGGTCACATCAGTCTGCCCACACCACACCTACTACAACCATAATATGTCTCTTCACTCAAGGTCTGTCCATAAATTTTCCTTGAGCTATAATGTTAGATGCCTCAAGTTCCACTCAACTTAGTTTATCCAACCAATTCACAAGGCACACGCCTAGTTGTGGCCTAGAAACGTTCCATAGAAATACTTGGTCTATTTCCACACTTAGACAATAACACACATACATATGGAATAAGCACATCCAAACATATACACATAAATCATCTGCACATGTACACACAATATGAGGACGGGTGACACTCAAGGTGAGTTCCTAACACCCTTATGTCATATATGTAAGAAGGTTATAATACAATGATACAAGATACAAAGATACAATGAAGGGATCAAAACTCAGCCCGATGCTCATTACAATAATACAAAAACTAAGGAAACTTCCTTGCCCAACTCCCCATATAAGTAACCCCCAAAAATCTTACGCAAGTCTACCTTTCACAACCCTACCTAGTGAACTCATCTCAAGAGTCATCCATCGAATTCATCTATTGACTTGCCTCAAGAGTCGACCCAACTCATCCCACAACTCTGTCATTGTCCAAAAACTCAGTTAAGGTTCACGTCATGAACTCACCTTAGACTCACCCACAAGGCATAACAAGTTCCTCTAATGTGCCTCAGATTTGGCGCTATGTAGAAATGAATTGGATCCTTGGGTGAGTTCTCCCACCAAAATCTTCTTGCCCAAATCTGATGATGACCCTTTTAATCACCTTTCTAAATGAATATCAAGGAAACCAAGGGTTTGTGTATTAAATTGTCAACCTAGTGTTTTGGTTGAACTTGTGAGATAATGTGTAATATATATGCAGGCCACAAACCTTTCTTTCACTAGTTTGTTTAGGGTGGGGTTGTAGTTTCAACAATTACTTCTACAAGAAATAGAATAAATAGTTCCATGGGTTTTGGAAAGGCTCTAAAAGTTCTACTTTATCAAAAATGACAATCACACTTGTAGAAAATAAATTGACTAAGGGTAAATTGTAGGAAAAGGAAGTTCACACTTGCTTTGAAAGTAAATCTACACTTATACTTGGAAAGGAAATTCACTCTTGCTAGAATTGAAATTCACACTTGCTGAAAAGGAAACTGTAGTAAACCTATCCTTGCCAATGTGATCATTCTATATAGCTTATAGCAGTAAACATAATTATTGAGTTAAGCACAATCCTTTAGAATATCTTATTGAGACGAATGCAATGAACATAACTTGCAAATGTGATTTATAAATGAGATACAATCCTACTAAAATAAACAAATCTAAAATATGATTCTATTGAAATGATAAATCTAATTTATAAATGAATTATAAATTTATGGAAATAAATATAACTTATCAAGCAACTATAATCTATGAGAATTAAACTAAAACCAATCTAGAATATAATCCTATATAAATGTAATCAGAAATAAATATAGTCTAGCAAATAAATGCAATCCTACAAAAATAAATAATTGCGAAAATAAATGAAATCACCAAACAAGAAATGAAAAGCTACCTAAAC
>ML776963.1:915948-939598 GCA_009831015.1 Picea engelmannii
TTGTGACATGAGTAATATTATTCCCATGAGTATCTTGAAGTCACATCAAATAATGGATGACCTATTTTTCAAAATCTTCATTTCACATTAGTGGATCATCTTGAGCACATATCATCATTATGTTGGCTATGCATTAATTAAGAAATTCATTATAACAAAAGTAATTGATCCATCTAATGGTATCTTATCAATGGGCATCTTGATCATTTTTTGGAGGTCATGTCTATGATTTGTGACAACTTTCAACTTTCAAACACTACTTACAATAGAGCTGTAGTAAACTAGTGGATTTGCAGCAAAACCTACAGGTCTGGTAAATGGTTGATTTATCTCAAAGTATGATATGAGTAGTTGAGATTTTTTATGAGAATGTATGTACTAATGCAATGCTTCCCTCCACCAAAAATAGCAGATACCCAGTTCAAAAATCTTCTGATATGAGATTCACAACCAACCTGCAAAGTTTCTGCAATAGTACTGCAATTTCCACAACTTTCCTATTAATAGGATTTGCAACATTTCCAAAGGTAGTTACACATTTATTTTTAGGTTCTACTTTGGTCGTGATCTAGATTTTATGAGCAAAATGAAATGAATAAAGATTATTATTATTCTTAACACATAAACACAAGAAATAATAACAGATATACAATAAAATTGGCTTATATTCAATAAGGAAATATGTTGAAACTGTAAAATGCAGACTGGAACAAGCTTGCTAGAATGGTGGTGGCTTATCTTTGAGAAGAGATGTTATGGATGCACTCATTCATAAGAAGATGGTTACAATGAGGCTCTCCAAGCCTTTTTACAATAAAAAGGAATTCCAAAACCATAGACATCCAAAAAACCTAACCCTAGGAGATGAAGCGCCAAAAGTCAACTGGATTGCGTTGGGGTAAGTTAGTACATCAACTTCCTAGGGTTGTAACTTTTGCATACGATCTTTGTTTTAGGCGCACGATAGCCCGTTGGAAATTTCTATTCGAGGAATACACATGTTTCCATAAGAATTCAAATCTATATACAGTTGGATTGTGGCGAGCCCTAAAAACGTTATTTAGGGCCTCAAAATGGCCCTGAAAGTTCGGGACCTGAAAACTAGAAAAAAAATGCCAAACTGAAAAACTGCCAAAATGAGATAATTGGAATAGGTGGGAGGCCATAGAAATCCATTTGGATCAATCCTCCCCCCTTAGGAAGAAATGGTCTCCATTGCATTGAGTTCCCCCATCAGATGAGGAAGTTTCTGTTGTATTTGGCCCTAGGTGAGCCACTTGCCTTGGTACAGGAACTGCCCTGCTTTGACAAATCGATAAATATGGATCTTCTATTGGCGAGTGCCCTTGATCTATGTGTACAAAATCTGATCACTAGATTCCTATTGTAGGTAGTCAAGGTTGAGCTCTATTGGTGTCAATTGTTCTGCTATCTCTGAGGTGTCTAATAATGGTGGGAAATATGGTCGAAGGATATCCACGTTGAACACTGGGTGCAGGCCAAGGAAAGGGGGAATGTTGAGCTCAAAATCATTGTCTCCCACAACCTTGGTGATGGTGTAAGGTCCATAATTGAGTGGGAAAATCTTCTGATGGGGGCCTATAAGGAATTATTTTTTCAAGTGTAACCAAACTTTGTCTCCCACTTGAAACTTATGTGGCACCCGATGTTGATCATGGTGTTGTTTGTACTTGGAATTGGACTTCTCTAAAATATCTCGACCCTGTTGGCAGATGTGCTGGATCCACTCAATGAACCATGTGGCTTTTTCAGCTTCATTTGGAGAAGGTGATCAGTCGGTCGCGGTGGCCACTAGGGGTACTGCGACATCCATGGGATCCAATGGTTTGAATCCCAACCCCACTTGAAAGGTGTTGTTGTCGGTTGAGCTATGTAGTGATCATTTGTAGCTATTCTAAACATAGAGAAAAATATCATCCCATGTGCAGGGGTTCTTGGAATTGTACAAGCGCAGGATATGCATGATCATCCAATTGACGACCTCGGTTTGGCCATCTGTCTGGGGGTGGAAGGTAGTGGATTTGGTGAGCTTGGTGTCCAACAGTGACCAAAGGCTCGACCATAATTTGCTAAGGAACCGACTGTCCCAATTTGAGACAATGGTTCTGCGGGTTGGGGATGCCCTTTCCTTTCTTTTGTTGTGAGGGGTTCCTAGGCCCAAATTGCTGCATCTTTTGTTTAAGCTTATGCTCGATTTTTACGGCATATCGATAGGCCACACCCAAGGATGAGATGTCCAGAAACTCCATTTCGGCCTGGATGTATCTATGGAGATCATTGTGATACTTGAGCACCAAATTTCTCTCATAATATTTGATACCCAACTTGGTGCGCAGGGTATGGAAGATATTTGTGAACTCTGGCATTGCTTAGTCTCTTTCCCACCGCAGTGTGGTCCATTTTGTATACAGGTCGTCATAACTTCTGACAGGGTAGTATTGTTCCTTAATATCATCCCTGAAGGACTCCCAGGTAACTAAGACTGTAAATAATGAGGGTTCCTATGTTTCATTTTTCTCATAGAAATTCTCCCACCAATCTTTGACATGGGGAACAACTTTGAGGAGCTCAAAAGTAATATTTTCTCTGTTTGAAAAGTTATGGACAAAAAAATACCCTTCTAGTAGATTCAACCATTTGTCTACAACATCTGTGTCTATGAGACCTTCAAATATAGGAATATTAAAGTTGATTTTTACCTTTAAGGGGGCAGCGCCTCCGCTTGAGGAAGATGCATCGCCTGTTGGTATCCACCAAAGGATTTGCACAAAACTATCAACCATCTCGTTCCTTTTTTGCATGAGGGATTTCTCAAGCAACATTTTGAAAGGATCTCTTGCCCCTTTGTATTTATTTTCTCCCGCCATGAGAGGTCGCTTGGGCATGCAAGAGATTTTTTCCTTAAGAGAAACAAGCTCGAGACCCAATTCTTTGCACCCTGACCTCGTTAGGGACATGCATTTAGAACGACAAGGAGCAAACTGCTATGATGCCACTTATCCAGATTTTATGAGAAAAATGAAATGAATACATATTATTATTATTCTTAACATAGAAACACAAGAAACAATAACAAAGATACAGTAAAATTGACTTCTATTCAATAAGGAAATATGTTGAAACTATAAAATGCAGACTGAAACAAGCTTGCTAGAATGGTGGTGGCTTATCTCTGAGAAGAGATGTGACAGTTGCGCTCATTGGAAAGAATATGGTCACAATGAGGCTATCCAAGCCTTTTTACAATAAATAGGAATTCCAAAACCATAGACATCCAAAAAACCTAACCCTAGGAGATGAAGCACCAAAAGTCATGTGGGCCCCGTTGAGGTAAGTTAGTACATCAACTTCCCAAGGTTGTAACTTTTGCACACGATCTCCGTTTTAGGTGCACGATAGCCCATTGGAAAGGTATATCCGATGAATACACATGTGGCCATCAGAATTTGACTTTGTCTATAGTATAACTATGGCGACCCCTAAAAATGTTGTTTAGGGCCTCAAAACATCCCTAGAAGTTCGGGACCCGAAAACTAGAAAAAAACTACCAAAATGAAAAACTGCGAAAATGATCTAGTTGGAATAGGTGGGAGGCCACCGACATCCATATGGATCAGGTTTATTTTAGAGAAATTGTTATCAACAAAATCTTCTGTATACTCAAGGATATCTTTAGTATAAACTTGAAGAAGAACTGATTCTACAACAATTTGTTCTACTACAAGTTCTTGTGGAATAACAACTCCTTTCTTGAATAGTCCCCAAAATGTTCTTTTTCTACTTCATTTCCTGCTACTGGTTCTTGTGTGGAAGCATCATGATTTTTTGATGTTGGTTCTTGTATAACAACATCAATTTCTTTCCTTGCCTCAACAACTTCTGCAATATTAGTCCTTCTCTTTCTTGGATATTCAAGGGGTATGTTAGAAGGGATGTGGACTATGGAACAAAAAAAAATTGTGTGGTAAGGGTTCTAGATAAAATAAGGGTGGTGATGGTGTTTTCATGATAGATAGACCCTTGGTCAATGTGCCCCCCCCCAAACTGAATACTTTTTCCTTCCTTGGAAAAATAAAAAATGGTAAGAAAGTAGTGGAAAATAGAGTAAGATCAAGTATCTTTCTAAATACAAACCTATAATATTCAATAAATATGGAAACAAATTAAAAATAAAAAGTATACCTGCACTTACCTAAGAAGTCGTGACATCTAAGCATGTGGCATCGATAAGTTCCCATGGTAAGAGCTTCTGTAGAAAATACCATGAGGTTCTGCAACAAACTAATGATCTGTAGTATTCTATAGAGTTCCTAAAGAAACCCCGTAGATTTCCCATGGCCTTGTTCTAGATACTATAGATTTATTGCATCCCATGTGCAGATTTCCAATAGAATTCTTGCAGTCAACCTATAGAATTTCTGCAATCGACCTATTTATGGATTTTTCTAGTTGGTTCTTGTGTAGTAGCCACACAACTTATTGGTGCTAGTCCTTATGTAACAACAACAATATTTTCTAGAACTTGATTACTCGTGTTGTCTCTATAGCAATAACATATTTGTGAAGTGTTGCTGAAATTGAAAAACATATTATAGAAATTTTAACATGTTGTTAGATATAAAGAAAGTGTGATGAGCAAGATGAAACAAACAAGTGACAATAAGACTTCAACAAGCTCTTGGAAATATTTATTCAATGAACTATGAAACTTAAAATAAGATTTATTTCCTGATTTTAATTATTCATTTATTATTTTTCTTTTTCTTTTTCTTTTTTGCAAATATTGTCTGTTAACAAACTAGTTTTAAAACAAGATATTTCTAACTATGCCCAGAGGGTTTTCACCGTCATAATTCTTATTCCTAGGGAATGCTCATCAAAAACTTCTTTTCAAACATTCCAGGGTCTGATGGTCTGAAATAGGTATTCACCATCCGATTGTTGTTTTTTTTTTAGATGAAGGAAATAAGATAACTTAGGTAGCTTAGTGGTGTAAGTAGGCCGAGTTACGTTATTGAGTGGGTTGAGCAGGAAGTTATGGAGGCCTTTATGGAAGATGAAGAAAGCAATATGCATTTTCTTTTACAAATATTTCAGTTGAGTAAGAAAATGCATTGATATACAATGGTTATGAAACAATAGAGAATAATGGTACAACTAATGATTAATGATGATGAATGGTGTTAAGGAACAAGGGTGATGTATTGGGCATTGACACTCTTTTTATTGATTCAATAGCACTGCTTCTTGACTTTTATTTTTACTCTTGTAGCACTTGTCTTCTCTTCTGTAGAAATTGTCCCTTGATCTTTGTTGCATTGGTATTCAATCAATTCTTCATTTTCCTTATATTATCCTTCTACAACATTACAAATAGTCTTGGTGTTGTTGGTCTTGTTTGAGATCTGCAATTCAGAAGATTCAAAAGCATTGTTGCAGATTTTCTGCAATGCTGCTATAGGTTTCTTGTAGCTTATCCACAATCAGTGTAGAAGTGATTGATAATGCAACATGAAGGATTCATCATCATGTGATTTTTCACTTTATTTTTATTGGATGACTTGGTGATATTCATTTTTCATAAAAATTGGTCTTAAAAAATCACTCCTTCATCAATGGTTGACCCTTTTAATCTTGTTTTGACCTAAAAAAAAAGCTAGCATTTGTTTGCAATAAAATGTGAGATCATGGAAGAAGATAAGTCTCCATATTTTATTCTTCTGAAAATAATTGCAAATAGTGAAAGGAAAAAAAAGATATATAAATTAACTTTCATTTTCAACATGTTGAGTAGAGGTGGTCAGCCTAGACTACTCAATAATGTTTTGGTCACAACTTTTTCAATTAATGTTTGATTGAAATGATTCTAAATCCATATTAAATTATATTCATAGGGATACCTCTAGTATAAACATGTTTTTAAAATTAATTGGAATGGTATGTAAAATCTGTTGAGAAACCACTTACATAGCAAATATGGTTTTGTCTTTTTTCCTGGACTAACAATCACTATTTTTGGCATAACGTTTTCTTCCGATACAAGATCAACATGATTCTTGTGGAATATGAAATTATATTCATTTATATATTCCCCATAGAAATGGTTTTGGAAAACATAAAGAATTGATATTCCAAATAAGTTAATAACAATCTAGGATGCAAATTGATTAGCAATGCAAAATTTAGGACATGCAGTTACTAATTTTAACCCAAACTTTGCGTCCGGTATCGGATTGATGTGATTCCAGTGGAATATGAAAGTAAATTCATGAACATATTTCAAATAGGAACAATATTTGAAGATATGAATATTTCATATATCGAATATGTTGATGAATAACCTGCATGACAGAGTTGTTTTTAATTTCCAGCATGGACCAACAGTGACTATTTTGAACACAACGTTTTCAGCTGATATCAAATTGACATGATTATAGTGAGAGATGAAAGTAAATTCATTTATATATCTTCACTAGAAGAATGGTTTTAAAATTCAATGATTTTTTGTTCCAAATATTCTGTTGAACCTAAGTTAGAATGGAAAATTATGAAAAACTAGATTTTTGGACAAGCAATTACTAATTTGGGAATAATTTTTTCATACGATTATGAAATGAAGTGATTCAAATTAGGTTATAAAATAGATTCCAAGGAATATTACCCTTATAAACAGGTTTTTAAATTTCCTTCATTTGGTCCCCCCCAAAATTGATTGTCCCAACTCTATTTTTAGCTAGTTTGTGAAACAAATGATACATAAAGAGTTGGCTTAATTTTCATGTAGGTACAAAGTTTTTTTTTGGATTAGATCTTCTAATATATTCAATAATCACTTAGAATGTTCCTATTGGCATTTTTTGATCATGAATAATATGTAGTTTATTGCAAAACACCATCAATATAGGTTTTGCAACAACTTGTTATAGCTTTAATAATTGTGATTTGTAAAGCTATGAAATTAATAATGCATCACATACCTTTTTCGAATTGATTGAAAATTATTCTTTAATGATGTTGGCTTGATTTCTCATGTACATACATAGTTTGAGCTTGTATTAAATCTATCAAATGATGATGCTCCTCAGTTTACTAGTAAGTGTTATGACCCAAAGGGGGAATATATAGGGTTAAATGTATAGGATATGACCCCAAGGGGGGCATACATGGGGCTAAATGTATATGTAATGTGTAAATATATATATGGTATAGGGTCAACCTAATAGTAAAGGGGGATCATGTGTAGGTGTGAATAGGTATATATAGATATCATGTATTCATTATTGGAGACATGTGAATTTTGATGTATGAATGTATTTGGTTATGTGGAGGAGTTTCTCCTATTATTTAAGGATTTATTGTCTAACTTATCTATCTTGTAGTTTTGATCCATGCTCACATTCTATAGATGGTGTTTACTTTTGTTCTTTTATGCTATTTTAAGCATTTGGTACATTATGTTTGATATTAGAGCAGAGATCCTAGGGTTTTGCTTCCTCAAAAAAGTCATCTTGGAATTTTCGCTATAATGTTTTTTTGGGGATACTTCAGAAAGTGAAACTTGGAAGATGTTTAGAGGACATAACAAGGTAACTGTGTTATGAATTTCAACTTCCGGGTTGTTGTACTTTCGGTGATACACCTTATGGAAGATAAGGTTTTTGACTAATCCTATAACTAGTGCAAAACATGTGTTCTGGGTAGAACAATAATATATTATTCACAGAGGATCCAAATTCCACGAGACTAGTTCGATTGGAAAGAGGAAAGTCTATAGTTTTTGGTGTACTAATTTAAGAATAAATTACCCAATATTGGATGTGGGGAATTATGTACAAGTTGTCTCTCCAGAATAGGCCAAAATTCAGCAAGGTTTGGGAAAGTTACCATAAATTTCATTTAGCACACCCAATTTTGGTTAGACATATGGAATTGTAGAGAAGACATTTCAAAGTACTACAAGCCAAAATTTCAAACTCACAGGAGCCAAAATTTCAGAAATACATTATAAGGAAGGTCGGCTAGGAGGAAAGACTCCAAATCAGGGTTTCAAAGGCATGTTCACTTAAAAATATCATAACTTTTGATTGGAATGTCTGATTGAGTTGATTCAAAAGGCATTGAAAATATAATACACAATATATTGTATTGGAGAAAGGTGTGTAACTATTTGATATCATCATCCTTAATATATTGAGTTTGTAAGGTAAGGTTTGGGGTTAGACCTCAATCAAGAATCAATGGCATAGCTAATTTTAATGGAGATGAAGATAAATATGAAATCAATCATATGGAATGGTTGAGGATGATTGTTGGATATTATGGGATGAATGAGGTTCTAAATACAGTATTACCAACTTCACTTCGACCATCGACCCTTCTGGATAATAGAAGGCAACACAACGCACAGAGTGCACTGCATAGTCTCACCTGAGATGGCTTCAATGGGTGGCCGCAGGACTGAGGTGTCTACAACCATGGGATGGGATGTGCTTCTCTCTCAGGGGCATTATATCTCCTCGACAACTAGCCCTCGAATACTCATTTATTATTGTAACCCTGGAAGGATCTTAGTTTTGACTAGTGACACAACTACTCCAACAAAACTTCATGAACCATTATAACAACATATACCAAATGACATCTATTAATCTACTACAACATAAGATTCAGATCTGAATACTAACTATGACATTCATCCATTAGTGTTGTTTTACATATTTCATCAATTATTCTTAGTGCGCATGTTTATTTCCTTTATCATTTTAACATGTTCAACATAAACTCATTAAAGCAAATATAATCAAAAGTGCTACAAACATTCACAGATAACCTAGATATACCGTGGTTCACCCCCTCTTGGGGCTTTGTCCAAAAAGATGAGTCGCTTTATCTCTTTATTAATCTTCATGAAAAATATAGTGCCGCGCACTATACATTTCTTCCTCCATTACAATCGATCTCCACATATCACAATAGTCGTCACAAAACCATGAAATTCTAAAAAATCTATCCACCAACCTCCTAACGAACCACAACCGAACTAACTCGACCAACCCTTTCATAGTCCTAATGAATTCTACTTATACAACAAAATGGGACAAAGCCATTACAAAAACCCTAACACTAAGCGAATTACGTTTTTCCACTTTTCAACTGCTTCATAGTAGTTTGTCCACTTTGTAACTACTTTTCCTTGGCATTGGTTTTCCTCTATTTTCGACGCTTATTTTCCTTTGTTTTTGACGTGCTCCCCATTTTCCGGTGCTTCCTTATATTTTCCAATTTCTTCCTTGATTCCTTCAAAACTTCCTTGATTTTCTCCAAAACTTGGCTTGCACCAATAGGCCCCCAAAACTAACATCATAACTTGTCTCAAGTCACTCATTGACTCCTGCATATTCTAATGCCTGTGTCAGTGCTTCATACATCTCTACTACTTGTTGGCATTTCCCCTGAGCCTGGTTGCTCTTTTTCACCATGGATTCTACAATCTGCGTAGTGACTGGAGGTTTCAATATTTCTCCCCCCTCCAAGCCTATCTGTTCCACCCTTTATTTTTCTGCATCGATATCCATGACCAACTGTTCATCCTTTTCTTGCAGAGGCTCCAACTAAGCCTACCTTGCAATCTTTTTTACCCACACTGCCTTTTCTTCTGACTACAAACTCTTCATTTATGTAGTTGTCTTAATCTTTTCTAGCAGTGACATTGTCTTTTGTCTCTGTTTCAAGTCTACCATTGCTACATGCACCCTATCCTCCTTTCCTTCCAGCTCCTACAAGCTTCGATCTTATTGTACTTTTTTCCACAGTTGGCCACTTTGCTCCAACAACTTTGTTAGCTTTTTCATATCCTGCTCTATATTTTCCGCAAATTTTGTTGCGTCTTATTCTCGCTGCACTCTTACTTCTGGGGGAGTAATGGGTACTGCGTGCTCCTCCAGATCCTTTATTTGGCTCTTGTACTTCTTCATATGCTGAGCTATTTTCTTCATCTTTTCTTCTGATGATACTTCCTCTGATATTGTGTTATCCACGATGGTTTGAAACATTGCACTAATGTCTTTTTCCATATCTTCTACCTTCTACTGTGCTAACTTCTTCTCCTTCCTTGTTAATTTCTTCCTTCAGTGTGATGTTCTCCTCCTGAGTTGTTTGTAAGTTTGTGGCATCCGACCTTTCCTTGGACTAGATTTCTCATGCGACATTGATCTGCAATATTTACAGAGCCTTTGTCTGGATATTGGGCAACACCAAGTCCAATGTCTCTATCTCCATTAGAGGCTTCTGTGCCACCTCCTCATCAATTTACAACATATATGGTGTTATCATGAAATTTGTGCTCCCTTGTGCTATGATTTTTATTGTTTCCCCTACTAGCATTCCCTCCCTAATATTTCCTGGTGTTTATTTCTGTCATTGCTGTTAGTCTCCAATTTTGACCATATTTTTTCCTACATTATGCCAGATATACCCCCATTCCATATCCAGTATCATTCCTCTCTGGCCTTACCTTGATACATTTCACATCATTTTTCCCTAAATGGAGCTATTCAAGGTATTCATATGATTTAAGTTATTTTTAATGTATTTTGATACTTTAAACTGATATTGATACTAACATTGCATGAGTTAGGTACTTGCTTCCTTGAAACAGATTTATCAGTACCAGGTACCGGCTTGCACTTAGTGGAGATGTCAAAGATTTGCATGATATTGCCAGATTGGAATGACAGTTCTAATTCATATGATTGATCGAGTTATAGTTTAGATTTCAAATCTCGAATTTAATCTCGAAAGAACAGAATGTGATGACTCCGAGAGGAATTATAGAACCATTTGTTATTATGCCTATCTCTATTTTATAGTTCACGCTTCTTGACACTTCATGTCATGAAGTTGTGAACTTAGTTTTAACGAACTTTGAGTCATTTTTGGATTTAAGATTCGCTTAATTAAATGTACCTATGTCCAAGTCTATTTTTGAGGATTCACGACTGTAGATGTAGAGAGGATCTATATAAACTTGGATCTCTCTCTCAAGAACCATGTTATGATATGTTATGTTATGCGATAGTGCTGATAATACAATTTCTGTGCGTTATATCATCTTTTCTATTAAATGATTTGAGTTTATTTTCAAATTATGGAGCATAAGGAATGATACAGTTACACATGAAGTGATTTGATTTAGTTTTGGTTTCTTTTTTGAGCGATTGCACCTCTTGGTTGGGCCCGCCAACAGGTTGAATTCACTTTCTCTTTTCGATAGTATAGTTAGTTCGTTTCTAGTTTTGGAATCTGCGTATGAATTATTTTTAACTTGAAATTGTTCTGTTAATTTATGTCTTGAATCAGTTTCGTTTAGTTCATTCTTAGTTTGGTATTATCTCGTAGATCATTGAACATTAGAATAAGTTGCTTGCTAGTTGTGGAATTTGAGGAATAATCCAATTGTTAATTAAACTCTCTTAAATTAGTTTAGATTTACTTTGTTTTCAAGTTTCTAGTTTAATCATGATTTGAAGTTAGTTTTGAACTCAGATTTACTCTGCTTTTAGGGTAGTTCACTTGTGGTTTGGTTAAAGGAAGCTTCTGATATTTGTAGGGTAAATAAGGACATTGATTATTTTCACTCTTGTTAGATTTAGAATTGCTTGGTATTTAGATTGAATGGAAGGTTTTTAAAATGTTCTTTCTTGTATGGTCAAGATAGATGTTTTGATGATTAGGTGTTTGGTTAATGGTAGATAGCATTGGATGATTTCTTTGGATTAGGAATAGAAATACATTTGATTAGCTTAGAATTGTTTCCATTGATTAATTAGACAAGATATGATTAGTTTCAAGATAATCATTAGGATTCAATTTATAAGAGTAAGTTTATGTTTTCTTCTTAGAATAACATTTAGGTAGAAATTAGAATCTTTCCAGCACATATAGTGTAGCAGCTCTAAGTTTACTTACCCTGGTTTGACAATTTAGTGTTTTCAGGTAATTAAAATCATTAATACAGAAGCCTGACATTTTTGGTGCTGTTGTCGGGGAGTTGTTTAGAAGGTAACTTAGATAATTGATTTGGTTATTTTTAAATGCATTTGGTTTGGTGTGGTATGTTTAGCAGGTTGATGAAAGAGGAGCTGTGAGACGAGGGGTAAGAACCTACACATCTGTTATCACAGGTTCCTCTGAAACTCAATCTTAGTCTTTATTTTATTTAGTATGATTTCATGAGAAATAGAGATCATAGAGGTAGATTTAGGGGAAACTCAAAACAACAAAAATAAGAAACCTCCACCCAAAAAGCAATAGAAACTGAGACTGGAACTCTGGCTGAGGAAACCATAGAGAAAAATATAGAATCAGGAATAAAACAAACTAAAATTGGATTAGAAGGGGATAATACCACACGAGAAGAACTTTAACCATTTATCATTTCCCCTCCAAAACCAGGAAACACTACATACCAACAAATTCAAATTCCTGGTGATCCAAACTCAGTTGACATAGTTAATCCAGAAAAAGTACAAGCTATTTTCGGGAACCCTGACACTATAGTTTCATAAGTAACAACTACAACTATTGAATCAAAGGTAATAGGATCCTCAAAAGATCCAATAGGAGATAGTTATTCTATCAAAAAGAATCCAGAGAGGTGGGATTTCATACCCTCACCAAAGAAAGATCGGATTGCATATACAATTTTTGGTAACCCCTTTAACTTGACAGAAAGGGAAAGAGAGAGAGAATTGGAGAGAAGAGAAAGGGAAATGGATAGAAGAGAGAGGGAAGAAATTCATGTTGAACATGAAGAAGAAGAACAAGTAGAGAATGAGCCAAGACTAGAAACCACTTTTGGGTTTCCAATTTTGGATTTGGTCCAAAATGTCAATATGAAAAATATCCCACCCTCGACACTACCAACCTTTTATGGGAGAAGTAGTGATGACCCATATGTCTTTCTTTTCGAATTTGATATCCTATGAATGAGTTATAATTATCTCCAGGATGCACATAAGCTGAAGTTGTTTCCTGCTACCTTAAAGGATTTTGCATTATGCTGGTTCATGAGTTTAGGACAGTATAGCATTAGATCTTGGGAAGATATGAAGATTTTTTTTTTTAAATAAGTACCAAGACTATTGTAGACCCAAGGATTATTGAAATGATATTTTTAAGATGCAACATCTAGATTATGAGAGCCTTGAAGATTTCCTAGAAAGGTTCACATATACTCTTCAAAAATCCAAATATAATGGTCTCCAAGATGAAGCAATCAGAAATCTTTTCTTAAAAGGGGTTTTAGATGAATACATTGACACTCTTAACTTAATGGCTTCAGGAGACATTTATCAGAAAGACTTTGAAGCACTCAATGAACTATGTAGAACTTATTTGAGAAGTAGGGGGAAAACGGTAAAAAGCGTGAGAGAACCTGTCAAAAAAAACACCAAAGTACCCACATCTGGTGGAGTTACTAGAATTGAACTGGGAAACCTTTTGGAAAATTTTAAAATAGATATTTTAGGAACAATTGACTCTCAGTTAGACACTCTAAAGATTAAGAAAAAGAAGGAAGAGGAAAACCCTGTATTAAGCATATTCTGCCTAAAATGTAGAAAAAGGCATCCTTTACGGGAATGTCCTTTGGATAGTATTTCTGTATGTGAAATTTGTACTGAAAATCATAAAACAGAAGATTGTCCATCCTTACCAGGACTGCAAGCTATATAAAAGGGAGCGGAAGCTCCAAGAGCTTCATTTTCACCTAAGAGGCCTTGGAAACCTAGGAACTCGAATATCTATCAAGAACCATCCCCACAACCTTCTGTCTATTATCCACCTTTTCCTCAACAACAACAACACCCATGGAACTGGCCAAATTGGCCACCGCAAAATGTTCCTTCTCAACCTTGGTATCAGGGATGGAGAGAACATAATTATGGAAATAACCAACAACAACATGCGGTACCAATTCCCTAGAATCCATGTACTCAATATCCTCCAAACATGCATCAGTTATTTCCTAGATTTACTCCACCTCCTTTAGCACCTATTCAACAAACTCCTCAGCAGCCTCCTAATCCACCTCGACCCACCATATTACCCACTCAACCCATTCCAAATCCTAATAACAGACCACCTCTGCCACTCCATAATGCTGATTTTCAAAACTTCCCAGCTTACACCATAAACCCCATTTCCATACAAGAAATACAGTTGAGATCTGGGAAAACTTTAAATAAAACTCAACATGTAAAAAGAACAACACCGAAGGTAATTATCCAAGAACATGAAGAAGAACCTATAGATGATTTATCAAATGGAGTATCTTTAAAAGATGTCATCATTCCAAAGAATAAAGTATCTAAATCACAACAAAACATACAAACTCAGGTTCCACGAACACCTCCTTTTCCTGAGAGGTTGCTTATTGAAAAACCAATTACTCAATCTGAGTTTGACATCATGAATGAAATAAAAAATGTCTTTGTTAAGATTCCATTGTTACAAGCAATCAGAGATGTTCCGATCTACACCAAGACCATTAGAGAACTTTGCATTAAGAAACCGGGTTGAAAATAGAAATATCCACCCACGATACACCTGGTAGGTCAATTATCGGATTGTATCTCTGAAGCTCCTAAGATTGTGAAGTATGCCAACCCCGGGAACCCAATAGTATCAGTTACGATCAATAATGTTTCTATTGGTAATACTTTAGTCGACTTGGGTGCAACCATTAATATAATGACCATCAATACAATTGAGCTGTTACAACTAAATTGATTCCTTCACCCTACCCCTATAGTTCTTGAACTTGTTGATAGAACAACTATAAAACCTATTGGGGTCCTTGATGACATTCTTGTTACATTAGCTTCATGGGAATATCCTGTCGACTTTATGATTATTCACTCAAAAGATCCCACGAAAGGTCATCCAATCATTTTAGGAAGACCTTGGTTGGCTACGGCCAATGCTTTCATAAGATGTCATGGTGGGGATATGTTCATCTCAAATGACATTTCTTCACAAAATCTTACTCTTTTTCCGCCTGCTCAACTGGTTACAGAAGAATTGTGGTGGCTAAAATGTCCATATCATGAGAATGATGAGGAAGAACCTTTATTCTCTATTGATGAATTTCACGTGTTACAAGAACCAACAGAGGAGGATATTTTAAGTCAATTTCTTTCTGTGACAGAAAATGTCGAATTTCCACAAACCTATTTTCAATACGATCAAATTTTCAGGAAGGAATTTCAAGAACGAAGTGAGTCATTCTTCTCATTTTCACCATCTATGGTTTTCACCATTGATGAGCATCCAGGATCATATACCATTCCAGTAGAAATTAGTCTAGGAAAATGTCTATACATCAATTCTGAATTAAGTCTCAACCAATAGGAGCAGTTAACAAATCTTTTGAAAGAACAATCAGGAGCATTTGCATGGGAGTACACTGATATGAGAGGAGTGAATCCTAATAATTGTATTCACCACATATATATCTAACCAGATATAACACCAATAAGATAACCACAAAGGCGTATGAATCCAATCCTGAAAGATTTTGTGAAAGAAGAGTTACAAAAATTATTAAACGTGGGATTCATTTATCCAATTTCTGACAGCAAGTGGTTTTCACCCCTTGTTGTGGTCCCTAAGAAAGTGACGGGGAAATGTAGAATGTGTGTATACTTTAGGGAGTTGAATAAGGCAACCCTGAAGGACTACTTTCCGTTTCCTTTTATAGATCAAGGCTTGGATACCTTGGCCGAGAAAAAGTACTTTTCCTTTCTCGATGGGTATAGTGGATACAATTAGATTCAAATTGCTCCTGAAGACCAAGACAAAAGCACATTCACATGTCCTTGGGGCACTTATGCCTATAAAGTGCTACCTTTTGGATTATGCAATGCTCCTACTACATTTCAGAGAGCAGTCCTTGGGATTTTTGCTAACTTAATTCATGATTGTGTGGAAGTGTAGATGGATGATTTTACTGTTTATGGAAATACTTTCGAAGAAGCCATAAATAATATTGAGAAAGTCTTGATTCATTGTCAGGAATCTAATTTATCCCTTAGTCACAAAAAATGTAAAATGCTATTAACTGAGGGAATAGTGTTGGGTCATCATTTGTCTACAGAAGGAATTAAAGTCGATCCAGCTAAAATTGAAGTAATAGTTAAGCTTTCCTCTCGAAAACCCAAAAAGATGTGTGAATTTTTTTGGGACATGCTGGATATTATCGTTGGTTTATTGAAAACTTTACAAAGACATGCAGCCCCATGTTTAAACTATTAGCAAAGGATGCAAAATTTTGTTGGGATAACAATTGTCAAAATGCTTTTGAAACTTTGAAAGCAAAATTATCCATGGCACCAATTTTACGAGGGCCAAATTGGTCTCTTCCCTTCCATGTTTCAACTGATGCCTTAGACACTATTCTAGGAGGAGTGCTCGGACAAAATGAAAATCAACAAAATTATGCTATTTACTTTACTAGCAAAAACCTTACTCCTCCTAAAATGAACTACACTGTGACAGAGAAGGAATTTTTTGCTGTAGTTCATTCCATTAATAAATTCTGGCATTACATCATTGGGTATGAAGGTTTTGTACATACCAACCATTCTGCTATTAGATTTTTGATGAACAAACCAGTTACTACCGGAAGGATCACACAATGGATTTTGTTACTTCAAGAATTTAACATCACTATAGTTGATCGGCCAGGAAAAGAAAATGTAGTTGCAGATTTTCTTTCTCGGATTCCTCAAAACAGTACTGACATTCCAGTGAATGATAATTTCCTTGACAAACATCTATTTGCAGTAGCTGTTAAGACCCCTTTGGTTTGCAGATACAACAAACTATTTAGCTACAGGGATATTGCCAGCTCATTTGTCATCACCACAAAAGAGAAGAATTGTCCAGTAGAGTGCTTATTACTCTTGGGTAGGAAGTGATCTTTTCTATACAAGTCCTGATATGATCATTAGGAGATGTGTTCGGGAAGATGAGATTCCTGATATCCTTCAAGTCTGTCATGACGGGCCATGTGGAGGACACTTCTCTAATAAGAAAACAACATATAAATTCTTACAATCAGGATATTATTGGATGACACCGTTTAAAGATGCAACAAAATATGTAAGAAGTTGTGATAGTTGTTAGAGGATGGGGAGGCCTACTGAAGCAGATGGGATGCCCTTACGACCACAGGTTGTGATTGAACCATTTGATAAATGGGCACTTGATTTTGTAGGACCAATTTCCCCAATGTCTATAAAGAAGAAGTACATCTTGGTTTGTACAGATTTTGTGACCAAGTGGGTAGAGGCAAAATCCTTATATCAAGCAATTGAGAAATCAGTGGTTGAATTTATTTATGAATATATATTTACCCACTTTGGTGTTCCACGAGAGATTGCTACTGATCAAGGAGCTTAATTCACCTCTAAACTGATGAAGGAGCTCACAGATAAATATGGGATAAAACACTGTAAGCCTTCCCCATACCATCCACAAGCCAATGGGAAAGTGGAATCCATGAATAAATTTTTAGAAGTTATTCTGACCAAGACAATACATTTACATCATAAATATTGGGCGGATGGACTTCCAGAGGCTTTATGGGCATACAGGACTATGTGGAGAAATACCACTGGTCATACCCCTTATGAATTGGTATATGGCAAGCAAATTCTCCTTCCCATAGAATTTCAGATTCATACCTTCCGCATAGCAGCAAAAATGGGTTTAAATTTGGATGAGGCACAGAAACAGAGATTTATGCAATTAAATGAATTGGGAGAAATTAGGCAAGATGCTCTTCAAAGAACTATCCTCATACAAAATCAATGTAGCAAATGGCATGATATGAAATACAAAGTCTTACAATCAGGATATTACTGCCCGACATTGTTTAAAGATGCAACAAAATATGTAAGAAGTTGCGATAGTTGTCAGAGGATGGGGAGGCCTACCGCAGCAGACGAGATGCCCTTACGATCGTAGGTTGTGATTGAACCATTTGATAAGTGGGCACTTGATTTTGTAGGACCGATTTCCCCAATGTCTAGAAAGAAGAAGTAAATCTTGGTTTGTACAGATTTTGTGACCAAGTGGGTAGAGGAAAAATCATTATATCAAGCAACTGAGAAATCATTGGTTGAATTCATTTATGAAGATATCTTTACCCTCTTTGGTGTTCCACGAGAGATTATTACTGATCAAGATGCTCAATTCACCTCTAAACTGATGAAGGAGCTCACAGATAAATATGAGATAAACCACTGTAAGTCTTCCCCATACCATCCACAAGCCAATGGGCAAGTGGAATCCACGAATAAAGTTTTAGAAGCTATTCTAACCAAGACAATACATTTACATCATAAAGATTGGGCGGATAGACTTCCAGAGGCTTTATGGGCAGACAAGACTATGTGGAGAAATACCACTGGTCATACCCCTTATGAATTGTTATATGACAAGCAAATTCTCCTTCCCATATAATTTCAGATTCATACCTTTCGCATAGCAGCAGAATTGGGTTTAAATTTGGATGAGGCACATAAACAAAGAGTTATGCAATTAAATGAATTGGGAGAAATTAGGCAAGATGCTCTTCAAAGAACTATCCTCATACAAAATCAACGTAGCAAATGGCATGATAAATACATTAAGAAGAAACATTTTCAACCAGGGGATTGGGCATTGCTATTTGATTCCAAATATAGAAATTTTAAAGGAAAAATTACGACATGATGGTTGGGACCTTATGAAGTGGAAACTGTTTTTGATAATGGATCTGTTAGAATCAAGACCATAGACGATTCTCAAAATTCCTTTGTAGTAAATGGACATCGATTAAAAGTATATCACAAACCCTTGTCTAGAGATGATTTTCTACAGGAAATGTCTAAACAACTAGAAATAAAGATAGTAGGAGAAGAGTATCCTCCTCTTGCTAATCCTTGATCATTTTTGTTTTCAGAATTTTGTAAATAATAATAATAAAAAAATAATAAAAAAATGAATATATATATATATATATGTATGTATGTATGTATGTATGTATGTATGTATGTATGTATGTATGTATGTATGTATGCATGTATGTATGTATGTATGTATGTATGTATGTATGTATATTTTGGATATGTTGACATATTGTTTTCAGTTTTACAGGATTTTTGAAGCAAGTATAGAATTGAATTTCATCACTTTTTTGCAACAGGTAAGAAGGTAAGATCATTTTATTTGTGAAAAATTTTCATCAATATATACTGTCACGTTTTAAAATTAATAAATTTGAGCTTGTTTGCTCCCTTTCAATTGCTCATTAAAGTATGAAAGGGGCATTTATCAGGGATAGGATTATTCTTTACCAGGCCTGATAGATTATGATGGAAAAGAAACCCCCCCAGAGTTTTCTTTTAGCATTTTCTCAGACTCTCAAAACATGAGAAAGCAATGAGCATATACTAACTTGGGCTCATAAAATCCATAAGTAAGTAATTACTGTTCCACCAAAATCATTTTCTGCAAAAATTATATTTGCACTCGCATTGGATGATGTGGGATACCTTAAGGTCCACCTTCCAACAAGTCTCACTCCATCGACATCAACACCTTATTTGAAGTAGAGATTAGAGACTATTTAGTACCCTGGAATCTGCATGCCTTAATGGAAGATTTCCTTGCTAACAACCATGGGAATACATCAATGTCTCTTGGTTGATAGATACTACAGGTGACTCAACACCAAGACCTTTATTCATACCTATTAGGATGTACTATAGGTACCTTGAGGCCCATTGACATCAATGGTGGGTTATCTCGCATTGGTTAACGACATTCATTAATGGGCGGTAATCCAATGATTTCTTTTTTTGTTCGACTTTAGAACATTTATTCACACAAATAAGAATTGTACCATGGGTTAAAGATTTGAAGCTATTGTAGAAGACATAATTTGGTTGATTCCTTTCAGGAATAAACAGTGTTGAAATTACTAATACAACTGAGAGGGGGGGGGGGTGAATCAGTTGTCTTTGAGCTTAAACAATATTTAGTCTATTAAAAAATTATTAATCTTTCTTCAAGTGATCATCAACATTATATAGCATATGGACAGTAAAAGTAAAAAGAATCAATCACACACAAGGTATACACAGAGATAGATTTTCATGAGGAAACCCATAAAGGGAGAAAACCTCTTCTTCTTCGAAATGATAGGCAGTCTTTTAAGTTCTGTACATCATCTTTAATTGAGCACCAACTCAATGTGAGGCCGCTACCTCTGTTTTACAAGCTGCAACTTGTTTGAGAGCACCAACTCTCTGGTTTCTCTAGCACCCACTAGAAGGAAGCACCAACTCCTTTAATATTCCAGCACCAACTGGATGGAAGCACCAACTTCCAGTTACACAGGCTCCAACCTGTATAATAGAGAACACTTGTTCTCCCTTGCACCACCCTGCCACCCTAGTTTCTCTGGCTGCAACCAGATGGAAGCTACAATTTCCTGTGTTCAAGCTCCCACTTGAACCTCTGAGGAAAACAATCCTCTCGAGCACCTCCCAACCTCCCTAGAATGTTAATAAATAAATAAACAGTCAACTACACAGATAAAACAATTCATACCAATCTTTCTTTGTTCTGAAAATATGGTCTTCTACAAACTGTTCTGTTGTTCTTCTCTTCCTCTATCTATTCAGCAGGTATGCTCTGCATCAACTCGTTCTCTCATTCTGCTCTACTCCAACTTGTTTTGTTATTCTACTCTGTGTTTCATCTCATACTGCACATATTCTCAATCTTCTCCTGTGAATTCTCTCCTTTTACTTTTCTTACGGTTTCATTCTTTTCTCATACAGAACAGCCAACCATACACAGTCTATCTCATTTTATTTTATACACAACTACACGATGGTTCAACTTCCCAAATCTTTAGGAAAAAGAAAGACAACTGTCTGAGAAACTGAAACGCCAACTGAAACGCTAATTGATTTGCAATCATGAGTCTATTTTGCTAACAGATTCCAAACTAAGGAGTTAACTGTGACAGAGAACTGTAACCCTCCGATCAACACTTGATATGACGGTTCAGATTACATCACAATTTCACATATCACGATATTGGGATTCTTGATGTCAATAATCTTTGACATGTCCAACTCTCGATCCCCGAAACTCTAACAAGGACTGGAATCAACGGTCCAGATTCAACCTTAATCTGACGGCTCAGATTACATCGCGATTTCACATATTGCGATATCGAGATTCCTGATGTCAATAATCTTTGACATGTCCAACTCTCGATCCCCGAAACTCCAACAAGGACTGGAATCAACGGTCCAGATTCAACCTTAATCTAACGGCTCATATTACATCACGATTTCACATATTGCGATATCTGGATTCCTGATGTCAATAATCTTTGACATGTCCAACTCTCGATCCCTGAAACTCTGACAAAGACTGGAATCAATGGTCCAGATTCAACCTTAATCTGATGGCTCATATTACATCGCGATTTCACATATCGCGATATCGGGATTCCTGATGTCAATAATCTTTGACATGTCCAACTCTCGATCCTCGAAACTTCGACATGGTGTAAGTCTGCTAACATTACATGTGTTAAATAACTGCCACTTGTCACCCTGATTCGTGACTTACATGTGCTTGGCATGTTGAATCAGTCTGACACTTGTCATTACCTGGTTGTGCCATGTGTTCCTAGCTGACATGGTTTGCTGACGTGAGTCAGATCGACGGTTTAGATGTGATCTTGATTTGACGGCTCAGATTACGTCGCGATTTTTCATATCGCGAAATCGGGATTCCTGTTGCATTGTTTCTTTGACATCTTGAACACGCGATCCTCGAAACTCTGACAGGGAGTCAGATCAATGGTCCACATAACCCCCTGAGATGGACGGTCCTCCTGCTTTCGGGATTTGTGAGCCCTCTACTCCTTTCACTTTTAAAGATCGTGTAGGTTTTCCTCAATCCAACGGTGGTCAGACCTTGTGCTAAGATCTAACGCCTAAGATCTATCCTCCTCTTCAACGCACTCTTCTTGTCTTTATTTAGATCTGATGACCCTCATGCTGTCGGGAATTTTGGATGGGATCTAACGATCAGAAATTCTTCTCGAGCCTTCGATCATTTTGTTAATGTTGCGTTGCCTTCAATCATTCGATCTTCCTGGACTTATCTTCTATTTGCCTGTTGATCATCGCTGTTGTACTCAAGCCATCATTACTTCTATACTTGCCATCAATGACAAGCATTCACTATCTGTTAAATATTTTCCATTCGCTGTCTGTTAAATATTTGCCAACAATCTTCCCCTTTGGCATTGATGGCAATGCAAGCACCCACATGCATTCAGATATCTTCTCTCGAAATCCTTTTCTCCCCATTTGACATCAATGTCAAAGAAGAAACATTCTTCCCCTAATCTGTTGCAAAACATACTCCCCCTGTCAACTATAAGCATCTTGGAAATACACCAGATATTCAATAAGTACTCCCCGTGACCAGGTGAACATATTAGACACAAGATATTATAACCCCCAACTTTTGAAGAAGGTATCCAAAAGGGGTCGCTGCTAATGGTTTAGTAAAGATATCAACAATCTGTTCTGTAGAAGGTATATAATTCAGTTGAACAATTCAGTTTGTAACTTGTTCTCTAAGAAAATGGTACTTGATTGGAATATGCCTAGTCTTGGAATGAAGAACAAGATTCTTGGAAACACTAAAGGAACTAGTGTTATCACAATGAATTGGAATGGGATCAGTGTAATTTACCTTCAGATCTGCAAGAGTTTGTATCATCCATAAAATTTGTGTGCAACAAGTAGTAGCAACAATGTATTCTGCCTCTGTAGTGGATAATGAGATGGATCCTTTCTTTTTACTAAGCCATGCAACTAATGAGTCACCCAGAAAAATGCTCCTCCATTGGTGCTTTTTCTCTCATCAACACAGTTTGCCCAGTCTGCATCTGAATAAGCAATTAACTGGAAATTCTGATTTTTAGGATACCACAGACCATAAGTCATTGTTCCCTTCAAGTATTTAAATATCCTTTTGACAGCTACCAAATGACTTTGTTTAGGAGCAGACTGAAAACGACCTACCATTCCAACAACTTGCATTATATCAGGACGAGATGCTGTGATGTACAGAAGACTGCCTATCATGGAGCGTTATGTCCTTTGATCAACATCAGGTGAGATATCATCTTTACTCATCTTGCAACCAACCACCATAGGTGTGCTAACTGTAGAAGAATCTTCCATCTGAAATTTCTTCAACATTTCTCTCAAATATTTTTCTTGAGAAACAAAAATTCCTGTAGAGCTTTGTTTTACTTGTAAGCCAAGAAAATATGACAGCTCTCCTATCATGGACATTTCAAATTCTGTTTGCATAGAATTAGCAAACCACTGTATAGATGATTCATTAGTACAGCCAAAAATAATATCATCTACATAAACCAAAACAACTAGTAAATTATCACCTTCAGACTTAATGTAAAGGTTACTATCAACAATACCTTTCTTGAACCCTTTTTCTTGTAGAAATTTGTCCAGTC
>ML776963.1:943939-991510 GCA_009831015.1 Picea engelmannii
CCTCCCAACCTCCCTAGAATGTTAATAAATAAATAAACAGTCAACTACACAGATAAAACAATTCATACCAATCTTTCTTTGTTCTGAAAATCTGGTCTTCTACAAACTGTTTTGTTGTTCTTCTCTTCCTCTGTCTGTTCAGCGGGTATGCTCTGCATCAACTCATTTTCTCATTCTACTTTGCTCCAACTTGTTTTGTTATTCTACTTTGCGTTTCATCTCATACTGCACATATGCTCAATCTTCTCCTGCGAATTCTCTCCTTTTACTTTTCTTATGGTTTCATTCTTTTCTCATACAGAACAACCAACCATACACAATCTATCTCATTTTCTTTTATACACAACTACATGATGGTTCAACTTCCCAACTCTTTAGGCAAAAGAAAGACAACTGTCCGAGCAACTGAAACGCCAACTGAAACGCTAACTGATTTGCAATCATGAGTCTGTTTTGCTAACAGATTCCAAACTGAGTTAACTGTGAGAGAGAACTGTAACCCTCTGATCAACACTTGATCTGACGGTTCATATTACATTGTGATTTCACATATCGTGATATAGGGATTCTTGATGTCAATAATCTTTGACATGTCCAACTCTTGATCCCCGAAACTCCGACAAGGACTGGAATCAACGGTCCAGATTCAACCTTAATCTGACGGCTCAGATTACATCGCGATTTCACATATCGCGATATTGGGATTCCTGATGTCAATAATATTTGACATGTCCAAATCTCGATCCCTGAAACTCTGACAAGGATTGGAATCAATGGTCCAGATTCAACCCTAATCTGATGGCTCAGATTACATCGTGATTTCACATATCGTGATATCGGGATTCTTGATGTCAATAATATTTGACATGTCCAACTCTCGATCCTCGAAACTCTAACAAAGACTGGAATCAAAGGTCCAGATTCAACCTTAATCTGATGACTCAGATTACATCGCAATTTCACATATCATGATATTTGGATTCCTGATGTCAATAATCTTTGACATGTCCAACTCTCGATCCTCGAAACTTCGACATGGTGTAAGTCTGTTGACGTCACATGTGTTAAATAACTACCATGTGTCACCCTGATTCGTGACTTACATGTGCTTGGCATGTTGAATCAGTCTGACACTTGTCATTACCTGGTTGTTTCACGTTTTCCTAGCTGACGTGGTTTGCTGATGTGAGTCAGATCGACAGTTTAGATGTGATCTTGATTTGATGGCTCAGATTACGTCTCAATTTTTCATATTGCGAAATCGGGATTCCTGTTGCATTGTTTCTTTGACATCTCCAACACGCGATCCTCAAAACTCCGACAGGGAGTCGGATCAATGGTCCACATAACCCCATGAGATGGATGGTCCTCCTGCTTTCGGGATTTGTGAGCCCTCTACTCCTTGCACTTTTAAAGATCATGCAGGTTTTCCTCAATCCAATGGTGGTCGGACCCTGCGCTCAGATCTAATGCCTGAGATCTATCCTCCTCTTCAGCGCGCTCTTCTTGTCTTTAGTCAGATCTGACGACCCTCATGCTGTCGATAATTTTTGATGGGATCCAACGATCATAAATGCTTCTCGGGCCTTCGATCATTTTGTCAATGTTGCGTTGCCTTCGATCATTTGATCTTCCTGGGCTTATCTTCTATTTGCCTGTTGATCATCGCTACTGTACTCAAGCCATCATTACTTATGTACTTGCCATCAATGACAAGTATTCGCTGTCTGCTAAATATTTTCCATTCGCTGTCTGTTAAATATTTTCCAAGGAGATAGGTTCAGGGATATCTAGCAGTTAATTTGCTTCAAAAACAGGAAATATTTTATATCTCAGCAAGGTTTTGTTGCACTTTCCCAACTACAATAGTTTCCAAGTACAGAGCTTGAAGCTCGACAGATGGCTTGTTTTCTATCTTATTCAAGATGTCTTCACTGCAGTTATTTTTGGTTCAGATTTCTTTGCAGATCTCAGTTTATTTTCTCAGTACCAGTCAATACCAGACATAATTGATCAGTCACAGTGGCTATCAACAACATAGATTCCAGTTACAACTTTGGCGTTCTCCAGATTCAAAATTGGTTTCAAAACTTCTGCAGAAAGAAACACAGCATAACAGGGAGTAAGTAATCGAGCTCAGGTAAGTATAGTTTCATGTTAGTTTAATTTATTAAAATACATATTAATAACTTGAACTATGATTGCCTTGATACTCCATGCCATTTTTTTCCCTCGTGTGTTAATTCATCATTGCTATACTCTGTACTTAAATGTTGAGTTCAATTCTTCTTGACACTTCGTGTCATGAAGACTGAACTACATTATAATGGTTGAAATTTGACATGACTCATGTGAAATGATATTTTAACAAAGAAGTACGACCATCATCATTTCTTTACATGCTACTGATCCTCACGACATTTAAAACGTCTTTCCATAATACCTTACATGGCCTATTTCATACATAATAATCTACTCCTCTGGTACCCTCATCTAATTTCTTTGCTTACTTTGAACCATTCCTATTATACTGAGTAGAATCATGGTGGAAAATCGCCATGAACCCAAGACTTATGCAGATTTGGAGGCTCTCCCTAAGTATGAAGCCATCAAACACATCTTTTAGAAAGCCAGATGGGAGTCGTTCTTCAAGAAATTTGATGGTTATGACGATAAAATTACACTTCAATTCACTCTGCACTTTCATGGTGGACTGGATAAAGTGGGCTAGTTAGAATTTGAAGTCACAGAGCAGTTCATTTCTGAAGCAATACAGTTGCCCAGTACTGGTCAGAAATGGACAAAGGGACAACCAGTAGACAAAAATCTCTGCACACAGCTCCTGCAACCCCAGTATCGAAAATTACAATGGTCAGAAGGCACCTCGAGGTCATGGTTGGAACTGAAATGGGCTCAACTTCTATCGATACTTCAATGCTACCTCACCTATGAAGGTTGGTACACAATTGTGTTCCCCTGTCATGCTTGACTCTTACTGCATTTTAAAGGTAACCATCTGGTGAACATCCCTTATTTTCTGTTGAAAAGTTTGAAGAGAATGTCAGAACAAGTTCGCAAAGAAAAAATATTTTAGGGGCAATCTATTTCATTTTGGTCTTGTAAATATTCTGGTTAAGATCGCATTATCCCACAAACAGGAATCCTGGGATATGTTTGTTATAAAAACCCTATCTTCTGAAAATTCTAAGGATAAAACACTTGAGTCAATTGCTACATAGAAGAAGTCGAGTTCTAAGAAGAAAGTTGTTAAAACCCTAGCCAAAGGCTGTAATGATCCTGAGTATACACTAGATTGTAATATTGAGGCCAATGATGATAATCCTGTCACTAAATACTCGTTTGATGTCCATAGTCCCGATGGTGTGGAAACTAGCCGTGAAAAAGTAGAAAATATTGTCCATACAGATGTAAATGTTGAAGCTCATATTTCTTCTCCAACTGCTAAAAATGTTATTGATGTGGAAGAGCTCGAGGAGTTAATCGTCAAACCTAGAAGGAACCCTAAACGTAAATGCACATTTTTAGATATGGGTAACTCTGTGCCTAGTTATCCATTACAGGAAAGAATGAAAAATATGACTGATCATGAGGATGCTTCAGAATCTTCTGAGATGACATGGACTCTCTCTCAATTGATTAGAAGGGTTCGTGAAGTCAATCAACAAGAGAATGTGCCCAAAGAAATTATGCAGGACAAACCAGTTGAGATACCAGTTGATACCCCTGTTCAAGTACCTAATGAGTCCAGTCAAGAATCCATCCCTCAAACACAACAAGATCGTTGTAAGACATTCAAATCTTATTGTGAAATCTCTTCCAATAGATCTTTGCGACCAATGGTTGTCAGCTTGGAAAACATGAATCACAGGTTAAAGGAAAAGTTATATGAATATCCCATACTGGATCAGCATATAAAAACAGAGAATGAACTTATGAAGCTCAGGCAAGCTCACTTCTCGACAAAGATTGAGTGATTAAAATGGAAAAAATAGATCTCTTTTGCAGAAGAATAAGAGATTGTAGAGGATTTCCAGGAAGCACATTACCATTAATCGGGTTCTTAAGAAGGAAATCAGAAACATAAAGAAGCATGAGAGATTGCAAATGTTGGTTGCAGCTGCTGCAACACTCTGATGAATCTTAGTTTTTGACTTTTTGTTGCCTGAGGATAGGAAAAGTATTTAGTTTGGGGGAAAATGTTAGTCTCTAATTTTGACCATATTTTTGCCTACATTATGCCAGATATACCCCCATTCCATATCCAATATCATTCCTCACTGGCCTTACCTTGACACATTTCACATCATTTTTCCCTAAATGGAACTATTCAAGGTATTCATATGATTTAAGTTATTTTTAATGTATTTTGATATTTTAAACTGATATTGATAGTAACATTGCATGAGTTAGGTACTTGTTTCCTTGAAACAGATTTATCAGTACCAGGTATTGGCTTGCACTTAGTGGAGATGTCAAAGATTTGCACGATTTTGCCAGATTGGAATGACAGTTCCGATTCATATGATTGATTGAGTTATAGTTCAGATTTCAAATCTCGAATTTAATCTCGAAAGAACAGAATGTGATGACTCAGAGAGGAATTATAGAACCATTTTTTATTATGCCTATCTCTATTTTATAGTTCACGCTTCTTGACACTTCGTGTCATGAAGCCGTGAACTTAGTTTTAACGAACTTTGAGTCATTTTCGGATTTAAGATTCGCTTAATTAAATGTACCTATGTCCAAGTCTATTTTTGAGGATTCACAATTGTAGATGTAGAGAGGATCTATATAAACTTGGATCTCTCTCTTAATAAACATGTTATGATATGTTATGTTATGCGATATTACTGATAATACAATTTCTATGTGTTATATCATCTTTTATGTTAAATGGCTTGAGTTTATTTTCGAATTATGGAGCATGAGGACTGATACAGTTACGCATGAAGTGATTTGATTTAGTTCTAGTTTAGTTTTAGAGTGATGGCACCTCTTGGTTGGGCCCGCCAACAGGTTCAATTCACTTTCTCTTTTCTATAGTATAGTTAGTTCGTTTCTAGTTTTGGAATCTGCGTGTGAATTATTTTTAACTTGAAACTGTTAGATTAATTTATGTCTTGAATCGGTTTTGTTTAGTTTATTCTTAGTTTGGTATTATCTTGTAGATCATTGAGCATTAGAATAATTTGCTTGCCAGTTGTGGAATTTGAGGAATAATCCAATTGCTAATTAAACTCTCTTAAATTAGTTTAGATTTACTTTGTTTTCAAGTTTCTAGTTTAATCATGATTTGAAGTTAGTTTTGAACTCATATTTACTCTTATTTTAGGGTAGTTCACTTGTGGTTTGGTTAAAGGAAGCTTCCGATATTTGTAGGGTAAAGAAGGACATTGATTAGTTTCACTCTTATTAGATTTATAATTGCTTGGTATTTAGATTGAATGGAAGGTTTTTAAAATGTTCTTTCTTGTATGGTCAAGATAGATGTTTTGATGATTAGGTGTTTGGTTAATGGTAGATAGCATTGGATGATTTCTTTGGATTAGGAATAGAAATACATTTGATTAACTTAGAATTGTTTCCATTGATTAATTAGACAAGATATGATTAGTTTTAAGATAATCATTAGGATTCAATTTATAAGAGTAAGTTTATGTTTTCTTCTTAGAATAACATTTAGGTATAAATTAGAATCTTACCAGTAGATATAGTGTAACAGCTCTAAGTTTACTTACCTTGGTTTGACAATTTAGTGTTTTTAGGTAATTAAAATCATTAATATAGAAGCCTGACAGTTGCTCTGCCTTGATCTTTAGCTGCTCCAACACAGTTTTTACCTCTTGCACCTACTTGATAATTGAAGACCTATGCTTCTCGGCATTCTCCCAAGCCTCTGATAGCTGATCTTCAATGGTTGTAGCGACTAGTTCGACATTATATACTGTTAGTGATGTGTGAGGTGGCGTTCTATGGGCCTTTGCCTTCTTCCTTGAGCCACTTGCATGCTCCCATGTTATCTTTGTTTAGGCATCTGTTAGCTTAGATGTCTCTATCATGTATGTATCCACCCCTGTTTCTTGTTGAACTTCTTCTTCCACATGTATATCTTGTGTTTCGGTTCTCATGTCTGCTGCACACACCTGTTCTCTTGTAACTCCCAGTGTCTTTCCTATGCACGGTGGGCCCCGTGTGGAACCACCTAGTGGTTTATTCTATTTCCCATGTTTCTTTTGAGTTGTTTTTCTTCCTCCCACTTGACCATTTGTTGTATTCCTCTTTTTATTCACACCATTTTTGCCTGTCTGCTAGGCAGGGACTGTTCTGTCTTGCATCTGAATTTGTATTATTGTCCCTCTCCTTGGACTTGTTGGAACCTTCCATTCATCAAGACAATACTGGACCTACATTTGGATATCTTGCATCATCACGCAATAGCTCAGTAGTAATCATTCCTTCGCAGTATCCCTATTCATCTACAACCACATATTATGGTGCATTGCTTGAAAGTTGACAATCTATCCAAAATCTTAGACTATCTCTGGTGAAATCCTCCACGTGTCAGCTAAGGTGTTTTAGATATATGAAATATACAGTGAGAATGTATCATTGTTCACCTTCTTCTTCTTTGAGTCTATTGTGCTCCTTAGTGAAGTGTACCGGGATGCGCCACACTTTTCTATTCTTTGAGGAAACACAATATACATTGGTTCTTTCCAACCTACAAGTGCAATGAGGATGAGTAGCCATGAGTAGTGAAAATCAGAGCCCCAGTATTGTGTATCCTTGCATTCCTCTAGGAAGGAATTGAGAAAATAAGGGGCCCAGTTCATTGAGCTCCCCTTCGCGCACTGCATTGCAACCACTACCACCCCTACTGGTACTTCTTCCTTCCTTCATTTCCTCATTAACTTACATGATAGCAGCCTTGTAGCAAATTTTATTGTTGGATCATTTATGTCACTGATCCTGATCTCCCTATTCTCTCTATCTGTGCCATATTTCACCTTAATTTCATCCGAAATGGTCTTTTCCTTAGTCTTATCCTCCATATATTGTTCTGGCTTCTCCCCATCTATGGGTAGCCCAATAATTTCAGCTATTAAATATACATTGATAGGCACTGGCCTATCCATCCATAAGACACCTCCATGCACCCTTTCTAGGAGTTTCTTCACACATCCATTGATATGTTTACCATGCCCAAAGTGCGATATATCTAGTAATTTCATTATCCCTATGTTATAGAGCCCTAAGATCCACTGTTGTTGGGAACATGCCCATTTTGGGGAAAAGGCACAATGTGGAGGAAAGATAGTTGGCATAAAAGCATGTGAGGCACACATGCAAGAAGAAACGAAAGAAAGACAACTAGCATAAAAGAAGTGGAAGAAAGCATGCATGCAGAGGAGAAAAGCGCACAATACCAACATGAAAGAAGACCTAATTAGGTTAGGGTTTTCATAAGAGAATGTAATGGTCGATGATCCAAGAATATATATAAATAGACACCTAGGAGGTCTAGGGGGGGTTTGGTGTCTTTGATGGTTGTTATGAGTTACTCGCGGGAGATAGAGTAACAGGTATGTAACACAAATATCATCTGATACCTTTTTGTAAGATATTGAGCTATGGGAGGGAAGAGTGACTAGACCTTGAGGGTTAGATCACAGGCTGAGGAGCCTGGTGTGATCTAGTCAACCTCGTAAAGGTCGAGGATTCTATTTTGTGACTATATGAACAGAGTTGTAGTGCATGCAGTGCCATATATGATAGAACCATAATAAAAGAGCCTTAGAGCCAAATATTTGTGGACGTATCCTAGGAGGGGATGAACCACGGTAAATCATGTGTTGTGTGGAATGATTATGGTTTATATCTTTGCTGTCAATGGTTAAATCTTAGATGAATGATTTGATGAAGTAGTTAGATCTCTTGATTTACATGCATGCATAAGGAACAACAAAATAACTAAGATCGAGGAATTACAGGATATTTCTTTAATAACTAAATAGAACTCTCGTCGCACACTAACATATCCCCATTTAATCCTATACTACAAGAACTTGAGCATTGTAGTCACCCATTAAGACTATCTCAGGTGAGACTGCACAGTGCACTCTGTGTACTGCGTTGCCTTTTGGTTTACCAGGAGGGTCGATGGTTTTAGAGGATTTGTTGGAACCCTGGTAGACCTGAACTTGGGTCAATCATGTGAAAGGTATAACTTAGACAAGAAACCAACAAATGGTTCCATTGTTGGTTGGAACATCATAGGATTGAGTAGACGAGATATGTGGAAGATCTGTTAAAGTAATGTAATATCTGCGGAAGGCGAGTCAAAACAATACCTAATTAGATGACAAGAAGGTGAGAATAATGCATCGCTAGAAGGGGAGGTTGAGACCATGGAATACCACAAAAGAAGAGATCGAAAGTTGGCTAAAGACAAAGGAGCTAGAGTTTTTGTAGAAAGATAACATAAACCATAGAGTAACACCACACAAATATCTTGAGAAGTATGTGTTTACTGATCTGCATGAAGTATTTTTCTGTGATTTTCCACACTTACTGCAGGGGTGGATATTGAGGTTTAAGGATAACCATGGAACAAACCAAATCTGATAGTTAAAGTGGACCTCAATCCAGATCATGAAGTTACAGCAGGTGAATAACAAATTCACCCATGCAGTAGATTTTTGGCTCGACAGTATTGTAGCAGGTTTTATAACATAATTTGTAGTAGATACCGTGAAGTCATACATTGCAACAGAGAAAGAGTTTCTACGTAGGCCTCGAGGAAGGTATATTTGATCACTATATATTTCTATTAAGATATTACTCTATAACACAGGTGTAATGACAATGGAATCAGACAGCTAAACTTCCCTGCGTGCATGGGGGAATGGGGGAAGAATTGATAAGAAAAGGAGAAATGGAAGGAGAAGTGGATAAAGGAAAGAAGGACGAAGCTTTGGACCCAATAATGATGGACGGTGACTAGATCAAGCGAATTATGGAGATAGCTGGAAAGACGCACAGTGGAGTACCCTACCAATACAAGGTGAACACCAAGAAGAGAGCCATAACCGTGAGGGAAGGCTTCACAAGTGATGAAGAGGAGGTATAGGATCTCTAGGCTATGGAGTAGATTGAGGAAATCCTATGCGCAACATATGAGAGGAAGACGAGAGGTCCAAGAGTGGGAATAAAAGGAAGCAATCTTATCCATATTAATGTCAGTGTGTAAACTATAAACCCATGTGTGAATAACACACCAAAAATAACACCATCGTTTAGACAACCAAATTTCGGGAGAAGGAAGACAACAGGAAGTACATCTACATAAGGAACAACAACTAGGGAGCTAGTTCAGGGAGCATTAGTCAAGTGTCTACACCGCACGGAGGTAGAAGTTCAAAATTCAGGATGATAGGACATGATCCCACCATTCGGTTACCAGAATTTTGAGGAGAGGCATCAAAAGACCCTGAGAAACACTTGTTCATTTGTGCAAATATCTGGGAAGAAAAACATATCACTAAGGAAGATACTAAACTTGCACAGCTAGCCATCACACTAGGAGACCGCACACTAGACTGGTACGTGAGTCTAGATGTAAACAGTGCACCTGGGATGACGAGGACACTGACAGACATTAAGAAATTACTGATTAATGAGTTCCAGAAGCTGAGCTCAAAGAATAAATACATTAATGAGATGATAGAAATCCAACAGAAACCAGGAGAATCTATTTGGGAAATTGACCAGCGATTTAAATGTCTGAAAGTAAAATTGAGGTATGCCATGACTGACATGCATAGGCATCTGTTTGTGAATTCTTTGTTACCACACTTGAAATACCCACTCAGAATTTTTTTTTTCCAATCTCAAGTAGAGGATCTAGAGGCAGCCTTGCAAATGGAGGAGAATCAATACCACAAGACAAATCCAACTATAGAGGAGTTGAAGGAGGACTTGAAGAATCTTACCTTCCAACTCAATCAGAATAAGGGAAAGGACAAGTGCAAAGCTGTTTGGTGTACCACATGTAGAACAAAAGGGAACCAAAAGAAAGAATTTCCAACATTCATGCAGTATATGGCAATAGGGATGCCAAACCCATTTCCGATAGGAGGACTGTTGGAAACAGGCCAAAGCGGAAAGAAAGGCGATTTTGGAAAGTAGGCATGCACGAGGAAAGAGATAGCTGAAAGGAAGAACAACAAGCGCACATGCATGGAAGACCTAACAACAGTAGGGTTAGGGTTTTTGCAATGTACTGTGATGGATGAAGAGCTAGAAACATATAAATATAAATATCTAGGTCTCATAGCGGGGTTGTTTTCATTGTTGGTTTTTGATATAGAGAGACAAATGCGAAGAAGCGGATTCTATGTAATATTTTTTTGTATGACCTACTTTTGTAAGTTGTTGATCTAGAGAGGACTAAGGAGGTTATATCTTGAGGGTTATATTGTAGGCTGAGGATCCTGGTGCAATCTAGTCTGCCTCATAATAGATCTTATCCCAACTGAGACGATTTGTAAAGCACACAATGCTGTAGATTTAGAACAACTATAATAAAAGAGCTAAGAGCTAGAACTTTGTGGATGTAGCCTAGGAGGGGGTGAACCACGGTAAAACCTGTGTTATGTGATTTCATGCATGTGTTTATTTATTGTATTCAATAGGTATTGATATGCTAAATGAAGGAGTTTTTATATTTCCTGCATAAGTGTAAATAACAGTGTATTGTGTTAATAAGATACAATAGAACTCGCAACGTACAGTTCTTAGATCTCCCACTCAATCCTAGGCTGCAAACACATGAGTATTGCAGCCACTCATTAAGAATATCTCGGGTGAGATGGCACAGTGCACCCTGTACACTGGGTTGCCTTCTGCTTTACCAGGAGGGCCGATGGTTTTAGAGGCTTTGTTGGAACCCTGAATAGACATGAACCCTGGGTCACTCAATACAAACTCAAACAGGATATAAGTAACCAACAAATGGTTATGTTTATGTTGGTAGCAATAGTAGAGGATTGAGTAGATGAGATATGTTGAATATCTATTAAAAGATACCTAATATTTGCAAGAGGTGGATCAAGAAAATACTAAAGTAGAGAAGAAAGAAATGAGCCACTAGGAGGGGATGTTAAGACCATGGAATCCCACAAAAGCATAAATCAAATGCTGGGTAAGGACAAAAGAGTTGGATTTTGCACAGAAAGATAACAAAAACCTTAGAGTAACACCATGCAAATATCTTGAGAAGTACGTGTTTACTGATTTGCATGAAGTCTTTTTCTGTGATTTCCCACACTTATTGTAGGAGTGGATACTAAGGTTGAAGGATAACCATGCAACGAACTGGATCCGACAGTTAGAGTGTACCCCAGTACAGATTCAACAGTTACAACAGATGAACAAAAAATTCACTCGCACAATAGTTTTTTGGCTCGATAGTATTGTGGCAGGCTTCATAACAGAGTTTGCAGTAGATACAACAAAGTCGTATAGCGCAATGGAGAAATACATTATACGCGGACCTTGAGGAAGGTACATTAAATCGTTGTATACTTATATTAAGATACTGCTATACAACAAAGGGGTAATGACGATGGATTCAGACAACTAAAATTTCCTGCGTGCATGGGGGAAGGGGGAAGCACTGACAGAAAAAGGAGAAATGGAAGGAGGAAAGGATAAGGGAAAGAAGGAGGAACCTATTATCTCCTCAAATAACATAGTCAAAATTGTTAATTTTAGGTGGTAGGAGGTCATTGAAAAATACATTTCCAAATTTATTAAGGCTCATTTTTAAGAGATTTATGTTTGTAATAAAGTTTGAAAAACATTGGATTTGATTTTTATTTCAAAAAATCCAAAACTCAGGTTTCGGTGGCTAAGCACCTTTTCAAAAGAGCTTCTAAGTCACCAAAAGCCCTAGATTTCGGCGACTTAAACGCGAAATTCGGGGCTATTTTAGCCACCGAAATTGCAGAATCTTGGAAGCGGTGAACGAGTCTCATCACGTGCCCAAATCAACAAAAGTAAGGTGATATGATTGCAATTAGACGTCGAAACGACAGGAGGAAGATTGATTGAGGTAAATCAGGCCCGATATTGTAGGTGCCTGATTAATGAGTTTTAGTGGCAAGTGATTATAGGTGCTCGAGATTGTAGGTGCCAAGAATATATGCGCAAGTGTCCTGTGGTCACAGGTGGATGTAAGAAATCTCCATAGGAGGAATGCATCAGATAGAGAAGTAGATTTTGACATTATTTTGTTTGCAGAGACTGGAATGTCTCATGTCGAGCTGTAAGATATGTACTATAAACTACCTAAATCAAATAATTGATGTTTACTGATAGGGTCAATGCTATGCTTTCTTAAGGTGCATGTTATACAAATTGTGTGATTCATACTCACAAGGCTACAGAAGCCCCAAAGGAGCAACATTGAAGATCAACAAGCTGAGAGAAAATGAATTATTGCAATTTTGAAAGCCAGTTTAAAACAGAGCTTTTGATGGCTTAGGTGAGATTTCACAACTATTCTTAGCCACTGAAAACAGAGCTTTCAGTGGCTTCCAGGCTCAGATTTTGGCTCTCCTAGCCACCAAAAGTACAGAACAGGGAAGAAAGCCACCATTTTTGCATAGATCTGAGATTTTTTGATCCAGATGCCTCGAGGATGGATGCTAATGATAGATAATAATTAAAAGAATCATTATTAAGGTTGTGTTCCAGATTTAAAGGTGCCAGCAAGGAGGAGAAGATTGAGTTTGCTACCTAATTTTGGCAAAAAACTGACTTTTGACACAAGGTGACAAATTTGAATTAGCTATTGACTTAATAAAGATCTCCTACAACTATCGAAGATCATGAGGACATGAAGACCATTAATATTAGGTTTTGACCTATTGAATAGGATCTCTTCCTATTTTTATGAAACTGTTTTTGACTTTCTATTTCAAGAAAATTTGATCCAGTTTTCCAGGATCTAGAAACTTCTTGTAAAGGCTATAAAGCCAAGAACATTTGATGAACTAAGGGTTCGAGTCTGGAGAGTAGACCATGCTAATATTATACTGAGACCTTTTACCATAATAAAGATCACAAGTCCCTTTCACTATTTATGTTAGATTACCATTTTCTCTCTTTTTCTGTGCTTGACTGATTATTGTTGTCTAAGTTTATCTAGTTGAAAATGACTGTCATCTCATTGGTCAACTCATAAACACTAATTTAATAAGTAATATGTGCTATATTTATTCATCCCATCACACATCTGATCTGGTTGATAGATATAGACTTTCTTCACCCACCACTCAGTTACTCATGTGATTATACACTTTTGAAAGCATTGTCTCATCTGGTTATGTATTTGACTATCTTGAGAGTAAGTCAGTTATCTAGTATCCCATTTGATCCAATAAACACATAAAACCAAAACACATTTTAATTTACCAGGATTCTTCAAGCTACAACCTGAGAAGGACTCCTGGAGTGATAACAAATTGGCGTCATTGTCGGGGAGAGGAGATTGAAGCTTAGCTTCCTTGGGACACGACATCGATCCAGATTTGATGATAGACAAAGCCTGGACATTTACTTGGTTGTAATATTCTATCTGGTGATTCCATTGAATAATTGTGGCTCCGAGAAGAGCTCATACCAGAGAAAATCAAGAGAGGCCACCAACAACACCTGTTGTAGACCTAGAAAAGATTATCAGAAGAGGAAGAGCCCTACAAAGGCAAACTTCCAGAGTAGCAAGGACATCTAGATTAGGTATCTCAAGAGGTGTTGCTTCTTTATCTGTACCTATAACACCTTCTATTAAGTCTACTTCTGTTGAATCTTCTTCTACTCAGAAAATTGTAGTTGAATCAGAAAATTTGAAAGGTGTTGAGCCTTCCATAGATTCTGCTGTTATAAATCATTTTCCTGAGAATTTTTCTGTACATAGGTTAGGGAAAGGGGTTGTACAATATACCTCGGAAGAAGAATTCTCCTCTTCTCTGAACTCTTTGAAAACAAAACTAGAAAAACTCTACTCTTATACTCATACCAGTTTGTCTGTAGTACAGTCTGTTCTCCAAGACTTGTTTGTAAAAAGAGAAGAAAATCTAATGCTGCTACTAGGGAAGATTTACAAAGCCTTATATTTCCCTGATCCATATGAGTTTAATGAGACTCCACTGGGAAGGATCCAGTTGACAGAAGATGAAGGAGCTGAATTTCAAATCCAGGTATCAATTCATTAGTTTGCTTCATGAACTGTTGTTTTTCTTCATCAACTCTTTCATGTTTTTCCCTTCGCGTGTAAAGAGAATAATTTTCTATTTTGTATATTAAGAAAATCATCATCCTTCTTGTATATATCCGTCTTTAGAAGAAGAAGATCTGCATACTACTTATATTGTATATTTTGGTTCAGTATCTATACCTTAGCCCGTTCATAAAGATGATCATTGTATTCAAATCTCCTTTGAATCTGATCAGCCATGTAACCATACAGAGGTCAAAACTGATTCAAACCATGTCCATAGCTCAACATCTTGTGGCATTACTGTTGAACCTTGTCATCAACATGTTAGATCTCATAATCAGCCTACTTATTTTCAAATTAATATTAGGATGAAGATGTTCAAACCTTTAAGGCTTCCCTATCTCCTTAATCCTTACCCTCTTGACTGTTATGGATATCTTCCCCAGTTTTCTAGAGAGAATCAAGTTTCAGCTGAGAGGCACTTGGAATCCTTTGAGGATTTTTTTGAGCAATTTGAGATTGTTCATGAATATGTGATCATGATATTTTTCTCCAAGTCTTTGATCAGAGATGCGTATGCATGGTTTAAGGGTCTGAGAGCCGATTCTATTGGCTCTTGGATTGAGTTCTCTAACGTTTTCTTGAAGTATTGGGGTAAGTGAAAATCACTAGATTCATACCTTGCTGATTTTTATGCTTTGAAGAGAGAGAAGGGTGAAGATTTTCCTATCTTCAATCGAAGATTTTGTAGCAGCTATCATGACATGCCTTTGGAGATCCGACCTTCAGAGACAACTACCATGATATATTATGTTATGGGTCTTCATTTAGAACTTGCCCTTCTTCTGCTAGAACAAAATTCTTCATCCTTAAGGAGCTTGTTTGAAGATGCTCAAGAGGTAGAGGAGAACATCCATGCTTCTAGGAAGATCAGAGGGTGGGTTTACTCTGAAAATATGCAAGCACATAAGCAAGCAGAATGTCAGCAGTCAGGAGGTCAGTATGTTTCAGAATTTGAGCAGGAAGGTAATGAATGTGAACTAGTTTTGGAACAACAACGAGCATGTGATTTTATTTCAGATTCAAAGAAAGAAAGCAATGAGTATGAAACAAATATGGAACAGTAGCCTAAAAGTGAGTATATTTTAGATTCAGAATTAGATTCTTCAGTATATGCAGAGTATTCTAGAGACAGGTATACATGTGAAGTTTATGATCAATTTGTAAATCAAGAAGAGCCTATGATAACTGATGATCGCATAGGAAATTATATGTTCTTAGCTGATTCTAATCCATATGATGTAAAATCTATTTCGTTATCCTCTGGTGAGAACTATTATGATGAGGAAATTGTAGTTGTTAATGATCACAAGTTGATCTCAAAAGGACCAGAAGATTATCAGTCTTCCTGTAGAGGAACATTCATGGCTGAGGAAGAGGCTGGCATAGATCTACAGCTGTTTCCTGAAGAGCAACATGTTTCTTATCTTCTTTTCAAGGATTCCGTGGCAACATTCATGGAGTTATACTTTTCATAAAGATTGAAAGTTTTAGATTTCTTTAGCTTGCCAGTGTTTCCGGGTAAGTACGGTTTCCTGAAAGACTTCTTATCATTGTTGTTTCATGTCAAACATCATTTGTTGATCAGTGATAAAGATGAGATTTCTTCAGTATTAAAATTTCTTGAATGATTTTTATGGAAATTAGCCTTTACCTAACCTGAATGCACATCTGGTTAGAGTAGGAGTAGGAGTAGGAGAATAAGCTTGTTTTATGAGCAAGTGGTATCTTTTAGTTTTTGGTTTGTTGAATAAGTAGAGTAGGCTACAGGTGTACAAAGATCAGTTGTACAAGTCTTCAGAGTTTGAAGGAGATCAATTAATAAGGCCAGATGACTCCATAGCCCAATGGTAAAAGCTACAGGTTTGCAGAAGATCAGTTGCATAGGAAAAATAACTCCATGCCCAATGGAAACAATAGAGGATAGGTTTGAACTTTTGATTTACAGGAAATGAATCTATATCTAAGGTTATTGAAACCTCACAGGGAGGCTTTCATCCCTAGAAGGAGCCAGATGTTATCTCCTTAAATAACATAGTCAAAATTGTTAATTTTAGGTGATAAGAGGTCATTGAAAAATACATTTCCAAATTTATTAAGGCTCATTTTTTATAGCTTTATGTTTGTAATAAAGTTTGAAAAACATTGGATTTGATCTTTATTTCAAACAAGAAAAAACTCACGTTTGGCGGCTAAGCACCTTTTCAAAAGGGCTTATAAGCCACCGAAAGCCCTAGTTTTCGGCGGCTTAAACACAAAATTCAGGGCTATTTTAGCCACCAAAATCGCAGAATCTTGGAAGCGGTCAACAAGTCTCATCACGTGCCCGAATCAACAGAAGTAAGGTGATATGATTGCAATTAGCCACTGAAACAACATGAGGAATATTGATTGAGGTAAATCAGGCCTGAGATTGTAGGTACCTGATTAATGAGTTTTAGTGGCAAGTGATTACAGGTGCGTGAGATTGCAGGTGCCAAGAATGTATGCGCAAGTGTCCTATGGTCATAGGTGGATGTAGGAAATATCCATAGGAGGAACGCATCACATAGAGAAGCAGATTTTGACATTCTTTTGTTTGTAGAGATTGGAATGTCTCACGCCGAGCTGTAAGATATCTACTGTCAACTACCTAAATCAAAGAATCGATGTTTACTGATAGGGTCAATGCTATGCTTTCTTAAGGTGCATGTTATACAGATTGTGTGATTCATACTCACAAGGCTACAGAAGCCCCAAAGGAGAAACATTGAATATCAACAAGCTGAGAGAAAATGAATTATTGCAATTTTGAAAGCCAGTTTAAAACAGAGCTTTCGGTGGCTTCCAGGCTCAGATTTTGGCTCTCCTAGCCACTGAAAGTACAAAACAGGGAAGAAATCCACCATTTTTTCACAGATATGAGATTTTCTGATCCATATGCCTCAAGGATGGTTGCTAATGATAGATAATAATTATAAGCATCATTATTAAGTTTCTGTTCCAGATTTAAAGGTTCCATCAAGGAGGAGAAGATTGAGTTTGCTACCTAATTTTAGCAAAAAACTGTCTTTTGACACAAGGTGACAAATTCGAATTAGCTATCATCTTAATAAAGATCTCCCACAGCTATCGAAGATCATGAGGACATGAATACCATTAAGATTAGGTGTTGACCTATTGAATAGGATCTCTTCCTATTTTTATGAAATTATTTTTGACTTTCTATTTCAAGCAAATTTGATCCAGTTTTCCAGAATCTGGAAACTTCTTGTAAAGGCTATAAAGACAAGAAAGTTTGATGAACTAAGGGTTTGAGTCTAGAGACTAGACCATGTTGATAATATACTGAGACCTTTTACCATAATACAGATCACAAGTTCCTTTCACTGTTTATGTCAGAATACCATTTTCTCTCTTTTTCTATGCTTGATTGATTACTGTTGTCTAAGTTTATCTAGTTGAAAATGACTATCATCTCATTGGTCAACTCATAAACACTAATTTAATAAGTAATATGTGCTATATTTATTCAACCCATCACACATCTGATCTGGTTGATAGATATATACTTTCTTCACCCACCACTCGGTTACTCATCTAATTATACACTTTTGAAAGCATTGACTCATCTAGTTATGTATTTGACTGTCTTGAGAGTAATTCAGTTATCTAGTATCCCATTTGATCCAATAAACACATAAAACCAAGACACATTTTAAGTTACTAGGCTTCTTCAAGCTACAACTTGAGAAGGACTCTTAGAGTGATAACATAACCATTGGACCCAATCATGATGGATGATGACCAGATCAAGCAGATCACAAAAACAGCTGGAAAGATGTGTAGAGGAGTACCCTACCAACACGAGGTTAATACCAAGAAGAGATTCATAGCTGCGAGGGAAGGCTTCGCGAGTGATGAGGAAGAGGTAGAGGATCTTTGGGCTGTGGAGCAGATTGAGGAAATCATGCGTGCAACATATGAGAGGAAGACGAGAGGTCCAAGAATGGGAAGAGAAGGAAGCGATCCTATCCATATTAATGTTAGTGTGGAACCCATAAACCCATGTGCGACTAATACACCAAAGAGAACACCACAATTTAGACAATCAGATTTTGGGAGAAGAAGGACAGCAGGAAGTACATCTACACAAGGAACAACAATTGGAGGAGCCAGTTTAGGCAACACTAGTCAAGTATCTACACCACGCAGAGATAGTAGTTCAACGTTTAGAATGGCAGGAAATGATACCACCATCAGGTTACCATACTTTAAAGAAGAAGCGTGAGAGGACCCGAAAAAACATTTGTTCATCTGTGAGAAGATTTGGGAAGAAAAAAAATCACTAACGAAGATACTAAACTAGCACAACTAGCGATTACACTAAGGGATCGCGCACTGGATTGGTATATGAGTTTAGATACAAACAATCCACCAAGGAAAACCAAAAAAATTTCAGACAACAAGAAATCACTGATAAACAAGTTCCAGAAGTCGAGTTCAGAAGATCAATACATGAACGAGATGATCAAAATTAGACAAAAAACTGGGAGAATCAATATGGGATATTGACCAGAGATTCAAGCGAATGAAGGGAAAGTTGAAATATCTCATCACCGATATGCAACATAGGTTCAAGTTCGTCAATTCTCTGTTGCCGCACTTAAAATATCCATTGCGACAACAAAATTTTCAGACGCAGGCAGAGGCTCTGCAGGCAGCCCTGCAACTGGAAGAAAACCAGTACCAGCAGATGGATCTATCCATTGAAGAAATGAAGGAGGATTTGAATAACCTAACATTCCATCTAAAACAGAATAAAATTAAGGACAAATGAGAATCCGTTTGGTGTACTACATGCATGACAGAAGGACACCACAAGAACAAATGTCCAACATTCACGCAGTATATGGCAACAGGAATGCCAAACCCATTACCAACAGGAGGACTATGGTGTGAAATCTATAAGAAACTAGGCCACGATCCATATCACTACCCGATGATGCAGAAATACTAGAGAGTTCCAAAGAGTTCATATTTCAACTTTTGCAAGTCAGTGGGCCACGATGACAAAGATTGTAGAACTATGAGTTTGATGTGATAAATAACATCAGATGCATATAGAGTGCAGACACAAATGATGACTGGGCAAGCCACACCACATTTTAACCAAGTTCAAGCCCCATACAACACTATGCAACAACACTAAAATACTGCGCAACAACCATATAATACTGCACAACTGCAGTACAACATAGTGCAACCTCAGTACAACAGAGCGAAAAATCAGTACAACACCGCGTAGTATAATCAGGTGCCTTAGTATAACGCGCCCATAGGAGATCGAGCGGGCTATAGAGGTGGAGGACGAGCGAGAGGAGGTTTTGGATAGGGTAGAGGACTAGTCACATGTCACAATTTCCAACAACCGGGACGTTATGCAAGGGAAAGTCCACTTCCACCAACAACTTGTATGTATTGTCGTGCATCAGACCATGCTATGGAGGAATGTACGACACTATTGGTAAATATTCAGGAAAAAAAGAACCAGAACAATCAAAATGTTCAGTGTATTTCAGCCGAAGCAAGGGATGAAGGATGAAACATTAACATAGTTACCCACGGAGGAGCTAAAATAGGAAACGACGCAGTCTAACAAGAGCCACTACAACACCAGTGGGTGAAGAAGAACATCGAACCAAGGAAGCAGTTCGACGTGCAGAATGAGAAGGAGATATTTAAGAAAGCCAGACAAGAATTCTAGAAGGATGACACTGCATCAACTTCAACAACAAAAAAGCAAGGAAGCACCAAAATACAAGATGCCTCCGTTATTGGATCATACCAATGAAATGCAACCCATGGGACAAGTAAGTACAATCAAAGGATTTTTTCAATCATGTGTAAAAGTAGTGAATGATCCATCATCTGTAAAAATACTACAAAACATATTAGAAAGATGCAATATAGAGACGGAAGGCTAACTAGAACAAAAAATAGTCAATCACCTACTATTAGCGATATTTCTTGTATAGGGGGGTAGAATGCATAAGAAGGGGTTAAAAACCCATTTGTCCTAAGTTTTGGGCGATAATGCGCCCATGGTAAGCAACGAGCAAGTTCGAGCGGTCCAGATTCACGTGCCCAGATCAACGACACGCGTTGGATTCCGAACCCCCCTTGCCTTCCGACCTTTAAGCAGGGGGGGGGTCCGGAATCGGGGGTGCACCTCTCCAACGGTCCAAATGAGCGTGCTCGGATCAACGACGATGAAGACCATTCCGGACCCCCCCCACCTTTCTACCTTTAAGCGGAGGGGGTGGTCCGGAATCCCATATGCAACTCCCAACGGCCATGATCGAGGCGCTCAGATCAATGACGCTCGTGCAGCCCCACCCTTCTCAATCGCCTTGTGCTTAACTAGTGTGGGCCCTCTTCCCGTCATTTCATTCTTCCTTCCGCCTTTCTCTTGCTTCCGTGTGTCATCCATTTGCCTTCCCTCCTCAGTCCACCTGGCTCTCACTCCTCTCATCATCCACTCGCTATTGGCCGCGTGTCCCTTTCCTTTCCACGTCAGCCTCTCACCCGAAGGCGAATTTGTTTCTCCCATATTCTTCCCTTCTACCTGATGTCTTCCACCACGGATCATTCTCTGTCATCGTTCTCTCATTTCGTCACTCCTTCCATGCCCTTACAACCTGGCACCACCATTCCTGTTGTGCACTTGTCCTCCGCGATGGCCTCCATGCCCATCCCTCCAGCTGTTCAGTTATTCCAGGTGGCAGCGCGAGAGAAGTCCTCCTTATCTCGAAATGCTGAGTTGGCCGGGCCGTTCCCAATCCCAAGAAGCAATTATTGAAGTGGTTGAGGGTGGTTAGACATCGTCTCCACCATAATGGGGACGTCCTGCAATGAATTAAAGGCACATTGATTCGCCGATGTAACTGTCAGAAGATCTATCGCGTCTACCACAAGTTGCACGATTATTCAAAGATTGCGGCTGCAGAGTGTCAGAAGCCATGCAGATGCAAAGCTTTCAATGCATTTTCTTGGTTCCGCTGCTGTTGTTGTTTTGAGTATATGTAGGCATTTTTGCCATTTTTGTATCTATCGATGGTAGAGCTAAGCTCCCGACTGCAAAGTTTCAGCGACATTCTGGTTTCCTGGTTATGCCTCTGTGTTTGAGAATTCTTGGTTTATGACAAACAGTTCTTCCTTTTACATCTTTGTTTCATCTCATGCCGGAGTGTTCACAGTTGAATGATTCACGTGGATTGTTGCAGTTATGTTATGATAAAGGATTTGTCGTGGCATTTTTGTACTCTCTGGTTTTCTGTGTTTGAACATAAAGAGACTTTGTGTTTGAATGCTTTCTTCTCCAGTCTGTGATGAACCGTATGTTTATTATAGACCTTTGCACCCTTCTTACATAAGTCTTCCACCTGCTCACCCTTTACTACGGCTCACTGTTTGGATTTTATCAAGACCTCACTCGTTCATGCATGCCTGGTCTGGTTTCTGAGTTGATACAATGCCGTTTTGAGTCTTTCTCCATTTGATCACCCTTTAAACAAATCGTGACATTAAATCTGATGGGCGTCGGGCTCTGCTCCTGCAAGAAATCCAGGAGTGACCTCCGATAGCCAACATTATCTGGCGCCGTTGCCGGGGATGAAGTTGAATATTTTCCCTGGGATTGAATGACAAAGATCAGCTGATTTTTGAAGGTGCATCAGATATCAGAACTTGAAGATTGCTGCTGTGCACCTGGCGACTCCACTGTGACGACTCCGCTGGGGAGAACCTGTTCTATCAACTGTGGCTTTGAGAGGTAGACACACGAGGTCTAACCCAAATTTGCCTTTAGCCACACCAGAAGAAGACTTGGAAGCTGTGCGCAGAAAGGGAAAGAGAGCTGCAAAAGAAGTTTCTGTCGAAGAAAAAGGTAATACTCCCTCCCCTTCTGTGAGAACTCCATTTTCAGATTCTCAGTTTCCAAGTCGTCCTTCCTTGGAAGTTTCCCATTTTCTGAACTTTGGGAGTGTTCCTGCTGAGTTTTCCCCTCCTGGTCTAGTGTCAGAGGGAGAGATCCTTGTCACTATCCCCTCAGGAGGTTTCACTACTCCTCCTTTGATTACTACTACTGCGCAGAGAGAAACACCTGTACACCCAGGTCCCTTAGACTTCTCTCTACTTTCCCCGCCGTCTCCTGTGAGGACCTCTCTTGCTTCCTCACCTGTCCACACTCCATATCCTCCGAGTTCTCCTCTACTCAACATCCCTATGGATGGTGTTAATCCCCCTCCGAACAGAATGGATGCCATAGTCGCTGCTAGATATGCTCCTTTGATTCTTCCTCAGCCTTTGAACCCTCTCCCTGCTGGAGACTATTTGAAATACATGCCCAAGTTAAGTGGTGAGGGAGATGTGACTGCTGAAGAGCACCTGGCTGCCTTTTACAGCTATGCAGACAACCTGAATATTGAGAATGAAGATGTCTGGATGAGATTCTTCATCCAGAGCCTGGATGGCGAGGTTAGAAAGTGGTTCAAGGGACTGGCCCCTGGATCTGTTGCTAGAATTGAGGATCTGGATAATGTTTTCCTGAGACAGTAGGGGGATAGAAAATATTACATATATTACATGAATGAGTTTGGGTCCCTGAAAAAGGAGGAAGGATATTCTGTCTTTGACTTCTCCAAAAGATTCAATAAGATGTATAACAAGATTCCTGCAGAGATAAAGCCTTCCGAAGCCTCTACTCAAATTTCATATGCTAGTGCATTTGACCCTGATTTCTGTCTCGTATTAAGAGAAAGGAGAGCCACCTCTTTAGCTCAGATGTAAGATGCAACTATAGAAGTGGAATCCAACATGTTAGCAGCTGACAAACTGAGGAACAAAGCCGACACAGACAGAAGAAAAGGAAAATCAGAAGCCTCGACTTCTGACTCCAACATCTCTGGCCCATCATTGTCCCACCCTCAAGTAAGCGAGCTGGCTCAAGTAATGAACTTTCTTAAAGAAGAGGTGGAGAGATTGAAGGTGGAAAGGAGGCAGATGTATAAGGGCCCTCAGAACACCGAGAATAAAGGAGGTTTCAGGAGACCAAACAATTTTTCTCCTCCCACTATGCACAAAGAGAAGGAAAGAGACAAAGATGACCAAAGAATTCAGGCTCCCTACCAGAACAACTTTGTAGCTGATGAAGAAGAAAGACAACCAGATGAGCCTGAGCCTAAAATCCACTCTGTAGAAGTCACTCCTCCTTTCCCCCATCTAACTCGGTCAGCATACGAGGAGTCTCTCATGGATAGTCAGCTAAATGAATTGAGCAAGGGAGACAAAGCTGGCAGCGGCAGAGGCAAGTATAACCTGAGATCAAACAAGAGGGCAGCATCACCTGATGTTCCTGAGTCATCCACTAGAGCAGAGAAGCCTGCTGATGAGGTAGCAGACAACCACAGAGGTAAGAAGGCCCAACCTCTCTCCCCTATCATTCAAAATCATGCTCCTGAGATTAAAGAAATTCCAAAAATCACATCTTCCTTTAATTTCGAGCAGGAAATTCAAAAGATCAAAATCCCTGTGCCCCTCACCGAGTTAATCAAACATGGGGAATTCAAAAAATGCTTCTCCGACCTGTTGAAATCTGAAGCCTCTGGCCCTTCCATAGACTGCATAAACCTCCAAGATGAAAGGCCTGCTGTGGTCCTAGGTCCCATGGTAGAAGACAGAGATGATTCATCCCCTCCCTTCTACACCTCCCTGAACATACATGACAAGGTGCTGCATAATTGCTTAATGGATTCAGGGGCCTCCCACAACCTCATGCCTAAAGATGTCATGGAAGAGCTAGGATTAGAAGTCACCAGAGCCTATCATGACCTCTATTCCTTTGACTCTAGGAGGGTACAATGTTTGGGAGTCATCAAGGACCTAGTGGTTTCCCTGTTTTAGCTGCCCATGAAAAGTATGGTCACGGATATAGTGGTAGCTGATGTTCCCCTCAAATTTGGCATGTTGTTGTCAAGGTCTTGGATTAAGAGACTTCGAGGGACTTTACAGATGGATCTCACATATGCCACTATCTCGGTATTTAGGGGGGAACATAAGAGATTGTACAGAGAGGCCCAGCTAGCCTACATAGTCAGTGATGAAGCAAACCCCACTAATCATCCCATCTATGCCTTGGACACTGACTTAGGATCCAACTTATTGCAGGTCACTGATGAGCCTGAGACCCCTTTGCAGATCAGAAAGTAGCTCAGCCCCGATCAAGGGATGCCTCCTTCAACCACCTCTGTTTGGAAGATGTTCTTTGATGGAGATTCTTCCAGTATAGGTGCAGGTGCCAGAGTGGTATTCAAATCCCCTTCTCAGGAAACCATATCACTGTCATACAAGCTGGAATTTGAAGTCACCAACAATGTGGCAAAATATGAAGCTCTGGTTCTAGGATTAAGGGCTGCAAAAGAAATGGGAATCAGGGAGATGGCTGTGTTCGGGGATGCAGAATTAATTGTCCAGCAGGTCAAAAATGTCTATCAAACCAAGCACCCTCGCCTCAAGAATTACAGGAACGAGGTATGGGATTTAATTGATAGTTTCTTCCTAGATTTCAACATCTCTTTCATTCCAAGGGAAGAAAATGCTCCAGCTGACTTTCAAGCCTTCTCAGCTAGTTTGTTCGAAGCTCCTGCGCTGCCCACTGACAAATCAGAGGTGGAAATAAGATACAGACCCTCCGTACCAGACAATGTCAAACATTGGAAGGTGTTTGAATATGATCAAGAGATTGAGAAATTCCTCCAATCCATCGATGACTTCTCTGCATTACATATAGATGAGGACCCTGACGAGGAACCTGACCACCACCCTGGGGAGTTGTTGAATAAAGTTGCTGACCATCATATTATTCAACTGCTGAGCAATCATATACCACGAGGGATGATCCCATTAGAAATATTGTTCGATCAGAATGATGTGGCGATAAAGGGCAGAATTTCAGGTGATGATGCTGATACGACTGAATTCAACATAGGCACACCAGAGGAACCCAATTTTGTCAAGCTGTTGAGGAGTTTGACTGAGGAGCAGAGGATCGGATATACTGATTTGCTGAGGGAGTTTGCTGACGTGTTCGCATGGACCTACGAAGACCTCAAGATATACGACATGTCAGTCATTGAGCACAAGATCCCACTGAAAGAGGAGGCTAGACCTTTCAAGCAGAAGTTGAGACAGATAAATCCTACGCTGTTACCTGTCATGGAGAGGGAGGTGAAAAAGCTGCTAGATGCCCAGATCATAGTCCCCTTGAGATACTCTAGCTGGGTAGCCAACTTAGTCCCAGTAAGAAAAAAGAGCAGGGAAATCAGACTCTGTGTCGATTTCAGGAACCTGAATAGGAGTTCAAGAAAGGACAATTACCCCCTGCCCAACATGGAACATATATTGCAGAGGGTCACTGGTGCATCTAGGATATCTATGATTGATGTCTTTTCTGGCTATAATCAGATATCAGTCATGCCCGAAGACAGGGAAAAGACAACCTTCACCACTCCTTGGGGCACATTCATGTATGCCAAGATGCCCTTCGGATTGATGAATGCAGGGGTGACATTTCAGCGAGCCATGGACATAGCCTTCATCGGGGAAAAAGATAAGTTTGTGGTGATTTACCTAGATGACATAACAGTCTTCTCCAAGACTGATATAGAACACCACTGCCACTTGAAGAGGGTTTTCCTGAAGTGTCACAGGTTTGGCCTTTCCCTAAATCCCAAGAAATCATTGTTTGCTATGCAGGAGGGGAAGCTGTTAGGCCATATAGTCTCAGTAGAGGGAGTGAGGATTGATCCTGACAGGGTAGAAGCAATTCAGGCCCTGTCACTTCCCAGATCTAAAAAGGAGGTCCAAGCATTTTTGGGAAGGATTAATTTCCTGAGGAGGTTTGTCTCAAATTTTGTTGAATTGGTGAAACATATCACAGCCATGCTCAGGAAAGGCCATGAAATAAAATGGACTGCTGAACCCAGGAAGTCTTTTGACCAAATAAAGAAAGCATTGACCGAGGCTCCTGTGCTGATCAGTCCAGATTATTCTAAAGATTTTATGATATTTTCTTTTGCTTCCTTTGACACAGTAGCAGCGGTTCTGTTGTAGAAAAATGATCAAGGGAAAGAGCAGCCTATTGCCTTCTTTAGTAAGGCGCTGAGAGATGCAGAGCTCCGATACGAGATCATGGAGAAGCAGGCTTATGCCTTGGTGAAAGCTCTCAAAGCTTTCAGGGTCTATGTCTTACACTCTAAGATCATTGCATATGTCCCTTCAACCTCTGTGAAGGACATTCTTATACAGCCTGACATAGATGTAAGAAGAAGTAAATGGATCGCCAAGATCCTAGAATTTGACCTGGAAATTAAGCCCACCAAGCTAATAAAAGGGCAGGGTTTGGCCAAGCTCCTAGCCAAATCTAATTATAAAGCCTTGGAAATAAATTGTATCAATGGGCAAGCTGAATCATCCAACAGGGGGAACCCAAAGAACTGTGCCACTATCAGCATGCCCCTGGTACAAAGATATCTTATATTTCCTGCAGGAGTTGAGACCCCCTGATGGGACGAAAAAAGGCAAGGCAAGAGATTTGAAGCTCAAAGCTGTCAGGTATTGTCTTATTGGCCGAGCCTTGTATTGGAAAGACCCCCAGGGGATATTACTACTGTGTCTGGACCCACAGTAGGCCCAGAAGGTTATGAATGATTTCCATAGCGGTCTCTGTGGAGGCCATTATTTTTGGAAGACCACTGCTCACAAGATCCTCCGAGCTGGGTACTACTGGCCCACCTTATTTCCTGATGTCTGTAGGGAAATTAGAGCTTGCATCAAATGCTAGAAATTCTCAGGGAAGCAACAACTCAAATCCCTGCCATTGAAACCTGTGGTGGTCTCAGCTCCCTTTCAGCAGTGGGGATTGGACTTTATCGGGGAAATTCATCCTCCCTCAAGTGGCCAGCACTGATGGATTTTGATAGCAACCGACTAATTCACTAAATGGATAGAAGCTATTCCTACCAGAAGCATTTCTCACAAAGCAATCATCAGCTTCCTGGAGGACATCATAGCTAGGTTTGGCTGCCCTAGCAAAATTGTCACTGACAATGCTTCCCCATTTCGGTCTGAGCCTCTGATCAAATTTTGTGAACAATTTGGGATTTCACTGATCCACTCCACTTCCTACTACCCTCAGGGAAACGGACTGGCAGAGTCCTCTAATAAAAGTCTAATTAAGCTTATCAAAAGGATATTAGAGGATAATAAAAGGGCCTGGGACTCAAAGCTCAAATTTGCACTTTGGGCCGATTGAGTGACAACAAAGAAGTCCCTGGGTCTCTCACCTTTCCATCTTGTTTATGGGATTGAGGCTGTCTTCCCCACTCAGCTTGCCCTGCCTGTGGCAAATCTCCTCCAAGATTATGAGGGGGAACCTAACCATGTGCTCAGAAGAATCCATCATATGGTGGAGGTACAGTAGATCAGAGAACAGGTCCTGGACAGAGCATACAATCATCAGCAGAAGATCAAGTAGGCTTTTGACAGGAAAAACAAGAAGAAAGAGTTCGAGCAGGGTGATCTGGTGCTCAAGTGGGATGCACCCAAGCAGGAAAAGGGAAAACACAGTAAATTTGACGCCCTCTGGTTTGGGCCTTTTAAGATCCTTGAGGTGTTTTCCAACAACACTTACAGGTTGCAGGATCTGAAAGGCAATGAAGTTTTTAGTGGCCCAGTCAATGGGCATTTCTTAAAGAAATGTTTTATGTGAGCCGCAGTCGGCTCGTTTTGTTTTGTTTTGTAAATATTGTTTTTGTTTTCATTTTTGTTTTTCGGACTAATAAATGACTCCATATCCCAACAGCAAAGGCACTAAGTCTGCAAAAGAGTTCTTAGAGCATCACAGGGATGACTCTATCCCCCATGGAGCCAAATCATAGCGATATTTCTTGTATAGGGGGGTAGAATGCATAAGAAGGGGTTAAAAACCCATTTGTCCTAAGTTTTGGGCGATAATGCACCCATGGTAAGCAACGAGCAAGTTTGAGCGGTCCAGATTCGCGTGCCCAGATCAACGGCGTGCGTTGGATTCCGGACCCCCCTTGCCTTCCGATCTTTAAGCAGGGGGGGTTCGGAATCAGGGGCGCACCTCTCCAATGGTCCAGATGAACGTGCCTGGATCAATGGCGATGAAGACCATTCCGGACCCCCCCCCNGGGGGGTCCGGAATCCCATATGCAACTCCTGATGGCCACGATCGAGGTGCTCAGATCAACGACGCTCGTGCAGTCCCGCCCTTCTCAGCCGCCCTGTGCTTAACTAGTGTGGGCCCTCCTCCCGTCATTTCATTCTTCCTTCTGCCTTTATCCTACTGCCATGTGTCATCCATTCGTCTTCCCTCCTTGGTCCACCTGGCTCTCACTCCTCTCATAATCCACTCGCTGTTGGCCACGTGTCCCTTTCCTTTCCACGTCAGCCTCTCACCCGAAGGCGAATTCGTTTCTCCCATCTTCTTCCCTTCTACCTGATGTCTTCTGCCACAGATCATTCTCCGTCATTGTTCTCTCATTCCATCACTCCTTCCATGCCCTTACAACCCAACACCACCATTCCTGTTGTGCACTTGTCCTCCGCACTGGCCTCCATGCCCATCCCTCCAGCTATTCAGTTATTCCAGGTGGCAGCGCGAGAGAAGTCCTCCTTATCCCGAAATGCTGAGTTGGCCGGGCCGTTCCCAATCCCAAGAAGTAGTTATTGAAGCGGTTGAGGGTGGTTAGACATCGTCTCCGCCATAATGGGGACGTCCTGCAATGAATTAAGGCACGTCGATTCGCCGATGTAACTGTCAGAAGATCTATCGCGTCTGCCACAAGTTGCATGATTATTCAAAGATTGCGGCTGCAGAGTGTCAGAAGCCATGCAGACGCAAAGCTTTCAATGCATTTTCTTGGTTCCACTGCTGTTGTTGTTTTGAGTATATGTAGGCATTTTTTCCATTTTTGTATCTATCGATGGTAGAGCTAAGCTCCCGACTGCAAAGTTTTAGCGACATTTTGGTTTCCTGGTTATGCCTCTGTGTTTGAGAATTCTTGGTTTATGACAAATAGTTCTTCCTTTTACATCTTTGTTTCATCTCATGCCGGAGTGTTCACAGTTGAATGATTCACGCGGATTGTTGCAGTTATGTTATGATAAAGGATTTGTCATGGCATTTTTGTACTCTCTGGTTTTCTGTGTTTGAACATAAAGAGACTTGGTGTTTGAATGCTTTCTTCTCCAGTCTGTGATGAACCGGATGTTTATTATAGACCTTTGCGCCCTTCTTGCATAAGTCTTCCACCTGCTCACCCTTTACTATGGCTCACTGTTTGGAGTTTATCAAGACCTCACTCATTCATGCATGCCTGGTCTGGTTTCTGAGTTGATACAATGCCGTTTTGAGTCTTTCTCCATTTGATCACCCTTTAAACAAATCGTGACATTAAATCTGATGGGCGTCGGGCTCTACTCCTGCTAGCAATCCAGGAGTGACCTCCGATAGCCAACACCTACATACAAGGAGAAGAACAAGTAGGGAGTTCAAACTGAATGCCAACATTGTAGATTTCAACATGGAAGATATTATACTAGATCTAGGATCTAAAGTGAATGTATTACCAAAGAAGACATGGCAATGTATGGGAGATCCCACATTAGGATATTCACCTGTTCAACTGAAACTAGCAAACCAACATAGAGTACTACCAATTGGTACACTAGAAGGAGTGACAGTAGAATTGGATGGAGTGCGCACTAAAGCAGACTTTGAAGTGATTGAAATAGTGGATGACACAACACCATATCCAACGTTGCTTGGATTGGATTGGGCATTTGCAACGAAGCCATAATTAATTTGAGGACACGAAAAATGGCATTTGACAACCAGGCCATAAGTACTTGGAGATATCTTGGCGCAACTAGGAGCGGGAGAGTTGGATCACCCTATACCATTTGCGAGCAGAAAGATATCAGAATCAGAACATAACTATAACACCACAGAGAGGGAAGGCCTATATATTGTCTACGCACTACAGAAGTTCTAACATTACTTATTGGGAAAACACTTTAAGATGTTCACAGATCACTTCGCCCTTAAATACCTAGTCAACAAGCCAGTGTTGGGGGGGAGAATCTGTCGATGGTTACTACTATTTCAAGAATTTGATTTTGAAGTAATAGTCAAGCCAGGAAAATTGAATCCAGGACCTGACCACCTATCAAGGGTCACAAATGGAGAAGAACCTATGAATTTAGAGGACAACTTCTTGAACGCACAACTATTTTCAGTCCATATCACAGATGAATACTTTGTATATATCATTCAGTACTTGAGCACATGTACTGTTCCACAAGAATATAACACCACACACAAGAAAAACCTGGTAGTCCGTGCTGCCGACTATCAAGTGATCGTAGGACACTTATACAAAATGGGTGCAGATAGCATCTTGAGAAGATATGTGTTAGAACACGAAAGACCAAGAGTCTTAGCAGAAGCCCATGAGGGAATAGCAGGAGGAAATTACACAGGAAAATCTACTGCGCAGAAGGTATTGCACGTAGGATTATGGGGGTCGACCATTCACAAAGACTCGAAGGAGTACTGCTAGAGATGAGATGTTTGTCAAAGGGTCAGTAAAACCAACATAAGGGACAAGATGCCATTACGACCACAGGTAACATTGAAGGAATTCGATAAATGGGCTATAGACTTTGTGGGACCAATCAACCCACCAAAAAAAATAATAAGAGAAAGGTACATTATCACTGCGATAGAATACCTAAGAAGATGGGTAAAAGAAACACCAGTGAAGGATTGCAGCACATAAACAACAACACACTTTCTATTCGAACAAGTAATCACTAGATTTGGATGCCCAATATTTTTGATGAGAGACCAAGGCACACACTTCATTAATAGAACTATCCATGTTATGACTGAAGAGTTTGAAGTCCATCATCAGAAGAGCACACCATATCACCCACAGGCAAATGGCATAGTAGAAGCATTTAACAAAATCCTTGAGAATGCACTCACAAAGATTTGTAATGTCAGCAAGGATGATTGGGACCTCAAAATACCAGCAGTATTATGGGCCTATAGGACCACATGCAAGAAATTTACAGGGCACATGCCATTTAAACTAGTATATGGCCAAGAAGTAGTGGTGCCATTAGAATTGATGGTACCCAGTTTGCGCATAGCTGCAATTACACACATGACGGAATGAGGCACAGTACAGGAGAGACTAAATCAGCTGATGACCATGGAGGAATATCAAATCCTAGCAGGGTTCCACCAACAAGTTCAGAAAGAAAGGGAAAAATCTTTGCATGACAGACACATCAAGAAGAAAACCTTCAAGGAAAGCGACTTAGTGTTGATGTACGACAACAAATCCATTCAGCACCTAGGAAAACTAAGAATGCACTGGTTAGGACCATATGAAGTAAAAACTGTCAAAGCTGGGGGAGCTGTATAGTTGAAAGACTTAGCAGGAGTAGAAATCAGAGGGATGATCAACGAGAGTTGACTTAAGTTGTACAAGGACATTCAAGCACCCACAACTTGAAAGTCACTGCACAGGAAAAAAAAAATAAAAAAAAATAGGTTATTAAATAGTACCAATAGAGGTGCAGTGCGTTGAAAGGAGAAGGAGTACGTGTGATAGGAATACAAAACCAGTGAAGACAAGGCCAATGGGTAGGTCAAAAGGGAAACAAGAGGGAAATAGAAAGATGACAAAAGCAATACGAAACGACGAAGTTATGCAGAATTGAATGCGAGAAAGGACCGATGAGATGTCGCATTAATCGTGCCAAATGGACACGATGAGGGAGAGTAATGGCATGTATGAAGGAACCAGAGGTTCATTGAATCCATAATAAAGGTAGAATCTTTGACAAGGTTCACAAAATGCCCATACAAAGCATGGAAGTGGGAGGAAACAAGTTATTGCGAGACTGGAGAAGAAACAAAGAGTGAGAGCACATACCGAGCATAGAGAAAAGTTCACAGAGGTTGCAGGAGCTACAAAGTGTAGTGAGCGATCGAAAATCACCGCTATGGAACAAACAAAGAAAGAAGAAACAAGCCATACTACCAAACACTCCAGATTTAGAACTAGAGCATAGGCACAATCAAAGGAAGGCAAACAATAGCCACCAGAGATAGTCAATATAGATGAAATACCCTCGCCAGATACAACACTGATAAAACCCACAACCGTGGTAGAAGAAATCCAACAACGAACACCTGAGGGCATGAATGTGGATATGTCGGCAGAAGCACTAGAGCAACAGAACCAGAGCACAGGAACCATAAACGAGGTGCAACCAGAGAACCATGAAGGATCTCTAAGATTCAATGGGATGATGACAAATCTAGCAACAACAATCGATCCAGACAAATCTCAAATACCAGTGTCAAACCACCCAAAGGAAGGAATAGTGGAAGATGTCACGGGATGGCCAGAATGGTTTGCCGACGTACGATCGCCGGAGGCTGGAACCCCAAACCAAGCAATACCAAAAAAATACAAGCAAGAGGTACCTAGGTCACCACGCAAGAAACCCACCATAGCCCTTGTTTTGTTGTGTATACCAGATGGGGTATGGGTGAAATCAGACTTGCTAGGTCATATCGAGAAGCTAAAATACTCAGACCACGATGTAACGGACATGGAAAAGTTATTGGAATTCAAAAAGAGAGTATACTTAGAGACTGTGGGCGTAAATGCAGTTGGGGAACCGATTGATAAACCACTCCAATGGGAAACAAGACTGGAGAAAATGGGGTTTTTAGGGTTACTAGAACTACCACACTTTGGCTGAGGATAATACACAAATAGTTGTGTCAAACAATTGATGGAAGTCACACATGGCGGGGATATATGGTTGGACAAGCTCGTCTCAATATACATGGATCTCATTTCACATATTATAGGGATACCATCTCAGGGCATGGATCTAGCACAATTTATCGATGATAAGACAAAGGAGAAAGCACTCACGAAAGAGATGAAAAATAAATACAACACTGACAGGGGGGCGCGAGGAATCATCATCAAAAGGATCAATGATGTTGTGACACAAATGGCCAAAAAGTTCTTGTCTTGCAAGGTGCTAGGAAAATTTTGCAAGGAAGAAGTCTTGGCGGGGGTCATCACAGTTGCAGCACAATGCGTCGAGGGAACCATAGTTAGCTGGGCACCCTATCTCTTGAATTTGTTTCTGGATGGCTACAAGGATGTGCAGGATCTAGGAACATAATTTCATTAGTCATGGTTGCTCATGTTGATGGCGATCATGAGATGGAAGGAACCATATTACGCATATTTAGCCACCAGACCCAAGCCGAATCATGGAGCAATATAGTTATCACTTGGCGTCATGCCAAATGCCAAGCGTAGGAGGATGAATGTAGTTGTATTTGAGGGATACCTTCGTGACCTATAGGATGCCATCTCCAACCTTTGGAGAATAACACCATAGGTTGTCGCACACTATTGGGACATCACCAACTTCAAGGCCACTTGACGTGCGATGTGGATATAGGAATGGAAGGACCCCAATAAGAAGTGGCTACAAATGGATTATTGCATCATGGAGGGCGACATCAACATAGATATCAAAGACTGGGAAGGAAAATGGAAGATCCCAGTCCTTACCCAAGACATACTTACAAAGACAGTGGAAGAGGAAACAGGGCAGGAAGAAACAAAGCCTCAGGAAGTCCGAGTGCCCAAGAAACAAAGGACAAGCCAGACCAAAACAAAGCAGATGAATGAAGGGACAGCTAAGGCGGGGAACCAGGAGGGGAAGAAGAATAATACATAGTCAGGCCAAGAACAACAGAAATAGGCTGAGGCAGTGTAGGGGACTACACCAAGTCCCAATTCACAAGAACCAGGCCCGACTAAGAGAACAACTACTGAGACAGGGGGTGCATGCAAGAAGATGAAAGCGCAAAGAACACCTCCAGAATACACGATCATGGCGGATGATACAGAAATGATAGCCCAAATGGTTCAGGATTGTATATCCAAGGACTTTGACAATGTTGCGCACCACATGGACAAAATTAAAGAGGAGCTGGAAGACATGTGAAAGTTCCTCAAGAAGATCGGGGAAGCACATGCAGTAGGAAACAACATAGGAACAGGGTCGTCAACACCACAAGTAGGAGAAGAACCTGAAGCACATGATCAAGATACATTCCACACAATACCGCAGCCGAGTGCAACATTCGACATCACACCCAACATGTTGCGCATGGATGAGATCGTGGGGCAGACACCCCTAAAGGACTTAGTTCAACTTCAATTGGTATTGTCGCGGATACCATCCAAATCTCTACATAAATTGTAGGTTAGCATTACCCAAAAGGTACAGTCTCATTCACGCACAGACTTAGTCGAATTACACAAGGAAATGGAGAAGCGGGACGCGCTGGAATTAATATGTGAGAAGGATAAACTCGATACCCAAGAGGAGAGAGAGTGTGTAAACAGATTGGAACGAAAAGTGGCAGGAACTTATGAGAAGATTCCAAAGACTGCATAGAGCGACGAACTCATAGTAGTAGAGAAAATTGATCAGATTGCACAGGTAATCGATCAATATTAGAAGGATATTGAGAATCTCTGTGAGCAACTCACACTTACCAATCCACTAGAGGTGAGGGAGCAAAGGAAGTAGGAGGCAACAAAGCAACTACAGGAGATAGAGCAACAGGTCAATGCAATAGCTGACTTGTTCGATAAAGCATCACAGCTCTGGACGAAGCTAAAAGAGGATCAACAATTGCAAAAGTTGAACAAGCAAGAAGAAAGGATAAGCGCAGCTATCCAAGACCTCAAGTAGAGGAAAAAGACAATGTCCATCATGGAGCGTGTCAAAGGGGTGTAGGATATGAAGAAACTTGAGGCAGAACTCACAACTGCGCAAAAACTGAAAAAGGAGCATCAGACTCAAATTGAACCGCTTCAAGAGCGAGTAGCTAAAGTCATTGCACAGGCAGAGGAAGCCAATACAGATATACCACAGACCCAGGTAGAGTGTTCAGGATTGCTTAGTTACGAAATTGAAGTCCAGATAGTAGACACACTCAAGGAGAAGACCACGCAGGTGAAAACAAAAGCATCGGAGCTCAAGGAGAAGTTCCAGGCAATCACCAGGGAGATTGACGAAGTGCACAAAGGTTAGGTGGCTCAGGACGAGCCACATGTCAGTGTTGGGGGCATGTTGGAAGCATGCCAATGTGGAAAGAAAGGCGATTTTGGAAAGAAGGCATGCATGAAGAAAGCAAAAACTGGAAGGAAGAACAACACGTATGCATGCATGGAAGACCTAAATACAGTATGGTTAGGGTTTTTTCAATGTATTGTGATGGATAAAGAGCCAAAAACATATAAATATAGATATCTAGGTCTCATAGTAGGGTTGTGTTGATAGCCAAATCACTTTTTTTATGATCCTATAAGCTACCTACACCTATGTGTTGCAAACATCAAGTTTTTCGTCGCATTTTTAAAATAGATGACATTTTCATTTCTTGCGACATTTGCAAATTTGTCTTCATTAAGTTTTCACGACTGTAAGCGTGAAAACTTTTTCTTTCGAAGTCGCATTTCGATCATTATCTGAACTGTTATGATCTTTTTATCAATATTCCCTACTGCACTTACCTTTTTTTATCGTTATGTGGCTGAAAGGATTTTCGAACTATGCTCATTGGACATTCTTATATTGATTGCAAAACTTGATTTTGTTGAGTTTGTAAGGCATTGAGCATTTGGATTTATACTTTTTATGACTTGCCTCATCTTTTATTCTGCATAGGGGTTATGATTATTTGTGTTTATATATATGATATAATCCTTATGTTAATATTTTCATGACTTATTGGATTGTCAACTATATGAATACCTTTTGGCTCCTTGATTGAACTTTTGATTATATGACTTAACACATTGGCGCATAATGATTTTGGTATGATCTATACGTTGAATGTTTTGAACACTATGGCGTAGTGTTGGCGCGTATTGGTATGCACATTGCATTTGATTGGTTGTAAACATAAGTTGATGGTTGAACTATTATTATGGAATGAACAACTATTAAATGTGGCGGTTGTACTTGGATAATGAATATTATGCATGGCAGTGAATAACTCCACCACCTTCGAATGCTTGCATTAATGCTTACCCCTTTCTGCTCGTTCATTGCTCTTGGTTCGAGTAGCTATGTTACTGTGTGTGTTGGTGAATTCGAACCCTTCCCTTACCATGTGCTCGATTCATGGCACCAGTCGTCCGAGTTGAACCCAATGGAAGCCAAGTTCTGTTAATGTTTGACAATGCCCGCAGTGACCTCGAGGAAAATGGGTGGCTTCCCTTTATACAAAGATTCGAGGGTTTTAACCTTTGCGTGGCTCGACAGTTTTCCATGACCTTCGATGGCTGTCGAGCCAAGGTCGGCGATATACAATTGGAAATTGATGAACAATTTATTAGTCTTGCTATGGGTTTACCTGCCACTGGACAACGATGATTCAAGAATTGCAAAGTCGAGGAGGCCCCATGGACACTGCTCTTCTAGTTGTGCAAAAAATCACCTCCTGTGACAGAGGTATGCCCGTAACTGTGCTCAAACAACGTTGGCATGATTTATTGATGATAATCAAACAGTTCGTGACCTGCGAAGGTCGATACGGATTGGTGTTCCTCCACCACCTGTGTTTGCTTATGGTTTTTATGGGATACTCTCTCAATATGCCCTATTATTTGCATTGTAGCCTATTTAAAATGTCGAAGAAGTACAAAAGAAACCAGGCTGATAGTAGCCTTTTTCATTATGGGCTTGTTAAGCTTATCGTTGTCTGTCATTTGAGTTTGCACAGGGATAGTTGGAGCAATTTCATTGCTCAGAATGGTTTCGAGGATCCGAACCCTATACAGGTTGACAAACCTGTGGTCAGTGAGGTCAAGGTTGTACCCCCAGTACCCTACCAGGTCCTTCTGCCTAAACCCTCAGCCGACCCTCCTATCAACTTACCCCACACTGTGTCTAAGAGTGTTGAGACTGTTAAGCCTATGAGAGAAAAGCCCAAGAATGAAAACGCCAAAGGGAAAATGAATGCCCGTTTGATTTCACGGATGGCAAGGAACAAGACAAAACCTCCTTTTGAGCCAAACCCTATCATGTTGAGTGAGGACTCTGATTCGGAAGTAGAGCATTTCTTGGCTAGAGAATACCCCTATTCGTAAGGTTTGTGTGTCGAACCCTCGTATGATTTTGTATCAAATCTACCCCCTTGCCTAAAGGACGAACCTAACTACCCAGGCATTAAGTTGCCTTGTGAAACCCTCGGTCATTTGCCCAAACCCTCTCCTGCTCTGTCACCCTGCGATCAATGCAATTCATGGTTAGAGAGATATTATAATGATGTTCCAGTACTTCAGTCAAAGATTCAATCACTGGAAGACCAGATTACAATCCTAACCAATCAAAAGGCCAAGCTACAAGCGACAGATAAGAAACAAAAGGCGACCGACTCCATCATGTTTAAAAATGTGGAATCAGCCACGGCCATTGTAAATTCCAAGCTGGCATAATTAAGCAGCCTCATCGCTACACAGGTATGGTTCTCACAATCGCTTTGTTTTGTAAGTAATCTAGTTTGCTATAATGATTTTAATTCAGCTTTTAAACAGTTTGATAACTTATTCAAATGCCTCTATTATTCGACGATCATCCTGTACATGGTTTTGTTTTGATTAAAATAGAAAGAGTTCTGATTTGATATATGATTTTCTCATAGATTTTTATGGTTATTCGTTTGGATTACATTTGCTAAGCCTATCTGAGTGAAGAAATGAATTAATGGTGTGTTTCCAATACAATTTGGGAAGTTCCATACCTTATTTATAATACGATTACCCTCATATTTGATCTTGTATGATTCGTATGATGTGTTTGACAAATTCAGGAGTATAGTTGTTACGATGTGCTCTGTCATATGATTTTCCAAATCATGAATACCACTCTATCCGATTTAAATTTGGAAATAACTACTCTGTTTCTATAAAAACAATGGTCTCATTAAAACTGTGCAACTATGCTCGAAACATAAAAGATTATGATTCGCAACAAATATGCTACACTCAGCCGATTAATTCGCTTGTTTGGATTTCTTTTTGGTTTCATTTTAAATGTGTTAAAACGAATTGGTCAAACCCAGTCGTGATTCGTTTGATTGGAACGATTTTGGTAAAGGAAAATTAATCCTTTTTACTCACTGTGCAATGATAAATGATTGATAACAAGCTCTGTTTGATTGATCTTGTTACAATTTCGTTATGAGTCAATTATGGTTTGATTTCGTTCACAATCTAAATCGCTTGCTATACAGTTATCGTAATCCTGTTTGATTCGATTATTTATTTTGTTCGTTTCACAATTGTAACGAAGTGTTTGCGATTTGTTTCAATTGAATATTAAAACAATTTCATAACTGATAGACTCGATTTGATTGAGAAATGATTACGATTCTGTTACATATGATTTCATTTACCCGAATCGTGACTATAATTGAAGCAGAGTATTGTTATCTTTGTACTTCATTAAATGATGTGGATCCTGTTGGTATAATTCTTTCATTTTATGATTCGTTCTCAAGTAATTATTGGATGTCAATTGAATTAAACCTCATTCAAAGATTTGATTTGATTTCAATTCCGATTGTGTATATTATTTTAGACTAGCTACATAATCAGATGATTCTGTAGCTAAGTCTGTAGAATTAGATTTTTATTGTTTTGCTAATAAAATATCTCTCTAACTTGTTATTTTTGGTCTATTACAGGTGAATTCGAAATTGCATTGGATTCGATGAGCAGTTAGAGGATATTTGAAATATTTTGGTTTCATTTTAGTTTCTTAGTTTAGTTGATCTTGGGAATATCTTCCCAGATTATGTAAACAGTTTGATAACTACCACAGGGAGGTTTTAACCTGTGGAGAAACTTATAAATACTTATTATTTTTGCAATAATATCATCCTCATTGGTGGGAGAACAAGGATATGGAATTTTAATACAGATTGAGACAGAATTTGATATTCTGCTACAGCTTTAGCTTTTCATAATATCAATATTTTGTTCATGTTCATGTGTATCTATTTGCATCTGGTTAATGACTACTTTAGCTATCTTAGTCTTTTGCAAATGATATAATTTAATCAATATAATCCATATCTGATTTCTTCCAATGTTTAAAAAACATAGCAATTACTTAATTCAGTTTGTGAATGACAGATTTCTCTTCTTCATAAGTTGAATTATTAAGTATAAGTTTTTGCATAATAGGTTTCCCTTATTGCAGAGATTTACAAATAATATAATTGTTATGATTTTTTATGTCTTGTTTGTCCTGTAAACAACTCAAAGAGCAGTGCAGCCTATCGTTTACGAGAAGCTTTTGGATTATCCAGTGCGAGTTTCCTTCCTCCGACCAGCTTCGAAGTCATCATACACAGGACAAATTTGGAGTGTTTCCAGGTCTGTTTGTTGTTTATTTATTTAGTATATTTGTTAGTATTTTAGTAAGATATATGTGTAGTTAGTATATTAGATCATTTAATTTCAGTAAGTTCTATTTCTTGTTCATAAAATTATAAAAATCAAAAAATATCTCTAGCTGTCTTAGGACAAAAAGAAAATGAGTTTTCCAGGTTTTATTCAAATCTGCAAGTTGTGAATATTGTACATTTTGTGAATAAGTTATATCATAGTTAGTAGTTATTAAATAGTAGATTAGTTAGTTTGTTTAGTAGTTAGTTTTAATTGGATTAGTGTATTAGTTTGTTTTAGTGTTAGTAATAGTTTGTTTTATTTATTGTTAGTTAGTTTATTTTTTTGTATTTAGTTTTAGTTAGATTAGTTTTCTCTTTGGTTTTCTTAGGACCTTAGATCGGCTAATGGAGCCGCTAAACCTGTCAGGGTGGTTCATTCCAAACGGCTTGGGTTATTAGACAACCTCGGACCGGTTCCACTCTCTTAGTAGACAGACGATCAATTTCGCCCGTCAACAAGTGGCGCTAGAAGGAGGGCCGACTGACAAGATGGCCTTGTAGGAGCCTTTATTTCAAATTTATTCAATTTCCCTCATGGCTCCCCAAATCACTGTGTTGGAACATGCTTTCAACTTCTCACTACCCGATGTTCCCAATGAGACAGTCTCTTTCTTGTCCAAACTCACCTTTGATGGTGAAGCCAATACATCTGCTAAAGACCACCTTAACAAGTTTTGGTGCAAATGCATGAAACATGACATCTCAGATTTAAGAGTTTTATGCAAACTTTTCACGTTTACTTTTAGAGGTCGAATCAAACATTGGTTTGAATCCTTTCCAGCATGTCACATTTTTGATTGGTTTCAATTTGTAGATGCATTTCTAGATGCTTTTGAAATTTATGATTTTGCTCAATTATGTGAAGAATTTCATACTTCGCTAATCAACGAAGATTCATCTTCAAAAGGATTTTTGACAAAAGTCTATCATATCCTTTGTAAATTTAATCTCGATGACATGTCATTGGCATTAAATCTCTTCTATGATGCTTCCATTCCTTCCATCCAGTCATGTTCAATCACGAATGAAGAACTAATTGCAAATCCTATCACTCAATTGCAAGAACAATTTTCTTCGCAAGAAGAGAAAAATTCTTCTGATAATGTTGAACAAGCCAGGGAGTTAGAATCTATTTATCAGGTTCTTATCGACAACAAAATTGGTTTTGCCTTTGAATCATTGTATTTTCAGTCTAAAACTAGTATGGAAGAAGATTCATTTCTGGCTCCAGGTGAATACCCTCATTCCTATAACTCATGCTCTAATCAACATTTAAAATCAGTCATTGAAGAACACTTAAGCAACGAAAATATTCTTGAATGTTCTAGTACTCCCATGAAACTGATTAGAGAAGAAGTCACGCAACTAGAAGAAGAAACTTTAAACCTTCATCCTCAAAATGCACTTTTTTCACAGGAAAGACTAGATGCTTGTCACATAAATTTTGAATTATCTATCACACAAAAGGAAAATCCAGATGATCATATTATGTTAAGGAATTCGGCATCAAAGCAGAATAATAGTTTTAAAGAGAGTGAAGAGAATTGTCTTGAGAATACCATCGTTGAGTATCGTAGTTCAAGAGATTCTTTTTATTTGCTTATTTCTGATTCCTTTTATTCTTTATATCCTGATCTATTCCTAGATTCTGGTGGACTTGACATCTTACCTACAACATACTACTCTTTTCCACCACAATCATACCCTTTCGATATGATAGATTTTGGTGAAATCAATTCCAAACCTAACATTGATAAACTTGGATTTGATGCTTGTTCATTTTCATCACTCACATGGGAAGAGGACATGTTGCGAGATGATTTTACACAGTTTATTGTTGAAAAAGACAATGCATTATATTTTATGGAGATCAAACATTCTATGTTTCATACTCGTTCTTTTCTTAGCTCGAATCTTAATGTTGATGCTTCACATTTTGAAATGATCAATCTCCCCGAAGGAAACATTCAAACCAATGATCTTATCGATTGCATGAATCCTCCTATGATGAGCTTTCCATTGATATATTCGTTTCATCAAAATCATGGTTTGCATCCCCATTTTTGTGACAGGATCTTAGGATGGCTTGAATATTCATATATGAAAAAATTTCACAATAATGACAAAGTTGAGCTTGCTTTCTTTTTACCCAAGTATCTTGGGAGTAGGCGTGACATATTTCTTTTAGATTCTCCACGTGAAGAATTTAATGAACACTTAGAGAATTGTCAGGAGAAAGGGGCATTTCAGCCTTGGCTGATGGTTATTCCATTTCCTCATAATCCTGACGAGTTTTTCAAAACTACTTACACTCACCCATGCCATTATGACCCTTATCATGACAAGATTGCACAATGGCTGGAGGATTCATACAACAAGAATATCCAAGGAAATGGTAAGATCATGCTTACTTTGTTTATAGATGTTGATTATGAAGGTAAGCATGATATGTTTCTGTCATTTTTTGATATATTACCATTCTTTTTAATAATGCTTGATCTTTTTTTCATTGCAACATCAGAGTTACTCTGATGGCTACATTGGAAACATGACTTCACATAGTATTCTAGTTTATTTAATAGTTAGGGTAGGTTTAGGAATAGTTTTTCTTGTAGTTTTATTTCTCACTATTTCTCTTTGTAATAATGCAGTCATGCACGCAAGTGGGCACACCATGAGAACCATAATACGGCTGTTGTCAGGGAAGTCCTCTTGATCCTTTTTGTCTTTACTTCTAGTTGAACGTTTATTTTCAAAAATGCAGTATTGTCATGAAAATCTTAAATGGAAAATTAAAGAGATAAATAAATCTAAATCAACCCTGACCCAAGGTACCACGAGTAAGACTTCTTTCCCATCAAACAGGATTTTCCTACTTTTCAGTCTCCCAAGGGATTTGTTGCATGAGGTTTTCAAATGCACCTTCTGTACATATTTTTTGTGTGTGGATTTCTTTTCTTTCAAATCTTTCTTCGCTGGTGTGTTTTGATTTTTTTCCCTTATACTTACTAGTTTTTGCTGTTGAAATACACATACCTGTATGCTGAGCTATTCAGACAAAGATAAAAGAGATTTTCTTCACTGAAATAATTTCCGAAAATTTGTACAAACATCAATGGTATATTTCTGAAATATATATCTATGTTGGAAAAGTCTGTTGTTTGAAAGAAGTTTACCGATTTCGATCTCTGAGTAAAGCTTGTCATGATCATCTATTATCTTTTTACGTTGTCCCCTTTCCGTAAAGGAATGACTCAGAGGATGTCTCCTTGTCTTAGGAAGTTGGTTTTGTAAATAAATCATCTCTGGATTTCAATGAAGGATAGTTCTAAAAAATTCTAATGAGGTCTGAAAAAATTATGTTGAAAAATCATGATTTTCAGCGTCACCCCTCTCAGTTATATATCTATGGAAAACAAAACAAAGAAAATTATTAATAAGAGCTGTGGGAAGTGCCTGTAAACCCGCCGGGATACTGAACAAGTCTGCTGGTAGTGGGTAAATGCATGCACGACGCCAAGACAACTTCGTCGGGGTACTGAATAGGCCCGCTGGCAGCGAAGCAATGTCGGGTACATGAAAATATATCAAAAAATATAAGAAACCTCTTTAATGTCCTTTATGATGATCTAGAACTTCTTGACAGGATACAGATGTCAGAGTGGGTTAAATGGCAACCCTGTCGAGGCTATGGACGCCTGCTGGAAGCAGTGGCTATGCCAACAGTATTGAAGATTTTATCTTTAATATCGTGACTTGCTGACTTTAAGACTGTTATTGGTTTTCATCTTTTAAAACACTGCTGGAAAAAAATGATTAATGATGATGTTAGTACGATTTTCTGGTTGTTATTTTTGAGTTGAAATTTTCTTTGATGTCCTAATCTAAATTTGTTTCTTTTGACAGAGATAACTGCTTCTACCAGTGTGTCAACATTGTTGGTAGCCAAATCACTTTTTTTATGATCCTATAAGCTGCCTACACCTATGTCTTGTGAACATCAAGTTTTTCGTCACATTTTTCAAATAGACAACATTTTCATTTCTTGCGACATTTGCAAATTTGTCTTCATTAAGTTTTCACGACTGTAAGCGTGAAAACTTTTCCTTTCGAAGTCGCATTTCGATCATTATCAGAACTGTCATGATCTTTTTATCAATATTCCCTACTGCACTTACCTTTTGTTTATCGTTATGTGGCTGAAAGGATTTTCAAACTATGCTCATTGGACATTCTTATATTGATTGCAAAACTTGATTTTGTTGAGTTTGTAAGGCATTGAACATTTGGATTTATACTTTTTATGACTTGCCTCATCTTTTATTCTGCATAGGGGTTATGATTAATTGTGTTTATATATATTATATAATCCTTATGTTAATCTTTTCATGAATTATTGGATTGTCAACTATATGGATACCTTTTGGCTCCTTGATTGAACTTTTGATTATATGAATTAACACATTGGCGCATAATGATTTTGGTATGATCTATACATCGAATGTTTTGAACACTATGGCATAGTGTTGGCGCATATTGGTATGCACATTGCATTTGATTGGTTGTACACATAAGTTGATGGTTGAACTATTATTACGGAATGAACAGCTATGAAATGTGGCAGTTGTACTTGGATAATGAATATTATGCATGGCAGTGAATAACTCCACCACCTTCGCATGCTTGCATTAATGCTTACCCCTTTTTTCTCGTTCATTGCTCTTGGTTTGGGTAGCTCTGTTACTGTGTGTGTTGGTGAATTCAAACCTTTCCCTTACCATGTGCTCGATTCATGGCACCAGTCGTCCGAGTTGAACCCAATGGCAGCCAAGTTCTGTTAATGTTTGACAATGCCCGTAGTGACCTCAAGGAAAATGGGTGGCTTCCCTTTATACAAAGATTCGAGGGTTTTAACCTTTGCGTGGCTCGGCAGTTTTCCATGACCTTCGATGGCTGTCAAGAAAGGTCGGCGATATACAATTGGAAATTGATGAACAATTTATCAATCTTGCTACGGGTTTACCTGCCACTGGACAACGATGGTCCAAGAATTGCAAAGTCGAGGAGGCCCCATGGACACTGCTCTTCCAGACGCGCAAAATCACCTCCTGTGATAGAGGTATGCCCGTAACTGTGCTCAAACAACGTTGGCATGATTTATTGATGATAATCAAACAGTTCGTGACCTGCGAAGGTCAATACGGACTGATGTTCCTCCACCACCTGCGTTTTCTTATGGTTTTTATGGGATACTCTCTCAATATGCCCTATTATTTGCATCGTAGCCTATTTAAAATGTCGAAGAAGTACAAAAGAAACCAGGCTGATAGTAGCCTTTTTCATTATGGGCTTGTTAAGCTTATCGTTGTCTGTCATTTGAGTCTGCATGGGGATAGTTGGAGCAATTTCGTTGCTCGGAATGGTTTCGAGGATTCGAACCCTATACAGGTTGACAAACCTGTGGTGAGTGAGGTCAAGGTTGTACCCCCAGTACCCTACCAGGTCCTTCTCCCTAAACCCTCGGCCGACCCTCCTATCGACTTACTCCACACTGTGTCTAAGAGTGTTGAGACTGTTAAGACTATGAGCAAAAAGCCCAAGGCAAACCTCTATCGAGCCAAACCCTATCATGTTGAGTGAGGACTCTGATTCGGAGGTAGAGCATTTCTTGGCTAGCGAATACCCCTATTCGCAAGGTTTGTGTGCCGAACCCTCGTATGATTTTGTATCAAACCTACCCCCTCGCCTAAAGTATGACCCTAACTACCCAGGCATTAAGTTGCCTTGTGAAACCCTCAGTCATTTTCCCAAACCCTCTCCTGCTCTGTCACCCTGCGATCAATGCAATTCATGGTTAGAGCAATATTATAATGATGTTCCAGTACTTCAGTCAAAGATTCAGTCACTAGAAGACCAGATTGCAATCCTAACCAGTCAAAAGGCCAAGCTACAAGCGACAGATAAGAAACAAAAGACGACCGACTCCATCATGTTTAAAAATGTGGAATCAGCCACGGCCGTTGTAAATTCCAAGCTGGCATAATTAAGCAGCCTCATCGCTACACAGGTATGGTTCTCACAATCACTTTGTTTTGTAAATAATATGGTTTGCTATAATGATTTTAATTCATCTTTTAAACAGTTTGATCACTTATTCAAATGCCTCTATTATTCGACGATCATCCTGTACATGGTTTTGTTTTGAATAAAATAGAAAGAGTTCTGATTTGATATATGATTTGCTATATATTTTTATGGTTATTCGTTTGGATTGCATTTGCTAATCCTGTCTGAGTGAAGAAACGAATTAATGGTGTGTTTCCAATACAATTCAGGAAGTTCCATACCTTATTTAGAATACGATTACCCTCGGATTTGATCTTGTATGATTCGTATGATGTGTTTGACAAATTCGGGAGTGTAATTGTTACGATGTGCTCTGTCATACGATTTTCCAAATCATGAATACCACTCTATCCGATTTAAATTTGGAAATAACTCCTCTGTTTATATAAAAACAATGGTCTCATTAAAACTGTGCAACTATGCTTGAAACATAAAAGATTATGATTCGCAACAAATATGCTACACTCAGCTGATTAATTCGCTTGTTTGGATTGCTTTTTGGTTTCATTTTAAATATGTAAAAACGAATTGGTCAAACCCAGTCGTGATTCGTTTGATTGGAACGATTTTGGTAAAGGAAAATTAATCATGTTTACTCACTGTGCAATGATAAACGATCGATAACAAGCTCTGTTTGATTGATCCTATTACAATTTCTTTATGAGTCAATTATGGTTTGATTTCTTTCACAATCTAAATCACTTGCTATACAGTTATCGTAATCCTGTTCGATTCGATTATTTATCCTGTTCGTTTCACAATTGTAACGAAGTGTTTGCGATTTGTTTCAATTGAATATTAAAACGAGTTCATAACTGATAGACTCGATTTGATTGAGAAATGATTACGATTCTGTTACATATGATTTCATTTACCCGACTCATGACTATAATTCAAGCAGAGTATTGTTATCTTTGTACTTGATTAAATGATGTGGATCCTGTTGGTATAATTCTTTCATTTTATGATTCGTTCTCAAGTAATTATTGGATGTCAATTGAATTAAACCTCATTCAAAGATTTGATTTGATTTCAATTCCGATTCTGTATATTATTTTAGACTAGCTACAGAATCAGATGATTTTGTAGCTAAGTTTGTAGAATTAGATTTTTATTGTTTTGCTAATAAAATATCTCTCTAACTTGTTATTTTTGGTCCATTACAGGTGAATTCGAAATTGCATTGGAGTTGATGAACAATTAGAGGATATTTGAAATATTTTGTTTCATTTTAGTTTCCTAGTTTAGTTGATCTTGGGAATATCTTCCCAGATTATGTAAACAGTTTGATAACTGCCACAGGGAGGTTTTACCCTGTGGAGAAACTTATAAATACTTATTATTTTTGTAATAATATCATCCTCAT
>ML776963.1:994161-1020506 GCA_009831015.1 Picea engelmannii
ATTTAATAGTTAGGGTAGGTTTAGGAATAGGTTTTCTTGTAGTTTTATTTCTCACTATTTCTCTTTGTAATAATGCAGTCATGCACACAAGTGGGCGCACCACGAGAACCATAATACGACTGTTGTCAGGGAAGTCCTCTTGAGCCTTTTTCTCTTTACTTCTAGTTGAACGTTTATTTTCAAAAATGCAGTATTGTCATGAAAATCTTAAATGGAAAAGTAAAGAGATAAATAAATCTAAATCAACCCTGACCCAAGGTACCACGAGTAAGACTGCTTTCCCATCAAATAGGATTTTCCTACTTTTCAGTCTCCCAAGGGATTTGTTGCATGGGGTTTTCAAATGCACCTTCTGTACATATTTTTTTTGTGTGGATTTCTTTGCTTTCAAATCTTTCTTCACTGGTTTGTTTTGATTTTTTTCCCTTATGCTTACTAGTTTTTGCTGTTGAAATACACATACCTATACGCTGAGCTATTCAGACAAAGATAAAAGAGATTTTCTTCGCTGAAATAATTTTCAAAAATTTGTACAAACATCAATGGTATATTTCTGAAATATATATCTATGTTGGAAAAGTCTGTTGTTTGAAAGAAGTTTACCGATTTCGATCTCTGAATAAAGCTTGTCATGATCATCTATTATCTTTTTACGTTGTCCCCTTTCCATAAAGGAATGACTCAGAGGATGTCTCCCTGTCATAGGAAGTTGGTTTTGTAAATAAATCATCTCTGGATCTCAATGAAGGACAGTTCTAAAAAATTCTAATGAGGTCTGAAAAAATTATGTTGAAAAATCATGATTTTCAGCGTCACCCCGCTCAGTTATATATCTATGAAAAACAAAACAAAGAAAATTATTAATAAGAGCTGTGGGAAGTGCTTGTAAACCCGCCGAGATACTAAACAGGTCTGCTGGCAGCGAGTAGATGCATGCACTATGCCAATACAACTTCGCCGGGGTACTGAACAGGCCCGCTAGCAGCGAAGCAATGTCGGGTACATGAAAATCTGCAAAAAAATATAAGAAACCTCTTTAATGTCCTTTATGATGATCTAGAGCTTCTTGACAGGATACAGATGTCAGAGTGGGTTAAATGGCAACCCTGTCGAGGCTATGGATGCCTGTTGGCAACAGTGGCTATGCCAACAGTATTGAAGATTTTATCTTTAATATCGTGACTTGCTAACCTTAAGACTATTATTGGTTTTCATCTTTTAAAACACTGCTGGAAAAAAATGATTATTGATGATGTTAGTACGATTTTCTGGTTGTTATTTTTGAGTTGAAATTTTCTTTGATGTCCTAATCTGAATTTGTTTCTTTTGACAGAGATAACTGATTCTACCAGTGTGTCGCCATTGTTGGCAGCCAAATCACTTTTTTTATGATCCTATAAGCTGCCTACACCTATGTCTTGCGAACATCAAGTTTTTCGTCGCATTTTTCAAATAGACGACATTTTCATTTCTTGCGACATTTGCAAATTTGTCTTCATTAAGTTTTCATGACTGTAAGCGTGAAAACGTTTCCTTTCGAAGTCGCATTTCGATCATTATCTGAACTGTCATGATCTTTTTATCGATATTCCCTACTGCACTTACCTTTTGTTTATCGTTATGTGGCTGAAAGGATTTTCGAACTATGCTCATTGGACATTCTTATATTGATTGCAAAACTTGATTTTGTTGAGTTTGTAAGGCATTGAGCATTTGGATTTATACTTTTTATGACTTGCCTCATCTTTTATTCTGCATAGGGGTTATGATTAATTGTGTTTATATATATGATATAATCCTTATGCTAATCTTTTCATGACTTATTGGATTGTCAACTATATGAATACCTTTTGGCTCCTTGATTGAACTTTTGATTATATGAATTAACACATTGGCGCATAATGATTTTGGTATGATCTATACGTCGAATGTTTTGAAGACTATGGCATAGTGTTGGCGTGTATTGGTATGCACATTGAATTTGATTGGTTGTACACATAAGTTGATGGTTGAACTATTATTATGGAATGAACAGCTATGAAATGTGGCGGTTGTACTTGGATAATGAATATTATGCATGGCAGTGAATAACTCCACCACCTTTGCATGCTTGCATTAATGCTTACCCCTTTTTGCTCGTTCATTGCTCTTGGTTCGGGTAGCTATGTTACTGTGTGTGTTGGTGAATTCAAACCCTTCCCTTACCATGTGCTCGATTCATGGCACCAGTCATCCGAGTTGAACCCAATGGCAGCCAAGTTCTGTTAATGTTTGACAATGCCCGCAGTGACCTTGAGGAAAATGGGTGGCTTCCCTTTATACAAAGATTCGAGGGTTTTAACCTTTGCATGGCTCGACAATTTTCCATTACCTTCTATGGTTGTCGAGCCAAGGTCGGTGATATACAATTGGAAATTGATGAATAGTTTATCAATCTTGCTACAGGTTTACCTGCCACTGGACAACGATGGTCCAAGAATTGCAAAGTCGAGGAGACCCCATGGACAGTGCTCTTCCAGTCATGCAAAATCACCTCCTGTGATAGAGGTATGCCCGTAACTGTGCTCAAACAATGTTAGCATGATTTATTGATAATAATCAAATAGTTCGTGACCTACGAAGGTCGATACAGACTGGTGTTCCTCCACCACCTGCGTTTGCTTATGGTTTTTATGGGATACTCTCTCAATATGCCCTATTATTTGCATCGTAGCCTGTTTAAAATGTCGAAGAAGTACAAAAGAAACTAGGCTAATAGTAGCCTTTTTCATTATGGTCTTGTTAAGATTATCACTATCTATCATTTAATTATGCACGGGTATAGTTGGAGGAATTTCATTGCTCGAAATGGTTTCGAGGATCCGAACCCTATACAGGTTGACAAACCTGTGGTGAGTGAGGTCAAGGTTGTACCCCCAGTACCCTACCAGGTCCTTCTGCCTAAACCCTCGGTCGACCCTCCTATCGACTTACCCCACACTGTGTCTAAGAGTGTTGAGACTGTTAAGCCTATGAGCAAAAATCCCAAGGCAAACCTCACTGCAAATTCCATAGGGAAAAAGAATGCCCGTTTGATTTCACGGATGGCAAGGAACAAGCCAAAACCCCCCGTCGAGCCAAACCCTATCATGTTGAGTGAGGACTTTGATTCAGAAGTAGAGTGTTTCTTGGCTAGCAAATACCCCTATTCGCAAGGTTTGTGTGCCGAAACCTAGTATGATTTTGTATCAAACCTACCCCCTTGCCTAAAGGACGACCCTAACTACCCAGGCATTAAGTTTCCTTAAGAAACCCTCGGTCATTTTCTCAAACCCTTTCCTGCTCTGTCACCCTACGATCAATGCAATTCATGGTTAGAGTGATATTATAATGATGTTCCAGTACTTCAGTCAAAGATTTAGTCACTGGATGACCAGATTGCAATCCTAACCAGTCAAAAGGCCAAGCTACAAGCAACAGATAAGAAACAAAAGACGACCGGATCCATCCTGTTTAAAAATGTGGAATCAGCCACGACTGTTGTAAATTCCAAGTTGGCATAATTAAGCAGCCTCGTTGCTACACAGGTATGGTTCTCACAATCGCTTTGTTTTGTAAATAATCTAGTTTACTATAATGATTTTAATTCAGCTTTTAAACAGTTTGATCACTTATTCAAATGCCTATATTATTCGATGATCATCCTGTACATGGTTTTTTTTTATTAAAATAGAAAGAGTTCCAATTTGATATATGATTTACTCATAGATTTTTATGGTTATTCATTTGGATTGCATTTTCTAAGCCTGTCTGAGTGAAGAAACGAATTAATGGTGTGTTTCCAATACAATTCGAGAAGTTCCATACCTTATTTAGAATACAATTACCCTCAGATTTGATCTTGTATGATTCGTATGATGTGTTTGACAAATTCGGGAGTGTAGTTGTTACGATGTGCTTTGTCATACGATTTTCCAAATCATGAATACCACTCTATCCGATTTAAATTTGAAAATAACTACTCTATTTCTATAAAAGCAATGGTCTCATTAAAACTATGCAACTATGCTCGAAACATAAAAGATTATGATTCACAACAAATATGCTACACTCAGCTGATTAATTCGCTTGTTTGGATTTCTTTTTGGTTTCATTTTAAATGTGTAAAAATGAATTGGTCAAACCCAGTCGTGATTCGTTTGATTGGAATGATTTTGGTAAAGGAAAATTAATCTTGTTTACTCACTGTGTAATGATAAACGATCGATAACAAGCTCTGTTTGATTGATCTTGTTACGATTTCATTATGAGTCAATTATGGTTTGATTTCGTTCACAATCTAAATCACTTGCTATACAGTTATCGTAATCCTGTTCGATTCGATTATTTCTCCTGTTCGTTTCACAATTGTAACAAAGTGTTTGCGATTTGTTTCAATTGAATATTAAAACGATTTCATAACTGATAGACTCAATTTGATTGAGAAATGATTACGATTCTGTTACATATGATTTCATTTACCCGACTCATGACTATAACTGAAGCAGAGTATTGTTATCTCTGTACTTGATTAAATGATGTGGATCCTGTTGGTATAATTCTTTCATTTTATGATTTGTTCTCAAGTAATTATTGGATGTCAATTGAATTAAACCTCATTCAAAGATTTGATTTGATTTCAATTCCGATTCTGTATATTATTTTAGACTAGCTACAAAATCAGATGATTCTGTAGCTAAGTCTGTAGAATTAAATTTTTATTGTTTTGCTAATAAAATATCTCTCTAACTTGTTATTTTTGGTCCATTACAGGTGAATTCGAAATTGCATTGGATTTGATGAGAAGTTAGAGGATATTTGAAATATTTTGGTTTCATTTTAGTTTCCTAGTTTAGTTGATCTTGGGAATATCTTCCCAGATTATGTAAACAGTTTGATAACTACCACAGGGAGGTTTTACCCTGTGGAGAAACTTATAAATAATTATTATTTTTGTAAGAATATCATCCTCATTGGTGGGAGAACAAGGATATGGAATTTTAATACAGACCGAGACAAAATTTGATATTTTGCTACAGATTTAGCTTTTCATAATATCAATATTTTGTTCATGTTTATGTGTATCTATTTGCATCTAGTTAATGACTACTTTAGCTATCTTAGTATTTTGCAAATGATATAATTTAATCAACATAATCCATATCTGATTTCTTCCAGTGTTTAAAAAACATAGCAATTACTTAATTCAGTTTGTGAATGACAGATTTCTCTTCTTCATAAGTTGAATTATTAAGTATAAGTTTTTGCATAACAGGTTTCCCTTATTGCAGAGATTTATAAATCATATAATTGTTATGATTTTTTATGTCTTGTTTGTCCTGCAAACAACTCAAAGAGAAGTGCAGCCTATCGTTTACGGGAAGCTTTTGGATTATCCGATGTGAGTTTCCTTCCTCCGACCAGCTTCGAAGTCATCATACATAGGACAAATTTGGAGCATTTACAGGTCTGTTTGTTGTTTATTTATTTAGTATATTTGTTAGTATTTTAGTAAGATATATGTGTAGTTAGTATATTAGATCGTTTAATTTCAGTAAGTTCTATTTCTTGTTCATAAAATTATAAAAATCAAAAAATATCTCTAGCTGTCTTAGGACAGAAAGCAAATGAGTTTTCCAGGTTTTATTCAAATCTACAAGTTGTGAATATTGTACATTTTGTGAATAAGTTATATCATAGTTAGTAGTTAGTAAATAGTAGAGTAGTTAGTTTGTTTAGTAGTTAGTTTTAATTGGATTAGTGTATTAGTTTGCTTTAGTGTTAGTAATAGTTTGTTTTATTTATTGTTAGTTAGTTTAGTTTTTTGTATTTAGTTTTAGTTAGATTAGTTTTCTCTTTGGTTTTCTTAGGACCTTAGATCGGCTAACGGAGCCGCTAAACCCGTCAGGGTGGTTCATTCCAAACGGCTTGGGTTATTAGACAACCCTGGACCGGTTCCACTCTCTCAGTTGACGGACAGTCAATTTCGCCCATCAACAGGTTGTTTTCATTGTTGGTTTTTAATATAGAGAGACGAATGCGAAGAAGCGGATGCTATGTAATATTTTGCTGTATGACCTAATTTTGTAAGTTGTTGAGCTAGAGAGGACTGAGGAGGGTAGATCTTGAGGGTTAGATCACAGGCTGAGGAGCCTGGTGCGATCTAGTTTGCCTCGTAATAGATTTTATCCCAATTGAGAAGAGTGTAAAGCACGTGACACTGTAGATTCAGAACGACTATAATAGAAGAGATAAAAGCCATATCTTTGTGGACGTAGCCCAGGAAGGGGTGAACCATGGTAAAACCTATGTTACGTTATTTCATGCATGTGTTTCTTTATTGTATTCAGTAGGTATTGATATGCTAAATGAAGGAGTTGTTATATTTCTTGCATAAGCATAAATAACAGTGTATTGCATTAATAAGAAATAATAGAACTCGCAGCGTATAGTGCTCAGATCTCCCACTCAATCCTAGGCTGCAAACACATGAGTATTGTAGCCACCCATTAAGACTATCTCTAGTGAGATGGCGCAATGCACCCTGTGCGTTGCATTGCCTTCTGGTTTACCAGGAGGGTCGATAGTTTTAGAGGATTTGTTGGAACCCCGAATAGACATGAACCCTGGGTCACTCAATACAAACTCAAACAGGATATAAGTAACCAACAAGGACCTTGGTATGAAATTTGCAAGATGCATGGGAATGATCCATATCATTGTCCTATGATGCAGAAATACCAAACAGTATCAAGGAATGCATATTGCACTTTTTGCAAATCAATAGGCCACAATGAAAAAGACTGTAGAACCATGGATCTAATGAGGGAAAGGACGTCAAAAACATATAGGGTGCAAGCCGAAATGATGACAGGTCAAGCTCCACCTCAGTTTTAGCAGGCACCACCACAGTATAATATTGTGCCGCAACAGTATAACACTGTGCAACCCTAGTGTAATTCTGCGCAGTATAATCAGGTACCACAATACAATACACTGCGCGGAGATTTCACCGGTTACAGAGGGGGAGGACGAGGTAGAGGAAGCTTTGGATGCGAAAGAGGTCCAGTAGTGTTCCATAACTACCAACAACCAGGGAACTATGCAAGAGAATTCCCTCTACCACCTGCGACATGCATGTATTGTCGTGCAATAGATCATGATACATAGGACTCCACCACATTTTTAGGGAAGATACAAGAGAAATGAAATCAGAAAAATCAAAATGTAAAGTGGATCTCTATAGAAGCTAGAGAATATGGCAGGAACATCAACATAGTGATGTGTGGAGGTGCCAAAATAGGAGATGATGCAGCTAAATAGGAACCACTACAACACTAGTGGATTAAGAAAAATACCGAGCCACCCAAGCGATTTTATGTAGGTGTTGTGAGTGGGAAATCCCTCTACGGACTAGCACTTAGGGTTTAATTATGCATTTAGAAAATACCTAAAGATTCATACTTTATACCATCGTCCTAGACCTAATCCCCATTATTCTTAATAAAAGACATAGTTAAGAAGATCAAGTGAGCATACCTTATTTCGGGCGTTTGATATCGATCCTTCTTCATGCTTGATCACTCTTTGACTACAACTCTCCTCCCAAGGCTGACCTGCATTCACACAAGACAAACAAAAAAACTCCACATGCATTTGATATATAGGTTAATGGGTTAGAGGTTCAATAAACAAGTATGCAATAAACCATTGAAACCTCATATGTTGGGATGGGAAAAGTACTTCTTTATTATCAACTTCAACAAATCAACTTACAATGATGAAGCTGGCCACTACTCCACGAACCTGGTCCTGGGCTCCTCTTCAACTGTCCTCCAACTTATTTTCTCTATCTTTACCTTTGCACAAGGATGGCTAAAGGGTTGGGACAAAGGGAATGCGTAATCGGGTATAGTTTCTTTGCTATGATTCTCCTCTTCCAAATGGGACCCCTACCCCTTATTTTATAGGCTAGAAGAAGCTAGGTATTTGGTTGAACCCTCAGCCATGCATGGCTGGAAGGTTTAGTTAACTCACCCAAAGATGTGTTTTCCGTCAACAACTTTCATTTCTTCATGGTTTTGTAGGTACACACAGGATTTTTGGGTCATCTAGTGTGTACACACGTGCAGTAATGGAGCAGGGCATGTGGCCCTTTATAAAAGGTGTTTTTAAGAAGAGTTGTTCAGTTTTGGCAAAGAAGGAATATGAGATGGTCTGATGCTAGGTAAGCATGTCTGGTGCAAATTAGGGTTATAACAGATGCCCCCTAATGTGTGAGGTCAGAAGAGCATCTGATGGCTGAAATACATTAACAATCTTCACGAATGTGCCAGACAAGTGAGCCCAGGGACCAAAAATCGGGAGGTGTCGTCTGCAAAAATAAAAATTGTCTCACCGAGGCGGTCATACCCATTCTTGGGATAAAATAAAATCATGTATACCAATCAAATACACTGTAGATCCATGTCATATAACTATATAAAGTGTAGTTGCAAACAATACACAATGGAGCTACATATCGAAATCAAAAAGATATACGTGTAGAGTATCCATCTTCTTAGAAGCTACTAAGGCCTGATGGCTGGAGATGAGGTCTTCAGAGCTTGAGCAACAACTTCAAAATATTCAAAACTCAGGTAGGAGTGTAATATGAGTGTATGACTTCACTACCTAGAGGTATTCGATGGATCATCAGTCATGGACTAGAGAATCTTGGTGATCAGACTAAAGGCTTCAGGGATTTCGAACAAATACTTGATTGGACATTTAGGATGGCCAGGTATGAGAGAAAGAGACAAAATGCAGAGGGGTTGAGTCAAGCTTGGTAAAACTGTCCCTTGGACAATAGCACGAAAAATGATGAAACTCAGGTAGCATGGCATTAACATAAGTTTACGAGGCAGGAGGCAAGGAAAACTCTCCATATGTTTGGAGGAAGAACCAAATGGAGGAGGACACAACTCTATGTAGTGAGAACAAATTCCTAAGGTCATATTAAATCCCAGAGTTTGACAAACAAACAGACTGATGTGTTTTATCCAAGGGCGACTCATTATGCTGCCAATAAAGAAAATACTTTTCCCTTCCTCTTTTTGGGGTATATTTGATTTTTTTGTCTTTTTCAATAATTTTTGGAAAAGGAATAAAAGAATGTTACATTACAAATGAGGAACTATTGTTGCAAACATACAAGTTCAAGGCACAGGGACAAGACTAATGTTCAGAGTAAGGACACTTGGGAAAAATCCTCCAGGGGCCAAAGGTGTCAAGACATAGAGGCAAAGTGCTACAGGGCTTGCGTATAAGGCATGATTTAGATGGTTCAGTTGAGAGCAACATTGAGATGGCATTAGGCCAAAGACGCGGGGTATGAAAATGCGATTAATAAAACACACAATGGTAATGTCCTTCGATGTAAGTTTAACAAGCCCAGAGAAGGTAAGCTCGACGGTTTTTCATATTTAGAGAGTTTGAAAAAATGTAAAAGGAGACTCCACTGGGGTACCTTTTTTGAAGGTAGTCTAGATGGTTCGAAAAAGGGGTAAACTGGCACCGAAAAGACATCTATTCAAAACCATTTTAATGAGTGTGATAAAGACAAGATTACTCAACCATTTTTTCATTTTTAAGGAGTCTAAAAAAAGATTAACTATGGACTCCATCAGGAATGTTCTTATGGACCATTTTAACGAGTGTGAAAGAATAAGGTCACTCGACGATCTTTTCAATTTTAGGGAGTCTGAAAAGAGCTTAACTATGGATTCTGTGGGGGTTCCTTTTTCGTAAATTTAGTCCCTCAGGCCCGAAAAAGGGTTTAAATGATACCTGAGAGTACTCTTCTAGAGAACTGAAGTTCCTTAGAGTATAACTTTGTTCGTACAGTTGATCGTCCAAACCGAAAAAGGGGTAAACTACCATCGGACGGACATGACTTGAAATTTCAGTTTAATGAGTGTGAAAGGCCACAAGATCGCTCGACAATATTTTCATGTTTAGAGGGTCTGAAAAGGGCTTAAAAAAAGACCCGTTATGTCTTTTGGGAGTCTCGAGGGTGAGGTCAAGAGTGAAAAGGAATCATGAAAAATGAGGCTCAAACTCGTAATCAGTAAAAACAACAAGGATTCTCGAACCTACAGTGATTAGAGACAACATGGACACCATAATGCAACCAGGATCTACCTAGGGTGTCCATGTTTCGGTAAGCTCTACCACCAACTCGCAACACTTCTAAAGCAACAATGATGGTTCTGTGTCACAACCTGATGGGATCGATCCTATGGAAAAGGGTTAAAGACAACGAGATACCAAAGTCAGGGTGGAAACCTAACCTACATGCTCAAGTTGATCATCTGAGATTTTTCCATGGACTGTCAAAAGTTACCCAAAACTCCAAAAAATATGTTATGATACCCAATCATACCCTTTCAATGCAACTCCTGAATCACTCTAAATGGTTTTTGGTTTAAAGAAAATGATAAGGGGGCCCAAAAAAGTGACAAAAAGAGGCCAAAAAGTCTATAGATAGAAGCTGGCAGCTCATTATCACCATTGTTGATTTGGAAATTGACTCTGGAGCGAAAAAACCCCTTCGATAAAAGTGGTGATTCCATGAGCTACAGTGGATGAAATGATCATTTTTCTGGACCAAGTAAGTATAAACTCTCTCCTCTTGTAATTTAAATCTTTATTTATGCTTTAGGTTTCAATTTTTAGGGGGGCGTTGACCTTCAAAAGGTCAGTCCTAGGTCCACGTGGGTTGTCTTAGGATAGGCCACGTATACATTTGGGAAGAGTAAAAACTACACGCATGTATATGTGACTGTCAACATTACAACCCGCGTGGATCCCCTTATTGAATGAAATGTTTTTTAAAAAACAAGGGTTAACCCTCCTGAACTTGGTGTTTTGCAGGATGTATGTTCACTGGAGGGAAAGAGAGCATGAGGAGTTTAGTGAGTTGGTCGGGGAAGACCCCAATGCTCTGGCTTCCTTAATGCAATGTGGGCTACTCAAGTTTTTCTTATGTCCTTTTATGCAGGCACAACCTAGGCTACTAAATGCCTTGGTTGATTATTGACATCCTGATGCAGAGGCATTTATGTTAGAGGGGAAATCATTGGTGCCCACGACAGAGGAAATATATTTTTTGACTAGCCTCTCCAAGAGAGGGGAACCAGTCAATGACATTGTTTGTGGTGTCACCTAAGCATATACCTCCGAAAGATAATAACTGGCCTTGAGGTGTAAAAATTACCCAAGCTGTGGAGGCAAGGCTCCGAGTGTGCTGGCTAGCACCGTTTGCATACCCAATGAACACCTTGGATTCACTTGACATCTGCCACAGTGATGAAAGATAACATAAAAAATGACACGTCCATAATACTAAAAGAAACTAGAAAGTAATAGTACAAAGACTATACATATGTTACAAAAAGTTACCCATGGTGACCTACCTATGAGTAATACTTCTTGAGGTAGAGCCCATTTCTAGGCTATACCAAAGAATTCCCTTCAAAGTCAAATAGATGATATGTGCCCTTTTTAAAAACCTCTTTTATGATGAAAGGTCCGAACCACATGGGTTTGAATTTTCTTGCCCCCATGGGGTCCTTATCTTGATCATAGACCAGGACAAGGTCACCTTTAGAGAAAATCCAAGGATGAACAGATCTATCATACTGACACTTGAATTTATATTTGTGAGCCTCGTTGGCCAGGGCCACATCATGACGCTGCTCATTGAGCCGCTCAAGGTATAATAACCATTCTTCAAGTGGAGAAGTATCTGACAATAATTGTATTGCCAAATTTAGGGACGGGATATGACATTCAATAGGAAAGATTGCTTCCATCTCGTAAATGAGTTGAAAAGGTGAGAAACCGGTTGCAGTCTTAACAAACGTTTGATAAGCCCATAATGTCGAGTATAACATCAAATTCCAATTTGACTTGGCTGACTTGATCATTCGCTGTAGGATGGTCTTAAGATATTTATTTACAACTTCCACCTGACCATTTGCTTGGGGGTAGTAGGGTGACAAGTGTTCTTGCTGCAACCCAAGCTTTGATGTCAAATCAATCATCATCTGGTTCTGAAAGTGACTACCATGGTCAGTGACAATCTCCCCTGGGACGCCGAACCTTTCTATTATCTGGTTGAATAAAAAGAGAGTTGCAGTCTCTCCATCATCTTTAAACGTTGGCATAGCTTCGACCCACTTTGTGAAGTAGTCTATGGCTATAATGATATAACGGTGCCCCCTTGTTGAAGGAGGGTTGCATGTAGTGTAATCAGTCCCCCACTTGGTGAAGGGACCAACTGTGATGACAGGAAACATGGGAGCAGGATGTTCCCTCATCTTCCTAGAGAAGATCTGGCATGGGTAGACTTCTTGACCGATTCGATACAATCTTTGCTTAGTGTCAGCCAGAAGTAACCTTCTCGTAGAATATTTTGGGTTGTTTCCAACCCAGAAAAATGACCACCACATGCTCTGGTATGGTAATTGTTAAGTATGATAACTACTTCTTCGTGAGTGAGACATCGACACAAGATGCAGTCTACACCTCTTCAATACAACGTATCATCGAGTATGAGATAATTCTTAGCCTGATGGCATATACGTTGACGTTCATCATGAGAAGCAGAGGTGAGGCACTTCAAAGTCTGGAGATAGATAATTATATCTTTGTACCAGGGATCTGAAGATGTGATCAAAAACATATCTCCTCTGATAGGCGACTCTTCGGACACAACATCACCTGACTCAACGGGAAGTTTCTAAATAAGTTCTGTGAAGACCAGTAACTTTTTGGATTTCGCTGAAACAAAATCTAAGTCAAACTCCCGGAGAATGACTATCCATCTGCTGATCTTTCCACCTATTACCCATCGTGTCAACATGTATTGGAATGGATTCACAACAACAATGATGGTGGTCTTGCAAAAAAGAACATAATGACGCAACCGTTGAACATCATGGGCTGATGCCAACGCAATTTTTTTGATATGAGAATAATTGAGATCCGGTCCTCCGAGGCCTCGACTCAGGTAATAAATCACATATTCTGAGAACAAGTCATCTTCCTAAACTAAGACCATGCTGATGGTTGACTCCGCTGTAGCTAGATATAATAATAAATCTTTGTTATAGTTAGGTGGCTGAAGCAGAGGGGCAATTGTGAGGGCATGTTTCAATGCGTCGAAAGAGAATTGAGTGGAATCATCCCAATAAAAAGGAATTTATTTCTTTAGTAAGCACATAAAGCCCTTTGTGATCTCGGCATAGTTGGCAATGAAGCGTCTTAAAAAATTCACCTTGCCCTGTAGACTCTGAAGTTGAAGGATTGTGCATGGGGGAGGCAACTGAATTATTGCCTCAACCTTGAGAGGATCGACCATTATCCCTGTTGTTGACACTATGAAACCTAAAAAATGTCCTAATGTTACGCATAAGTTTCACTTGCTTGGATTCAAGCAAATCTAGAAGTAGCGACAATGCTCAAAGATAAGTCAGAGGTGTGTGGGATGATCCGTTCTCTTGTGAGATCGAGATGCTAAATCATCTAAATAGGCCTCGACTATATGCTTGAGGTCATGGAAATAAAAATACATGGCCCACTGAAAGGTAACTCCAACATTTTTAAGACCAAAAGACATCTTACGATACACAAATGTACCCCTAGGACAAATAAATGTCATTTTGTGCTGGTCTTCGGGTTTGATTTGTATTTGATTATATCCCGAAAAACCATCCATGAAAGAGAAGGCCTCACAACCCGCACATTCATCAATTAACTGGTTGATGAATGGTGTGGGAAATTATCTTTGGACAGACCTTGTTCAAATCACGGAAGTCTGTACATACATGAATCGTGCCTTGTTTTTTATTGACCGGCACAAGATTTGCCACCCATTGGGTCAAATGGATAGGATAGATAAAACCAACTTTTAGCAGTTTCTCAACTTCAACCTTAATGGCTGTTGTTTTCCTGGGATTAACTGGACGAAGCTTCTGCCAAACAGGATTGGCATCTGGATAAGTTTTGATTTCATGTTTGACTATTTTTAGATCGATGCCTGGCATTTCCTTGTAATACTATGCAAAAATGTCGCGCAATTATTTAAATAGAGCTGTGTAGATTTGAATCTCTCCAAGGGAGCAGTCAGCTTTGACAAAAACATTCTCCATGACGCCAGGGGTTCTGGAGATATTGATCGGTATGGTTTCAGCTATGGTTGCCATATTACCCTCATCATAGACCTCGTGTAGATAAGGGATTAATAGGACAAGATCTATCTCCAGTCATAGTCATGGTGAATTCTTTAGCTTCGATTCTACTTAACTCTGGGAGGAAGTATGATCTATGATAAATATCATCCTAGGGTTTGTCTAGACTAGTCATTGCTTCAATTACTACTTCGTCATAGGGCAAGACTAAGTCTAACGAATCGGTGTCAACGAGAGAACCTTGAGCCCAAATAGGCTCTAGAAGTAGATCTAACTCTTATGCAGGAGTTGGATCTGTGTTGGCTGAATCTTGATGGACTAAAGAGTACACTACTTCAGCTATGGACAAAGGCATGGACATGCCCGGGTGCCCTGTCCCATCCATTGTGGCTGATGGGGAAGGAAGTATCCACAGATCATTGAAGTAAGTCGTGCGAAACGATGAAACTTTTAAAATCTCAACCTTAGGGTGGTCGGATATGAACTTGACATCTCCTTGAGGGGGAGGGTAATCGAAGGTACCCATCAAATATGGGCACAAACCAACCCCTACGTTGAATACGCCTGGTTGAGGATTATCAATCATCAGGACCATGGACACCCCCAATGAAGGGTCAGGTATGGAGAAAGACAATTGATCAATGGTCACTATCCGGTCCTCATGTGGAAACAACAAGACCTGGAAAACTAAAGGAATCACTGCTTGCATGGCATAAGTCCAACTCCTTCCTAACAAGAGATTGTAGTCATGGGGTGATCCAATACTATCTAAAATGCTACGTGGTAAGGTAGACGATGTTTTAAGTCGGTTGTATCTAGCATGATGGTACCCGGATTACAAGTCTCGGTAGATCCTAAAGAAGTTAACAAAGCTTTCCTTTGGGAAGGGTAGCTTTAGAGGACCTCCAGAGAGGACATCGCACAAGGGGTTTGAGACAAATCCTCCACCATAGAATAGTTCTCGGCGGTCCTTGCATTTGGGTTGTGAGAAGCTTTTTTGAACACTCCTTTTGGGATGCGTGTCATTGTTTCACCCAAAGTCTTCTCAATATGTAAAGGAAGAGATGGGAGTTCGACTTCTTTGCCCTTCTCAGAAGTGCTTGGTTTACTGTAGTCATGCACTCTAGTCAATATAAAAGAATCACCCTTCATCATATACACATTCGCGAATGCGGGATTGTTCGAAGATGGAGAGGGTCCTTAACTTCACCCTTTCGCGCTTGTAGAGGCTTGGGTTAGGTTTTTCCCATGCTGAAATGGATTGGTTAATATGACAAGTTGTTGCTGTGTCACAAACTTTTGGGCCTCTGCAAGCCGAGGACATTGGTGGGTCGGGTGGTCTTCCCTGCATAGGTTGCACAAATACCTCTCCTTCCATTTCTTAGTGTTGCCCCCGCCAACGTTATTAGTGGGTTTCTTATCCCCCTTACCCTTCTTTTGTTGTTTTTTCTTTCCTTCAGGCTATTGGGTGGCCTTTGGATTTGTCGATTGCACTGTGTGTACATCCAATGTTTTAGTAGGGGGAGCAGCCAAAGTAGTATTTTGGCTGGCCGCTGTGTGTTGTATAGACAATTGCTGCAATTGCTTCATCAGTTGTTCAATGGGATTTGTTTGTTTAGAACCAACAATATCATTGGCATGTGGTCCAACTCTTTGTCTGGTTTTATCAAGTATTGAGTGTGGCGCATATGGTAATATCTCGTATAATAAACCAGACTGAGAATAGATTAGCTCAAGCTATTGAGCTCTCATGATGGCGCTTTCTTCGAAAAATACTCCCGATGTCACAACATCTTTTGATAACTGTGGGACCAAAGACTTAAGGAACCACTCCAACAGGAATGCAAGTGGGATTGGCACCTTAATTAAACTCTTCGGGCATCTCCATTCTCGGATGTGATTAGAGATATGGTCCACTTTTGTCTGTGCGAAATTGGCCAGCAATTCTATGCCAGTGTCATATCTCACAGGTAATTGGAAATGTTTTAGGAAAGCCATTGTCAATTCGTCGAAGGAAGAGTATCTTGAGCGGTCGAGCTCAATGTACCATTTCGCAGCACTCCCAATGAGAGTATGTTGAAACAATCACAACTATACGAAGTCATCTTTCAATGAGTTAGATGAGCACCAAAGATGGAAGGTAGTCACATGATCTCCTGGATCTTCATTAGGCTTGGCTTCAAACTTTGGTATGTCCGAAGGAAACGTTGTTGGCATAGGGGGCCAACGCGGATCATGATAGATAGGGTCATTCAACAACCTTGCCATGTTTGGCAAATGCAAGGTTGCCAGGAAAGGTAGTTTGGGTTGTTGGTGATAACTTGGGAAAAAGGGACCTAGAGTTTGACTAGCACTAGGTTGCCAGGAAAAGTTTGGCTACTGCCCCGGGTTCTGGTAAAAACCATGGCCATGACCAAAGTATAGATTTTGCACGTGAGGATACATCATCGGCTGATTCCCAAAATAGGACGTAGATGGTTGGGCGTGCATTACATTAAGAGGACTTTGGGAAGGGTTGCCCCATGCCGATACCATGGGGATAGGCATAGTACTGTGTCCGGGGTGCCATTGATTGTGAAAATAATTTTCCTATATCGACATTCTTGACGAGGGAATGGATCCCTGCCAAGAATTCCAAGGCCCTGATGCAGAAGAAGTTCCTGGGTTTGCCCCCTGTGCAGGAATAGTACCCTGCATAGGAATAGGTTGTCTGAAACCAAGATTTCCCCCAATTGGGAAAGTAGCTGATGAGAAGGCGTTGTTACCAAACGCACCAAAAAAATAAATGGTGTCAAACCTACCGGCATATTATGTGAAGGTGGTCCTTGAATCCCTACTCCAAATAAACTATGATGTGCAGGTGGTTGGGTGGATTTTTGATGCGTGCCACCGAGCGAAGGGGATGGAGGAGGTATATGAACTCCCTCGTAAGGGAAAGTGTTAAAAGGAGTTGAAGTGCCCCCCATGTGACCTTGCAGAGGAGCGTTATAGATCCCTTCCCCCAGAACTAAAGTCTGTGAAGTGGAGTAGGAAAGTACAGGACTTGTACCTGTGCTAGGAATCCCATATGAGAACAGAGGGTCTGTCGCACTTGGTGCGAAAGGGGTTTTGGTCACCTCCATAGATGGGATTGGACCACTATGTGAGGTAGAGGAAGTCAAGAACATGGTGGCTCGGACAGGTGACGGTGGGTTAGGAGGTGGAAACTCTCCTATGATGACAACCGTAGTGGGAGTTGAAGAATTCCCAGAAGGAGTGACATCATTTGTTTCCATTGTTGCGTGAAACACTATCTGGCACTCGTAAGGGTGAACCAATATTATGATGGGTGCCAAACAATTAGTGGTTGGAGTTTTAGGTGGACCAAGAGATTTCTCTCCAAAGTATAAAATGGTCGTTTCCTCCAGATGTTGGTCAGGCATAATTTCTTGTGACCTGGTTGCTTCAAAAGACCCTTGTTGGTCTAGCTTTCACCTTAGTGGTGGTGGGGGTGGCTCTAGTGTAACCGATGATAGGACCATAAGCCTTCATGATCGACGGAGCTCATGATCCTCCACTATGTGAGAAGATCAAAGACACTCTAGGGATTTCTATTTGTTCAAAAAACAACACACACTAAAAAGGTCCCTACAAGATAAAAAAGGCAAACACTAAACTAATTGGAAGAACAGTTACAACAACCAACACTAGAGAAACTTACCGGTGCAAGTGCAACTCAAACACGGAAGCACCCTCCAGGTATACTCTACAAAGAGTGGCCTGATGTCTGTCCTAGGTACTGCGTTATTCCCCTACAGTCACCTATGTATGTCCCTAAAAAGATAGGCAACAAGGTTGCCAGTGCGCGAACAATCACTAGGCGAGTACAGTCGAAAGTCGAGTAGACCACAATGAGCAGGGTATCAACCCTGAAACCTATCAAGGGTATCAAAAGAAAGTGGTTCGAAAGACAAATGAGGACCTTGAATGGATTCGAGACCCACGAAGCTCTATTGCAAATGCAATCGACAGAATCCCAAGACAAGCCCTCTATATGTGTTCTCCACTATGATTGGTCCAACTTTGGAGGGGTTATCTCCGCTACCTTTCCGCACACGACCTCATGTTTATCCCCTGTATTAGAGGGGTTTCCCAGATAACTTTCATAATACTAGACTTTGACACTCCCTAACTCAGACTCCAATGGTTGATTTTAATGGCCTTGAAGAGTTTCCTCTCCAACCTAATTCAAGGCCCTAACCCTAAACTAGTTGGTTGAACCTACAAACATAAAAAGTCTAATGAATTTTATATTTAGCATTAATTTTTATGGCTTGTCTTAAGTCAAAGGTTATGAAAGTGAAACTAGTGATGTTTGAAAGACGAAAGAAAAATAAACAGAAAGCTGGAAACCAAAACCTTTACTCAACTCAAATCTTAAACAATTTTTCAAACTTAAAAATGTTTCTAAGATATTTGAACAGAAAACTCAAAGAAGGATTTCACTCGACTACGAGAAACTTATGATCTAAGTAAACCGTCAAGAACTTATGAAAGAAAATACTTTCCCTGGTTACTAATGCAAAACAACACTTGTTAACCAAACAAAGAAATAAAAGATTTTTTTTTATTTGAATGCTCACAAAGCAAAAAGGAAAAATATCAACAAGTCAAAACCAAGAAAACCTCTGGCCTAAACATAGATCGCAAAGAGTCACTTTAAAAATCACACACAAGCAAATTAAAATTGGACTCTCACACTTGTCTAAAAACCCTATAAAAGAAAATTTTGAGGAAAACTTCTAAATGAAAACAGAAAGCTATTGATGTGATCAAACCTAAGTTACTGACTGCTAGACAAAGACCCAAAAACCTGAGAGGTACAACTCTTGTCAAAAGAAAGGATGACTGCCTCACCTTCAACAAAAATTCTCTCCACAAGCACACTGCTGACAGTTCAACAACAAGTGTGTGCATATACAGGTTGTGTGTATATATAAAACTCTGAGACAAATGAAAATCCAAGAAATCCAGCCTAGGCAAAGACTATTGGTACTGAGAACTAGAATCTCCCGAAGACTCAGACACTTAATTTAACAGAAAAAAAAAAAAAACAATTCGATGAAAACTTCATCGAACAAACCAATCCAAGGTGAAACCCAAGCTATAGGCTAGAAACAACAAAGACTAGAAAGAGTTCCAGAAAACCCCTCAGAAGGATTAATTCTAATAGGGAAGAGGATGACTGCCTCTTTAAAAGAAATTTTCTGGAATCATACACGCGACTGAGACTTCCTCAGCTAGCGTGTACACGCAAGCTGTGAGAATGCAGGATGCAGGTACACATGTGCAGACCTTATACAGGCCGCATGTACCTCTGTGGGTCTCGGAAAAAAAATATAGTCAAGTAAAGAAATAAAGATAACTGGTATAGAAGACCAGAATCTCTGTTAGCTCAGAATTTTGCAGAAACTTTAAAAACAGGAAATGAAACCAGTTCTTAAAAATACCCAAAAAATATTCACAGAAACCTTAGAGATATCCCCAATATGGTCGCCAATTCTGTTGTGAGTGGGAAATCCCTCTACGGACTAGCACTTAGGGTTTAATTATGCATGCAAAAAAGACCTAAAGATTCCTACTTTCTACCGTCGTCCCAGACCTAATCCCCATTATTCTTAAGAAAAGACGTAGTTAAGAAGATCAAGTGAGCATACCTTATTTCGGGCATTTGATATCGATCCTTGTTTGTGCTTGATCACTCTTTGACTACATCTCTCCTCCCAAGGCTGACCTGCATTCACACAAGACAAACAAAAAAACTCCACATGCATTTGATATATAGATTAATGGGTTAGAGATTCAATAAACAAGTATGCAATAAACCATGAAAACCTCATATGGTGGGATGGGAAAAGTACTTCTTTATTATTAACTTCAAAAAATCAACTTACAATGATGAAGCCGACCACTGCTCCATGAACCTGGTCTTGGGATCCTCTTCAACTGTCCTCCAACTTATTTGCTCTATCTTTCAATTTGCACAAGGATGGCTAAAGGGTTGGGAAAAAGGGAATGCTTAATCAGGTATAGTTTCTTTGCTATGATTCTCCTCCTCCAAATGGGACCCCTACCCCTTCTTTTATAGGTTATAAGAAGATAGGTATTTGGCCGAACCCTCGACCATGCATGGCCGAAAGGTTTAGTTAACTCACCCAAAGCTGTGTGTTCCATCAACAACTTTCCTTTTTTCGTGCTTTTGTAGGTACACGCGGGCTGCTTTGGGCTAGCTAGTGTGTACATGCGTGCAGTAATGGAGTAGGGTGCATGGGCCTTTATAAAAGGTGCTTTTAATAAGAGTTTTTCAACAATGTTTTGGCAAAGAAGGAATCTAAGATGGCTTGATGCCAGGTAAGCATGTCTGGTGCAAATTAGGGTTATAATAGTAGGAAAGGAAAAGGTGACCTTTAAGGAGGCCATACTAGAATTTCTGAAGAAAAATGTTGCATCCACATCTACCATGCAACATACCCAGGATGTCCCAACGTATGAAATGTCATCCGCATTGGGCCATACCAGTGAATTCCACCTGGGAAACCAAGTAATTTGTATTAAAACTTTCATGCAATCCTGTATTCAAGTATTTAAGGATCCATCATGTTTTATAGTATTACAGAATCTGTTAGATAGATGTACCACAAAATCTGAGGGAAAGTTAGAATAGAGGATAGTCAATCACCTCCATGCAAGAAGGAGAACCAACATAGATTTTAGATTGAATGCCAACATCAAAGATTTTAACATGGGTGATGTGATATTAGATCTGGGATCTGAAGTGAATTTATTTCCCAAAAATACATGGCAATGCATGGGAGAACCCACCATAGGCTACTAACTAGTCCAACTGAAGTTAGAAAATGAACACAGAGTTCTACCAATAGGGAGGCTAAAAGGAATGACAGTAGATCTAGACGGAGTGCACACTAAGGCAGACTTTGAAGTGATCAAAATCGTGGATGACACAACACCATATCTAACATTACTAGGATTGGATTGGGAATTTGGAAATCAGGTGATAATCAACCTGAAGACCAGGAATATGACATTTGATTCAGGTGAATACAGGGTTATCGCACCTCTAGATCCATCAGAAGCCAAAATATTTGTGGAAACAACATGTTTAGACCTGGAAGAAATTAACCAGCTATACCGAACCACCATGCGCACTAAAGATTACATCAATCTAACTGTCAATGGTGTACTTAGCTGGAGAAGTATCACATCATGTGCTTCCAACTCAGACATGGGTCTGGATAATTGGTAGTAGCACCTACTTGAGGTCTCAACCAGAATATGCGCTCGAATAGACTGCGTAGTAAGATGGGTTGGGACAGAAGTTGGAGAACCTCCAAGTTTCCATGGAATCAATGACTTGGAAGGATTCCTAATAAGATATGAAGATGAAGTATTAGATAGTCAGATATTGTTGTCTCTTGACATCGCACTTAAGGCTACACCTGCAATATGGTTGGGCACACACAGAGAAACAATCAAGGACTGGTACCAATGTAAATGATTACTACGCATAAGGTTTGGCGCAGAACAAAGAAGTAACTAGCAACAGGAATATGATGGATAGGGGGCACCAACAGAACACTTGGAGAAGTGCAGAGTGTTTTGGAAGATGACACCCCCAGAAGAATGGCCTCATCATTTTGTACACACATTAGAGGGCATCCCATCAAACTGATATACATACCAGGAACTACGCAAAGAAACTACGATCTGGACTGTACTACAAAAAAACTTTACAGTCACTTTCTCATTTGACCATGATAACCCCAACATAGATGCAACACTTAAGAAAATAAGAGGCGTGATACCTATTAAGGAACTAGAATTTGAACTCAAGACAGAAGAACAACAACAGAATAGACAGTCAATGAAAGAACTGTTGTCATGTTACCATGTGCAGGAAGAAGCATCGGATGAAGACACTCCACGCAATATTTAGATTGAGGAATTTGAAGGAAAAAGAGAAGTGGAAGGTCCACCTATACAATCATAAGTAATTGTTGCACCAATCAAGGTAAATAATGTCAACATTGGGACAATTGAGAATCCCAAGATGGCCAACATTGAAGAGTACTGAGACGAGCAAACAGTGGACAAAATAACAGAATTATTGAGTGAGTACAATGACCTATTCCCAACAATCTTTACATAAATGAAGGGTATCACAAGAGAACTTGGAGAGATGAATATCCCTCTCAAGCCAGAGGCAATACCTATCAAAAAAAGTCCTTACATATTGAACCCCATCTACAAGTAGAAGGTCTGAGCATAGATAGACAAAATGCTGGAAGCAGGAATCATAGAACTAGTAGAAGAATCAGAAAGGATAAGCCCCATGGTATTTCAAGAGAAAAATCAAGGAGGCATCAGAATCTGTGTATATCTAAGAAAGCTTAATGATTCTTTCCTACATGACCCCTTACCTACACCCTTTATATATGAATTCCTAGAAAATGTGGGAGGCCAGGAAGAATACTCATTCACTGATGGATTATCAGGTTACCACCAAATCAAGATAGCACTAGAAGATGGAAACAAGACTACATTTGCAACGGAATGGGGATACTATCAGTACATAGTCATGCCTTTTGGACTGAAAAGTGGACCAACAATTTTCTCCAGAGTAGTCATTGTTGCTTTCAAATAATTCATCCACCAGTTTCTAGAAGTATATTTGGATTATTAGACAGTGTACAACCTATTGAAGGATCATGTAGAGGTGTTGAGGCTGATGTTAGAAAGATGCAGGCAATGCCAAATATCCTTGAACATTAAGAAATGTATATTTGGAACACCCTTCAGAATTCTATTGGGTCACATAGTATGCAGACAAGGTTTGATCGTGGATCCTGCAAAGATTGTAGTAATTGTGAACTTACCACCACTGAAATCAGTGCGCCAGTTGAGGGACACATTAGGATATATAGGATATTACCAAAAATTTATCAAGGGGTATGCACAAATCACTGCGCCGATGGAGAAGCTACTTAAGAAGGATACTAAATTCCAGTGCAATGAGAGTTGTTAGTGAGGGTTGGACACCTTGAAGGAGAATATGGTAACAACACCTATCTTAGTCTTTCCACATTGGGAGAAGACATTCCATGTGCATGTAGACGCATCATCTATAGCCTTGGGAGCTATTCTGGCACAACCAGGAGCAAGGGATTTGGATCACCCCATAGCCTTTGCAAGAAGAAAATGTTAGAATCTGAAAAGAAATACAACACCAGAGAGCGAGAAGGCCTGGAAATGGTGTATGCAATTCAAAATTTCAGGCATTACCTACTTGGTAAACATTTTAAGATGTTCACAGATCATTCATCCCTTAAGTACCTAGTCAACAAGCTAGTGTTGGGGGGGAGAATATGTCGATGGTTATGTTGATGGGTTCTATATCCCTTGATTCAACAGTAGGAATCAAACCCACCACTGAGGCCCAATTAGACTCTGCAACGTTTAATAGTGGAATGGTTCTCTAGATCTTGTGATCCGACCAATTTATTGATGGGCTTTGTGTTTTCTTGTGAAGGCTCTCCCTTTGGTTTGGACTATATTTTTTTTGTATTTTCTCTTGGGTGGGACTGATATGAGATGTAAGCCGGTATAAACCAACTTGGTAACAATACATGATTAAGTCCTAACTACTAGGGAAGAGGCTGAACTTGGGATAACCCACTTCTCAAGCATGGAGATGACAATTCTATACCATAGGCCTAGTACTAATACATTAACCATGTGAGCATCTAATTACTATCTAAGAAAATAATTATAAGAAAGAAAACACCGATGCGATAAGATAATGGCAAGAAAAATAATTCACCTACTATCATCATTCATCACATGATAACACAATGATTCATCTTCATCATTAAAGTAAAGAACAACAAAATATTTCACTAGATCACTTGAAAATAGATTAAATATCTCTTACTCATTACAGCATCATTCATTAAATGAGATAGGAAATAGTTCTTCTCCACGTCCAATCACACATGCATTTGATGAAAATAACTTGTCTCTGGTCCATAAGTACTTCTCAATTAAAGGCATCTTCAAAATAATTCTTAACAACCAGAAAGAAAGTGTTCTTGTAACAACCATCGACCCTTAACTAATTGTTCGATGTTCTTATTTATAATATAAAATTCAACTGAAAATAACGGCTAAGTGCAGTTTAAACAAAACAAAATTTGCCACGTGGTGTCATCTTCTAACAGTTTCTTTAAAAATCGACTCAAGGTATCACTTGAAAGGGTGACTTTTCTCATACTTCAACCAACTGATGAAAAACTCTTCGCAAGTTTGGGCCCATGGAAATCTGTGTTGTTCCATCGGAGCCACATGAATCCCTCTGAGCTCCATCACATGTGTCTGGTACTTCACTAGACTGGCGTTTAACTGTTGTAACATAGTTCGAGCTCTAATCAGATGTTCCATAAATCGTTGCACCTTCCCTGGCACTGTGTTGGTCATCTTCTCTAGCTCTTCGGCCCATAATAAATCTTTCTTGGTATGTGATTCGAGTATTTCGCACAAGTCGAAGAAGTTTTCGGGGGTGTCGAACTCAGGGAGTTTGATATCCTTCATTGCTTTGTTGATTTTACCCCAATGTTTCTCGCATCTGGCCCACTACTCTTGAATTTCTCGTTGTGAGTCCTGAGACATCTTATCCCAATACTTGACTGATCGCTTCATGTGATTAAGATTGATCTTGCCTAACATCCCGATGTCGTTTTCTTCTTTATCTCGACCCTGTTGGATTGCATCAATGTATTCGAGTCTGTCTACAGCTTGTTGTGCCCTTTCATACCACCACTCCATATCCTTGCACATTGTGAGTGCCATGAGAGTGTCTTACTGGAGCTCATCTATCCTTGCAGTAAAAAGGTGCTGCTCTTTTTTGAACTTGTTGTAAGCCTCTTCGAACTCACTTCTTAGGTAAACCGTAGTTTGAGTGGTGCTCTAATAATATTTAACCATATGGCACAAATGTTCTAGTTCCTTTAGGGCGGCTGTTCAAGGATAAATTCGTGAGTGCGGACACAGACCAATCTCCCCAGATCCACCTGGATCTGGAACAAACTGTGACAGAATACTACTCTTTCCCTAGTTCTAAAGTATTGAATGGACAAGAGAAGAAGGATGATGTACTTACTTTATGAAAGCTCTCCTTATCTCTGTTGATCCTCGCTCTGCTACGATGCTCTTGTGTCGTTCAATCACAACAACACAAACCAATCACAACAAAGACATTAATATATTCAAAACTCTAGACTATACATGTGATCAAGGAATCATGTAATAAGATGATATCATCATTATGGGAAAGGGACATATTCATGTATTATATTAACTGAAAGAGAAAAATACAACCTGAGCCTTGATGTCGTAGATCCCCTTTCAACAGCTTCTAGCTTTGAAACACACACATTTTCTCATCATGCATGAAGAACTTCCACTACTTGTGATAACCTTGTGGCTGTCTCTATTTGCTGCAGCATCAATTCTCCATACAACAGTGCACTAATTCTCCAATATCTTACTCTTGCTAATTTGCTACCAACCATTTCCATGAATCATCTCCTCAATATATAGGAGAAGATTGTTTAGTTACTTGAATAGAATGTAATCCCAAGATATCTGGAGACTCATTAATTTTCCATCCATTCGAACTCCAACTCATCCTTCTAGAAGATTCCTTCTAGAAGGATCGAGAATTTATTCATTTTCTCCCTTTAGAAACATTTCCACACCCTGAACATTAACACAGTGCGGAAAGTCCGCAGTCAGACTGAATGCAGCCTGCGGAAATCAAGTATTTCCGCAGGATAGTATATATGCAGCCTACGTACTATTTTCAAAAGTGTGATTTTGAGAAGCTGATAAGTGTAAATTTCTTCATGAAAATGATCTAAATGAAGAGTTAGATCTTCCATCACCATGTCATTATCATGTCATCATCTCGATAACCAAAAATGTGGATAACAGAATGCCCCCCAAAGTCTGAGAGTGGAACCAGTGACAGTCGATAGACTT
>ML776963.1:1024012-1063648 GCA_009831015.1 Picea engelmannii
TGCGTACTATCTTCAAAAGTGTGATTTTGAGAAGCTGATAAGTGTAACTTTCTTCATGAAAATGATCTTAAAGAAGAGTTAGATCTTCTATCACCATGTCATTATCATGTCATCATCTCGATAACCAAAAATGTGGATAACACATCTTACTTTCTATTTTTTCCAAGCCACCACCACTGCCCGCGTACATATGCTAGCTGCACCATTACATCCCACGTACACTCACCAAAAAGCGCAAAATTAAAAATTGCAAAGGGATATGGGAATTTGGGATGTTACCTAACCCTTTGAACACCCATAGCTAGTCACCCAACTGTTACTATATTTTTTGGCCTATAAAATAAGGTGTTGGGGTCCCATTCTAGAGGAGGAAGCACGAGAGCAAAGAAACTCTACCCATTTCAGTATTTCCCCTTTGCCCCAATATTTTGCAGCCACATTGTGAGTTTGAGCCAGAATTCCCTTTTTCTCCATTGAAAACCCTTGCCATTTCCCTAGAGAGGACTGAAGAGGAGAAGAATACATGGAAGAAGTTGGTGCATGGTGAAGAGGAGCCTAGGACCGAGTTTGAGGAGCAGTTGCCGGTCTCATATTGTAAGCGACTTTTGTGAGATTAATTTAAAGAAATACTTTTTTTGTCCCGCCAAATGATGTCTTCAATCTCTATGATTTATTTACATTTTGGTTACGATATCTATCCCACTAATCCATATATAGAATGCATGCTTGTATTTTCTTGTTTGTCTTTTGGTGAATGTAGTTCATCCTTGAGAGGAGAATTTCAGTCGAGGGACAACCGAGCACAAAAGGATAGACACTGGACACAGAGTTTAAGGTAGGACTACCAGATCCCTATACTATGTTTTTATATATGATTATGGGGTAGTGTCAGGATAGTTTTTTAAAGTAAGAGACTTTAGACGGTTAGCTCTGCCTGCACTTTAGAACCTTGGTGTGGTCCATAGGGGGTTTTCCCACTATAGTAGAATTGGAGACCATACTGGGGAAGCCTCTAGGGTTTTTTGGGGGATACTCTTTTGGGTGCTTTAATTGGTTTAACTGCCTGTTTGAGTTTCTGTAAGTTTCTATGTCTTTAAGGGATTATGGTCTTCCATACTAGTACTCCCTGCCTTGTTTGGTGGACTATTATTATTATTATTATTATTTTAAGTTACAGAGGTGTATGTGGCCTATAGTGGGTCTCGACGTGTACATATGCACCCTACCTTTGGACAACTTGCGTACATACGTTGGCTACTGAAGTGTCAGTAGCGTGCTTGTGTTGAGAAGATGTTTTTTAAAGAAGAGGCATTCATCCTCTTCCCTTTCAGAAGTCATACTTCTCAAGGGTTTTCTTGATCTAGTCTTGGTCTCTGTTATAGAAATCTATAGCCTAAGTTTGACCCTAGTATCGCTCTTTCTTATCAAATATTTCTTGTGTTTTCTTTATTAGGGTTTTTAGACAAGTTTGTGAGTCTGTTCTGATCTTCCTATCTAGTATTGTCAATGACTCCCTGTGATCTGCAATGGGACAAAATTCATTTCTTGGTCTTGTATTGTCGTCATTTTTCCCTTTTTTTCTTTAGAAGAAAAGAAAAGAATTCATTTTCAAATTTCTTGTTTTGAAGCATAAAACAATAAAAAAAAAAAGAGTTTTTTCATTTCTTTGTTTGGTAAAAGTAGTTCAGTTTAGTTGCTTTGTTTATCAAGGAAAAATATTTTTTTCTTAAATTATTTACTTGAATACTTAGGACATTAAGTAGCTTGTAGCCAAGAAAAATCTTTTTTTAAGTTCTTCTTTTCAAAGATCTGAGAAAAGTAGTTACGAAAAGTTTGGTGAAAGAGTTTAATTTGGCAAATCTTTATTTGTGAAAAAGGAGTATTTTGTTTTCACTTTCATTTTATGCTCTTCTCTTTCATCTCTTAAAGAACATCAGTGGTTTCACTACCATTCCCTTTGACTTAAGACAACCACTAAAATTAATGCTTAAATTAAAAGTTATTAGACTTTGTGTTTGTAGGGTCCATCAATTTAGTCTAGGCTAAAGCCTTGATTTAGGATTGGAGAGGAAACTCTTCAAGGCTATGAAAAAAAACATAAGAGTATTGTAAGTTTTAAACCTATGAAGTAAAGCAATGCATATAGATTCTTAAGAAAAACATAATTTAATCAATGGCTCATTCACATAGTACACAGGGATTTATACTGGAAACCCTTAACAGGGAAAACCTTTCTTATATTCATTATATCAAATTTCACTATTCACCATAATATATATACAATGTTTTTAGGTATTACGTAGATACCAAAACCCTAACCCCTTAATCCAGGATTAATTTAGTAAACCGCTAAAAATAACAAAATCCGCTAAAAATAGCAAAAACCGCCCCAAAACTAGTACGAGGGATTGTCAGAAGCAGTTGTCGAATCTAACACACCCACACACACACATGCAAAGAATATAAAACATACCCAACATTCTCCCACTTTTTGTTTTCTTTGCATCCGGTCCCAATATTATATAGTCAACAATCCAGGGAAACAATGCCCATTGTTACTCTACACCAGGAGAACTTTTTTGTGCTTACAAACTTTGTGAATGAATTTGCAACATTTTTCAAAATGTCAACCTTTTCCAGTAACACCTTCTTTTCCTAAACCATGTCTCTCACAAAGTGATACTGAACATCAATATTCTTTGTCTTCGAATGATAAGTTGGGTTCTTTGCCAGGAAGATTTCACTCTCACTGTCACAATCTAATCTCACTGCTTGTTGTACTTACCCAATACCTAAACAAAATATCTCTAACCATACTGCTTCCTTGATTGCATGAGTGGCTGCCATGTATTCATCTTCTGTAGTTGAGAGTGCCACTACCGCCTATCTTTTGATCATCCAACTGATTGCTCCTCCAAATAGGTTAAACACATACCCACTTGTAGATCTTTTGTGATCCAGATCTCCAACCCAATCTGCATCAACAAAGCCATGTATGTCCACCACTCTGTCCAATGCTCGTCTTCCTTGGTAGCACAATCCATAATTGGTAGTGCCATGCAAATACCTGAAGACCCTCTTTATTGTTGTCTAATGCTCCTTCCCTGGTTTTGACATATACCTGCTCAAAACTCCCACTGCATGTGCAATGTTCGGTCTAGTACAGACCATTGCATACATCAAACTTCCAACTACACTGGCATACAGAACACGGGACATGTCCTCTTATTCTTCTTGTGTCTTGGGACACTGATTTGTAGATAAATTTACACCTATAGGAATAGGAACCTTGACCGGTTTACTTCCATGCATATTAAACCTCTGCAATATCATTTCAACATATTTTCTCTGATTCAACTAGAGTTTCCCGTTTGCACGATCTCTTTTAATCTCCATTCCCATAATGAAGTTAGCATCACTGAGATCCTTCATGTCAAATTTGGAGGATATATGTGATTTCACCTCCTTGATAACATCCATGTTATTTCCTACCAACAACATGTCATCAACATACAACACTATATAAATGAAGTGATTACCAACCTACTTGGAATATACACAGTGATCATCCCTGCTTCTCACAAATCCCAATCCAAGGATGTATGTGTCAAACTTTTGGTACCACATCCCACGTGATTGCTTCATACCATATAATGACTTATTTATCTTATAGACCATCTCTTTCTTTCCCTTCACTACAAAGCCTTTTGGTTGCTTCATGTAGATTTCTTCTTTCAGATCCCCATGTAGGAATGTGTTCTTCACATCCATCTGTTCCAATTCAAGATCAAAAGAAGCAACAATAGATAAAATAAATCTAATAGAATTTAACTTAGCAACAGGAGAAAAAATCTCACCAAAGTCATTTCCCTCTACCTAGGAATAACCTTTTGCTACTAACTGAGCTTTGTATTTCTCCACTTTACCTTGTGCATTAAACTTCCTCTTGAACAACCATTTTCTACCAACTGATTTTCTTCCAGTTGGAAACTCAAATATGTCCCATGCCTCATTCTTATCCAAGGAATCCATTTCTTCAACCATGGCCTTCTTCCAGAGTTTACTATCCTCTAAATTCACTGCTTCCTTGACAATTCTGGGATCATCATCAGTAATAGATAAAGTAAAATTGGAACAAAAATTAGGTGGAATATTCCTCTTTGGTTTCCTTCTATCTCTCACTGATCTCCTCAATACTGGGGTATGAGGTTCTTCTTCTTCTTATTCTTCTGCTTCCTCTTCTTTAGATGATTCATATTTTACATCATCCAACTCAAGCTCTATTTTATCAAGTTCTTCTTGCATTGGTAGGAATTCCTATTTGGACACATCTTTTACCTCTCTGAAAACAACATCTCGACTATAAACAATTTTCTTGGTTTCTGGGTTCCAAAGATTATAACCTTTCACACCATCTTTATAACCAATAAAGATACACTTTTCATCCTTTTTATCTATCTTACTTCTATTTTCCTTTGGAACATGTACATAAGCATCACAACCAAACACTCTAAGATGTTGAAGATAGGGTTTCTTTCTAGACCATACCTTATGTGGAGTTTTATCATCCAACGCTGATGAAGGTGATCGATTGATCAGGTAACATGCTATACTCACTACCTCTACCCAGAATTCTTGTCCTAACTCGGCACCGCTGAGCATGCTCCTTGCTTTTCCCATCAGTGTCATGTTCATTCTTTTTTCAACTCCATTATGCTGAGGAGTTTATGGAGTAGTCTTCTGCCTTGCTATACCACACCTCTTACAGGATTATTCAAATTCATTTCTGCAGAATTCTCCACCATTATCTATTCTCAATACCTTTATTTTCTTCTCTGAATGATTTTCTACTAGATATTTAAACTCTTTAAATTTATCAAATACCTCAACTTTCATTCTAAGAAAATAAATCCATGTGTTCCTTGAAAAATCATCTATGAATGAAACATAATACACAGATTTACCTAGGGATGGAACATGAACAGATCCAAACACATCATTGTGTATCAACTCTAAGATCCCCTTTGCTCTTGTAGCACCAGATGGGAATCTTACTCGATTCTGTTTACCATATATGCAATGTTCACAAAAATCAAAATCCATAGTGCAATTAGACATACCCTCAACCATACCTTTACCATGTAGTGTTCGAAGGCCCTTTTCTCCAATATGCCCCATTCTTTGATGCCACAACATGGTCTTCTTTTCTGGGACAATATTGGTCTTGTCTCCTTCATTTCTTTTCTCAAGGACAACATAAATGTTACACCCATTAGTATAAGTTCTTCCCAACAACTTGTATAGAGTTCCACACCGAACTCCCCTCATCAACACCATTTCTCCTCGTACCATCTTGCAAGTGCCCTTTCCAAATATAGCATCCATTCCTACATCTTCCATTTTGCTTACATATATTAAGCTCCTGGCTAGTTTTGGAATGAGCAGAACCCCAGTGAAAGTTCTAATCCTTCCGTCTTTTAACAACAACTTAACTCTTCCATGTCCCAATATTTTTTTTGTCGAATTATCTCCTCGGAATACATCACCACCATCCTATTTTTCATATTCAGAGAACCACGCCCTGTGAGGAGTCATATGGTAGGATGCACCTGAATCAATCAACCATACATCCCGATGTTGTGGGGTTATTCTACCCTACGGACTAACAAGCTAGGGCTTAAACTTGCATGCAGATCAAGACCCTTTCAGATATAACTTTTAACCTTCTACCCCAACCTAAAACCCTTTTTCACAAGAAAACATGGGAAGAACCAACTAACCTTTTTATCGGTGGTTGGTGTAGATCCTCCGTTGAGATTTATCTCCTTGCTTCTGCTGCTCCTTCCCAAAAGCGATCCTGCAATCAAGACAAAACTATGCATGCATGCTATTGTTCTACTAGAGGGTTAGAGATTAAACACAAATCACATACAACATATAAGACTCATGTATTTAGGATGGGAAAAGTATCTTTTTATTAATCTCAAAATGAATCAACTTACAATGATTATAGAGACCGGCCACCGTTCGTCGATCCTGATCCTGGGCTCCTCCTCTTCTTTGTCCTCCAACTGCTTTGCTTGAATTCTCCTAAAGCTTGAGGAAAGGCTAAAGGGTTGGGACAAAATGGATTCAACAATTGGGCAGAGTTTCTTTGCTATGATTTTTCCTCTTTTGAATAGTACCCCTACCCCTTCTTTTATAGGCTAGAAGGAGCTAGGGTTTTAGACGAACTCTCGACCATGCATGGTTGGGAGTTTCAGTTAACTGACCCAAAGCTTTTCGTCCCGGCGGAAACTTTCCTGATTTTTTTCTTTGTTAGGTAAACGTGGGCTGTAGTGGGCCAGCCAGTGTTCCAACGCATGCAGCAGAAGGCCAGCCAGTGTTCCAACACACCCAATGATAGATTAGGGTGCGGGTTACTTAATTTAGGAGGTTTTTGAAGAGTCTGTTCAGCATGGATTTGGCAATGAAGGGAAATGAGTTGGCCTGATGCCAGGTAAGCATGGATGGTGAAATTTAGGGTTATAACAGATGCCCCCTAATGTGTGAGGTCAGAAGAGCATCTGATGGCTGAAATACATTACCAATTCTACACCAATCTGTACTGATATGTTGAATGAGTGAGCCCAGGAATCAGGAATCATGAGGTGCCATCTGCAAAAATATCAAATTTCTCACCGAGGCGGGCATACCCATGCTCAAGGTAAATCAGAACCATGGCTACCAATCAAATACATTGTAGATCCATGTCAAATAACTATAAAGAGTAGCCGCGAACAATACACAGCGGAGCTACATCTCGAAATCAGAAATATATACATAGAAAGTATCCATCTCTCAGAAGCTGATTTGGCCTGATGGTTGTACTTCAGAGCTCAATCAACAACTTCAAAATCTTCTAAAATCGGGTAGGAGTGTAATATGATTGCACTACCCAGAGGTCTTCGACGGCTCGTCGGTTGTGGACTTGATAATCTTGATGATCGGACTGAAGGCTTCAGTGATTTCGAACAAAGACTTGATTGGATGTTCAGGATGGCCGGGTATGCGGACAAGAGACATATTGCAGAGGGGCCGACTCAGGCTAAGTGATAAACTTCCCTTGGACAATAGCACGACAAGTGATAAGACTCAGGTAGCATATCTGTTAATCATAAGTCTACGAAGCAGGAGGCAACGCAAAATCTCCATATGTTTGGAAGAGTAACCAAACGGTGGAGGACACAACTCAATATAGTGAGCAAAGCTTCCTAAGGTCATACTACATCCCAAAATCTAATGAATGACGGACAGATGTGCTATATCCAAGGGCGACTCATGATGCTGCCAATAAAGAAAATACTTTTTCCATCCTCTTTTTGGGGTATATTTTATTTTTTTGTTCTTTTTGAGTATTTTGAAAAAGAATAAAGGAATATTACGTTACAGTGGAGGAACGAGCATAGAAAACATACAAGCTCAAGGCACAAGGACAAGACTGATGTTCGAGGAAATAATACTCGGGAAAACTCCTCCAGTGGCCAAAGGTGTTAAGATGCAAAAGAAAACTGTTACTAGGCTGATGGGTAAAGGATGCAAGTGCGGTTGATAGAACACACAGTGGTAACGTCCTTCGATGTAAGTTTAATGAGCCCAGAGAAGGGAAGCTCGGTGATTTTTCATGTTTAGAGAGTCTGAAAAAGCATAAAAGGAAACTCCATTGGGGTACCTTTTTCATCAATAGTCTAGTCGGTTTGAAAAAGGGGTAAACTAGCACCGATTAGACGTCAATTCAAAACCATTTTAACGAGTGTGACAAGGACAAGATCACTCGGCTATTTTTTCAATTTTAAGGAGTCTGAAAAAATCTTAACTATGGATTCCGTCAGGAATATTCTTCTGGACCGTTTTAACGAGTGTGAAAGAATAAGGTCACTCGGTAAACTTTTCAATTTTAGGGAGTCTGAAAAGAGCTTAACTATGGACTCCGGGGGGGTTTCTTTTTCGTAAATTTAGTCCCTCAGGCCCGAAAAAGGAATAAAATTATACCTGAGGATACTCTTCTAAAGAATCGGAATTCGATAGAGTATTCCTTTGTTCGTACAGTTGAGCGTCTGGACTGAAAAAGGGGTAAACTACCACCGGACAAACGTGACTTCAAATTTCAATTTAACGAGCGTGAAGGGTCACAAGATCGCTCGGCAATCTTTTCATGTTTAAAGGGTCTGAAAAGGGCTTAAAAGGAGACCCGTTATGTTTTGGGAGTCCGGAGGGTAAGAAAAAGAGTGACAAAGACCCATGCAAATGAGGCTCAAACTCATATTCAGGAAAGACTATGCGGACTCCCGAGCCTACGATGTTGTCAGAAACGGCATGGACACCATAATGCAACCAAGAACTACCTAGGGCATCCATGTTTTGGTAAGCTCTACCACCCAGTTGCGACACTTCTAGAGCAGATATGACAGTTCCGTGGCACAACCAGATGGGATCGATCCTATATCATAAAAACAAAAGGCAACGAGATGCAACCGTGGAATGAAATCCTACCCTATATGCCCAGGTTGATTTTTGAAATTTTTTTTATGGACCGTCCTTATGTATATATTTTTATTTTTATTTTATGAAACTCAATGAAAAATGTCCCAAAACCTGATCAAATCCTTCCCATATAACTCCGGAACCACTCAAAATGGTTTTTGGTATAAAGAAACTGATAAAAGGGGCCAAAAGGGTGACAAAAGGAGGCCAAAAAGTCTATAAATAGAAGCTGGCAGCTCATTATCACCATTGCTGATTTGGAAATTGACTCTGGAGCCAAAAGACCCCCTTTGCCAGAGATCGTGATTCCAGGAGCTACAGTGGACCAAACAGACTTTTGCTTGGACCAAGTAAGTACAAACTCCCCCCTCTTGCATTTTAATACTTCATTTAATGTTTTTGGGCACGTTTTGGGGGTGGCCATCGCCCTCCTAGGGGTCGGCCCTAGTAAAATGCGGGCTATCCAGGGACAACCCATGGGTACCCATGTGCAGAGTCAAAACTGTGCATGGGTACCCGCGATTGTCGCCTCGACAGCCCGCGGGTTACCCCCGTGCAAATGAAAATTTGATTTGACAAGATCTAGCTCCCCCCTTTTTTTTCTTTTTGTGCTTGATAGGATGTATGTTCATTGGAGAGAGAGGGAGCATGAGGCTGCCAATGAGGCAGTGGCTGCAGATCCGAATTTGATGGTCGTGCTGACACAGTGTGGCTTGGTGAAGTTTTTCCTATGTCCATTTATGCACGCACAACCTAGGCTACTAAATGCTTTGGTTGACTATTGGGACCCAAATGTAGAGGCCTTCATGATAGAGGGGCAATCCTTGGTGCCCACCACTGAGGATATCTACTTTTTGACGGGCCTCTCGAGGAGAGGGGAACCCGTTAACTTTCAGACATTTCCTGCGGGGCCGAGCAAAGTCTCGGAATTGATAGCGGAGTATTGTGAGGCCGGGACCGAGCAGGTATATTCCTCAGTTCTCGTGAGTAGGATTACCAGCCTCACCCTCCAGACCATTTTATCACTTATTGGGAAGATTACCGGCTCTGCGACCATGCATCAGGCTTCGTGCGCACAGATGAACTGTGCAGTTCAGTACACGAATGCACAAATATATGACTGGAGTACCACACTGCTAGAGAACATGAAGAGGTAGTTGACAGATTGCCAACAGCGGACACATAGGAACTTCGGGTTCGGGACTATCCTGTGTTCATTTTTCTTTGAGAGAGTTCCATGCTTTAGTCCTCGGATGACTGTATGAGGACATCTGGCGACATTTCCTACAGTATGTAGATGGGCAGCATTACTGCCGCAACAGGCTGGTGGAAGGACTGTAGAGGCCTTCAATGATGACTTCTTTGCTTGGTTGTCACGGCAGATCCCTGCCATCGAGGACTACCCATACGCGGGAATCAACTTTTCCAGAGATCCAGCTATACCAGTGCCTCCTGGTGAGGAGCGAGGGGAGATGGGTAAGTCTCCACCTATACAGTTTTTTTGTTTGCATATGTAATTTTTATGTCTTTTTGATATATATATCATGTTTTTTTTTTGGATAACAGAGTTTTTGATGGGTGACCATTATGTTGCGTGCAGATGTAGGACCCGTGTGGCCTGTCGATTTTGATCAAAACAGGCGTCGCCCATGGCCAGAGGCTGCAGCTGCCGCCGCCAGGGGAGAAGCAGTAGCAGGGAACCCTCCACCAGGAGAGGCTGAGATGGCTCTTAGGCGGGTTGAGCGGAACTTCACTGAGCTCACCCGCATAGTTCCCATGATAGAGATAGAGGACTTGCCACCCTCTATGCAGACTCATATGGTGGGATTACCTCGGACATGGGTCCGATTGTTCAGGCATTTGGGCCGAGATGTATATGATTATAACAGGGCCCATAGGCCCTGAAAAGACTTGTATACTTTGATGTGCCTTGAGCACCGATATGTATATATATTTTTTGAGGGCATAAGCCCCAGTGACTCATTATGGTTCCCATTTTTTAGGCGCTTGCGCCCATCTATGTACTCTAAGGATTTTATGATGTATATATATGGTTTTTATTTATTTTCTGTGTCTTCATGGATTATGTGTACAAAAATGTATTTACATGTGTTTGATCATGATATTTTTTATGTGTGAGCAAGATGCCAATCTAAAATGTGATTAGCTAGAGTATCTGTGATTTGATTTAGACTCCTCGAAACATGAAAATATGTAATATAATCAAAGTTGCGTTCCAAGAGACGTACCCTAAGGAATCGTCGGTGCAAAGTAGGATCGTGCACATGGTATATTCTGTTTAGCTGTGACACAACCAGTTGAGCGTCTAGATAGACCCAGAGACGAGAGATACCCAATGACAAAGCGTCACGAAGCAACTCGATAACTGCGCTATACTCAGTAACATTGTTTGTGGTGTTACCTAAGCATATCCCTCCGGAAGATAACCACTGACCCTGTGGTGTAAAGATTACCCAAGCTGCGGAAGCAAGCCTCTACGTGTGTCGACTAGCACCGTCCGCATACCCAATGAACACCTCGGACTCACTTGACATCTACCATAGTGATGAAAGATAACATCAATGACACGTCCATGACACATTTTTCAAAAAGAAACGAAAGAAAGTAATAGCGCAAAGACTATACATATGTTACAAAAAGTTACCCACAGTGACCCTAAGAGTAGTACTTCTTGAGAAAGAGCCCATTTCTAGGCTCCGCCAAAGCATTCACTTCAAAATCGACCAGACGATACGCGCCCTTTTTTAACACCTCCTTAACAATGAAGGGTCCGAACCACATGGGTTTAAACTTTCCTGCCCCCAGGGGGTCCTTATCTTGGTCATAAACTAGGACAAGGTCGCCCTCAGAGAAAACCCGAGGACGAACGGACCTATCATATTGACACTTAGCCTTATGTTTATGAGCCTCGTTGGCCAGTGCCGCATCACGACGCTGTTCATCAAGCTGTTCTAGGTGTACTAATCATTATTCAAGTGGAGAAGTGTCTGGCAATAATTGTACTGCCAATTTCAGAGATGGAATTTGACATTCGATGGGAAAGACTGCCTCCAGCCCATAAACAAGTTGGAAAGGTGAGAAACCGACTGCAGTCTTAACTGATGTTCGGTAAGCCCATAATGCCGAGTATAACATCAAATGCCAGTTGGATTTGGCTGAGTTGATAGTGCGCTGTAGCATTATCTTAAGAGTTTTATTAACAGCTTCCACCTGCCCATTGGCTTGGGGATAGTAAGGTGAGGAATGTTCTTGCCGTAACCCAAGCTTTGACGTTAACTCGGTCATCATTTGATTCTGAAAGTGACTACCATGATCAGTGACAATCTCTCTCGGGACTCCAAACCGTGCTATGATCTGGTTAAATAAGAAGAGAGCTGCAGTCTCTCCATCATCTTTGAACATCGACATAGCTTCGACCCACTTAGTGAAGTAGTCGATAGCCACAATGATATAGTGATGCCCCCTGGCTGACGGGGGGTTTCAAGTAGTGTAATCAATCCCTCACTTAGTAAAGGGACCGACGGTGATAATAGGAAACATAGGACCTGGATGTGCCCTCATCTTCCGTGAGAAGATTTGGCACGGATGGCACTTCTTGACTGACTCGATACAATATTTAATAAGTGTGGGCCAAAAGTAACCTGCTCGTAAAATATTTTGGGCTGTTGCCAACCCAGATAAGTGACCACCACAAGCTCCTGTGTGACAATCGTTGAGCACTATGATGGCCTCCTCATGAGTGAGACGTCGACACAAGATACAATCTACACTTCTCCGATACAAAGTATCATTGAGTATAAGATAGTTCTTGGCCTGATGGCGTATCCGCCGACACTCATCACGAGAAGAAGAGGTAGGACACTTCAAAGTCTGGAGATAGATCAGTATATCTCCGTACCAGGGTTCTGACGATTTGATCAAAAACATATCCCCCCGGATAGGCGATTCCTCAGGCACAACGTCACCTGACTCAACCGGAAGTTCCGAAATAAGTTCTGCGAAAACCAATGACTTTTTGGACTTGGATGAAACAAATTCCAAGTCAAATTCTTGGAGGATTACCATCCATCTACTAATTTTTCCGCCGATAAATTGTCGTGTCAACATGTACTGAAATGGATTCACGACGGCAACGACAATGGTCTTACGAAATAGAACATAGTGATGGAACCGTTGAACAGCATGGACTGCTGCCAACGCAAGTTTTTCGAGATGGGTATAATTAAGTTCCGGTCCTATGAGGCCTCGACTCAGGTAATAGATCACGTATTCAGAAAATGAATCATCTTCCTGAACTAAAACCATGCCTATGGTTGACTCTGCGGTAGCCAGATATAATAGGAAATCCGTGTTATAATTTGGTGGCCATAGCAAAGGTGCGGTTGTAAGGGCGTGTTTCAATGCGTTGAAAGAGCGCTGCGCTGCTTCGTCCCAGAGGAAAGGAACATCTTTCTTCAGTAAACGCATGAAGCCCTTGGTTATTTCGACATAGTTGGCGATGAAGCGTCGTAAGAAGTTTGCCTTGCCTTGAAGACTCTGAAGTTGTAAAATTGTGCATGGGGGGGGAAACTGGACTATTGCCTCCACCTTAAGAGGATCAACCATTATCCCCGTAGTTGACATGATGAAACCTAACAAACATCCTGACATGACGCAAAAGATGCACTTGTTGGGATTCAAGCAAATCCGGAAGTAGAGACAACTTTCAAAGATTAGTCGGAGGTGCATAGGATGATCCTTTCGCTTGCGAGAGCGTGATGCTAAATCATCTAGATAGGCCTCGACTATATGTTTAAGGTCATGAAACGCAAAAGACATGGCCCGCTGGAAAGTGGCTCTAGTGTTCTTGAGACCAAAAGGCATTTTTCGATAGGTGAATGTACCCCACAGACAAATGAATGTTGTTTTGTGTTGGTCCTCAGGTTTGATTTGGATTTGGTTATAGCCCGAGAAACCATCCATGAACGAAAAGGCTTCACAACTGGTGCACTCATCAATGATCTGGTCGATGAATGGGGTTGGATAATTATCTTTTGGACACGCCTTGTTCAAATCATGAAAATGGGTACAGACACGAATCGTGCCTTGTTTTTTATTGACTGGCATGGGATTTGACACCCATTGAGTCAAGTGAATAGGGTATATGAACCCTGCCTTAAGCAATTTCTCAACCTCAGCTTTGATAGCTGCTGCTTTCCTAGGATTAACCGGACGAAGTTTCTATCGAACAGGCTTAGCATCCGGATACGTAGTGATCTCATGTTCAACTATTTTCAGATCGATGCCTGGCATTTCCTCGTAAGACCAAGCAAAAACATCGTGGAATTCTTTAAAAAGATCCGTGTAAATCTGAATCTCTTCGGGGGAGCAATCTCCTCTGACGAAGACATTCTCCACGATGCCGGGGTTTCGGGAGATATTGATGGGTATCGTGGCAGCCATAGTCGCCATATTTCCCTCAGCATAAATATCCTGTGTAGCTAAGAGGTTAATGGGACAAGGCTGATCTCCCATCATGGTCGATGGGGGCGTCAAATACCTCTACTTCGACGCACACGGTCTTCCCCCCTAACTGCATAGGGAAAGAAGGAATGATGCCATGTGGTCGGAAAGAATGACCATCGAACGCAGTGAGGAGAGTAGGTGACGGAGACAACTCAGGTTGACCAATGGCTTTCCAGCATGCTAATGACATAACGCAAGTCGAAGCGCCCTCGTCTACCACCGTGCGGAAGATATTCCGTGTAAAATTTTTCGTGGGATGAGCCACTACTATCTGAAACGCGACGTGGTAAGGTAAACGAGGTTTCAATTCATTCGTATATAACATGATGGTACCCGGGTTACAAGTCTCAATAGAGCCTAAAGAAGTTAACAAGGCTTTCCTCTGAGCAGGGCAACTTTGGAGGACCTCCAAAGCAGACATAGCACAAGGGGTTTGTGATAAATCTTCCACCACAGAGTAGTTCTGGGCGGCCCTTGCATTTGGATTGTGAGAAGCGCACTTGAACGCACCTTTTGGAATGCGTGTCATTGTTTCACCCAATGTCTTCTCGATCTGTAGAGGAAGAGATGGGATCTCGGCTTCTTTGCCTTTCTCAAGGGCGCTTGGTTTGCTATAGTCGTGCACTCTAGTCGTTATGAAAGCATCACTTTTCACCATATATACGTTCGCGGAAGATGAATTGTTTGAGGGAGGGCAGTTTTCTTGGCTGCCCACCTCGGCGCTTGTAGAGGCTTGGGTTAAATTTTGCCCATGCTGAAAGGGATTAGTCAACACGGCTTGCTGGTGCTGCGTGACAAACTTTTGGGCCTCTGCAAGTCGAGGGCATAGATGGGTTGGGTGGTCTTCCGCACATAGGTTGCACGGATACCTCGCCTTCCTCTTTTCCGTGGTGCCCTCGTCAGCATTATCATTTGTTTTTTTATCCCCCTTACTCTTCTTGCATTGTTTTTTCTTCCCTTCGGGCTGTTGGTTGGCCTTTGGGTTAGTCGTTTGTACGGAGTGTACTTCCGACGTTTGAGTAGGAGGAGCAGCCAAAGCAGTAGTTTGGTTGGCCGCTGAGTGTTGTATAGATAACTGCTGCAATTGTTTTTTCAATTGCTCGGCGAGCTTAGTTTGTGTCGAACCAACTATACCATCGGCATGTGGTCTGGCTCTCTGTCTGGTTTTGTCCAGAATCGATCGTGGTGCATCTGGCAGGATGGTGTACAATAGACTAGACTGAGAATAGATCAGCTCAAACTGTTGAGCCCTCATGATGGCATCTTCCTCGGAGAAAACCCTTGAAGTTGCAACGTCTTTGGATAACTGCAGAACTAAAGACTTAAGGAACCACTCAAGCAGGAATGCTGGTGGGATGGGTACCTTGATAAGACTCTTTCGGCGTCGCCACTCTCGAATATGGTCCGAGATATGGTCCGCAGTCGTCTGTTTGAAATTGGCTAGCAACTCTGTGCCGTCATTGTATCTCACATGTAACTGGAAATGGTTAAGGAAGGCCATCGCCAGTTCGCCAAAAGAAGAGTATCGTGAACGATCAAGCTCAATGTACCATTTCGCAGCACTCCCAATAAGAGTGCGTTGAAACAATAGCAACTGGACAGAGTCATTTTTCAGTGAGTTAGATGAACACCAAAGGTGGAAAGTAGTCACATGATCACTTGGATCTTCATTAGGCTTGGCCTCAAACTTTGGGATGTCCAAAAGAAACTTCGTCGGCATAGGAGGCCAATGTGGATCGTGACAGATAGGATCATTTAACAACCGTGTTAAATCTGGCAAGTGTAACGTCGCCAAGAAAGGTAGTTTAGGTTGCTGCTGATAGCTGGGATAAAAGGGTCCTGGAGTTTGACTGGCACCAGGTTGCCAGGAAAAGTTTGGTTGCTAGCCCGGGTTTTGGTAGAAACCGTAGCCCTGACCAGCGTAAGGGTTTTGCATTTGAGGAGACATCGTTTGTTGATTTCCCATGAAGGACATAGGATGTTGGGCATTCATCATGTTTGACGGACTTGGGGAAGGATTACCCCATGCCGGTCCCGAGGGGAGAGGCATAGAGGTCTGTCCGGGGTTCCATTGATTGTGGAAAGAATTACCCCAGAATGACATTCTAGAGGAAGGAACGGATCCTTGTCCTGAGTTCCAAGGTCCTGGTATATGTGCCCCCGACGCAGGAATAGTACCCTGTGCTGGTGTAGTTTGTCCAAAAATGGGTGTGCCCCCAGGTGGGAAAACAGTGGATGTGAAAGTGTTATTACCAAATGTCTCGTTCCAAACAAACGATGACGCACCTACCGACAGAGTTTGCATAGGTGTTCCTTGACTCCCGGCTCCAAATGGACTCGTGTGTGTAGGATGCCCGGCGGACTGCTAATGCAATCCACTAAGCGAAGGGGACGAAGGAGGGATATGACCTCCAGCATAAGGAAAAGCATTGAAAGGGACCGGAATGCCCCCAAGTTGACCTTGCAGAGGAGCGTTAGAGCTCCCTGCCCCCAAACCCAAAGTCTGTAAAGTGGAGGAAGTGAGTACAGGACATGTACCTGAACTAGGCATATCGTATGAAAACGGAGTGTCTGTCGCACTAGGTGTGTAAGGAGGTGTGGCCACCGTGATAGATGGGGTCGGTCCACTGTGTGACATAGTTGCGGCCAAGACCGTGGTGGCCCGGACTGCCAACAAAGGCAAGTTAGGAGAAGCTTCTCCTGTGGTAGCAACAGTGATAGGAATGGAAGAATTCCCAGAGGAAGTAACAGAGTTTGGTTCCATAACTGGGTTAGGCACTGACAGGCATTCGTAAAATTGAATTGGCACAATAATGTCCGGCTAAGTATCAGTGTTTGAGGTCTCAACCAATCCAAGATTGGCGGTCGATTCCTCGGGGGGTTGTTCGGGCTCAAAAGCACCGGTTGCTTTGAAAGACCCTTGATGGTCTAGCTTCCGCCTCAATGGTGGCAGGGGTGGCTCCAGTATAACCAGCGGCAGGCCCAGAAGCCTTCGTGACCGGCAGAGCTCCGAATCCTCCACTGTGTGAGAAGATTCATGACACGCTAAGGTATTCTATACGGAAAAATAGTAACACACACTAAAAGAAAGCCCCTAGAAGATAAATCAAGCAAGCACTAAACTGGTTGGAAGAACAGTTACAACAACCAACACTAGAGCAACTTACCGGTGCAAGTGCAACTCAAATACGGAAGCACCCTCCAGGTATACTCTGCAAAGCATGGCCCGATGTTTGTCCTAGGTATCATGGTATACCCCCGCAGTCACCCGTGTATGTCCCTAGAAAATATTGGCAACTAGTTTTCCAGCACGTGAACAGTTACCAGGCGGGTATAGTCGACAGTCGGGTAGACCACAATGAGCAGGGTATCAAGCCCGAAACCTGTCAAGGGTATCGAGAGAAAATGGTCTGGAAGACAACTGAGGACCTCGAACGGATTTGAGACCCACAAATCTCTGTGGCAAATGCAAACGACGGAATCCCTTAACAAATCCTCGATATGTGTTCTCCACAACGCTCGGTCCAGCTTTGGAGGGGTTATCTCCGCTACCTTTCCTTACGTGACCTCGTGTTTAGCCCTTGTTTTAGAGGGGGGTCTCAGATAACTTTCCGTAACTGGAATTCTACACTCCCTATTGACAGAATCGAATGTTTGGTTTGGGTGGCCTTGGAGAATTTACTCTCCAACTTATTCCAAGGCCCTATTCTTAAGCTAGTGTATGCACTCTACAAACACAAAAGTCTAATTGATTTTAATTAGCATTGCTTTTAATGGGCTTCTTTAGGTCACAAGGTATGAAAGTGAAATTGATGGTGTGTAAAAAGACTCAAAGCAAAATGAACAAGAAATGCTTGGAAACAAAAACTTTTACTAAAATGCAAAACCAACAACTTTTCAACAAGAAAGACTTCTTTTCTTTTCAACTTTACTAAGATTTCATGCAGTAAATAAGGAGAACTTTCGCTCAGATCTGCGAGCTACTTATACTAGAAATGCACTACAAAAACTTATGCAAAAAGAATTCTTTCCTAGCTACCGATGCAACAACACAATCTTCAAACCAAGAAGAAAATGAAAAAGAGGGATTTTTATTTTATTTTATTGCAAAATAATGCAACAAGGAAAAATGTTGACAAGAACAAAACCAAGAGAATGAAAAGAAAACTCTGGCTTAAAGCGCAGATCACCAAAGAATCAGAGCACAAAATGCAAAAAGCAATCAAAACAACACTGATTCTAACACTTGCCTAAAAACCATAAAACACATATTTTTCTCTTTTGTCTTTTCTATCAAAACATCAACTAACAAACACAGGCTAAGGATGAGATGCCCTAACTTGCTGACTGTGCAGCTCCAGACTCTATACCCCTGAGAGGAGCTCTTCTCACCACAGGAAGGGATGACTGCCCTACCCAAGCTGAAAAGCTTCCAATCAAGCCCGCGACTGTCACCAATACAGCACACGTGCAAACACGTGCTGAACTACAACAACGCGTGGGTACCCGTGGGCAAGACTTAAACAGGCCGCGGGTCTGTATAAAAGCCAAGATCAAACAATACACAGGCAGTCCAGACCTGAGAAAGGCCTCTGGTATTGACAACTAGGGTCTTTAAGAGGCTTGGATGCTATCACTTCAACAGAAAAGGAAAATTTGCAAAAAAGAAAACACAAACAAAGAACAACCAACACTATAAGGCAGACTGAAAGCAAGACAGTAAACCAACAAGACCCAGATAGGATCCAGAAATCCCCCTGAGAAGGTAAACTTCTGACAGGGAAGAGGAGACTGTCTCTTAAGCTTCCTGGGCTCTACACGCTACTGAAACCACTACAGCAGGCGTTCAAACACGGGCTGTAGAAGGTTAGGGTGCAGGTCACACGCGTGCAGGCCTTCTGCAGGCCGCGTGTACCTCTGTGTGTCCCGAGAATAAATGTCAAGCAACAGTCAAGGAAGAACTGGTATTGATAACCAGGGTCCCTGCTAGCTTTTACCTAACAGACAACAAAATAAACAAAGAAACAGAGACTGAACTTTTTTGAACTACCCAAAAGACCTTTAACCAAATCCGGAAACCCTAAGAGTAAAATATCCCCAGTGGAGTCGCCAATTCTGTTGTGGGGTTATTCTACCCTACAGACTAACAAGCTAGGGATTAAAATTGCATGCAGATCATGACCCTTTCAGATATAACTTTTAACCTTCTACCCCAACCTAAAACCCTTTTTCACAAGCAAACATGGGAAGAACCAACTAACCTTTTTATCGGCGGTTGGTGTAGATCCTCCGTTGAGCTTTATCTCCTTGCTTCTGCTACTCCTTCCAAAAAGTGATCTTGCAATCAAGACAAAACTATGCATGCATGCTATTGTTCTACTAGAGGGTTAGAGATTAAACACAAATCACATACAACATATAAGACTCATGTATTTAGGACGGGAAAAGTATCTTTTTATTAATCTCAAAATGAATCAACTTACAATGATTATAGAGACCATCCACCGTTCCTCGATCCTGATCCTGGGCTCCTCCTCTTCTTTGTCCTCCAACTGCTTTGCTTGAATTCTCCTAAAGCTTGAGGAAAGGCTAAAGGGTTGGGACAAAATGGATTTGGCAATTGGGCAGAGTTTCTTTGCTATGATTTTTCCTCTTTTGAATAGTACCCCTACCCCTTTTTTTATAGGCTAGAATGAGCTAGGGTTTTAGACGAACTCTCGGCCGTGCATGGCTGGGAGTTCTAGTTAACTGACCCAAAGCTTTTCGTCCCGGCGGAAACTTTCCTAATTTTTTGCCTTGTTAGGTAAACGCGAGCTGTAGTGGGCCAACCAACATTCCAACGCGTGCAGCAGAAGGCCAACCAGCGTTCCAACGCGCCCAGTGATAGATTAGGGTGGGAGTTACTTAATTTAGGAGGTTTTTGAAGAGTGTATTCAGCATGGCTTTGGCAATGAAGGGCAATGAGTTGGCCTGATGCCAGGTAAGCATGGATGGTGCAATTTAGGGTTATAACACCCAGTCTGCATGTGTACTTGTAGATGCCAGGTAAACATCACCTTCTTCTTCAGTAAAGGTTTTTGCCTTTGTGGAAGAGGTACTATCAGATCCCTTTGGTTTTTCAACCTTCTTAGACTTGCAATATTTCTTATAATGTCTTGTTTTACCACACTTCCAACATTTCCTCAAATATTTTTGTGGAGACTTAGATCTACCTGTATATTTAGATCTCCACCCCGAAGGCTTACCAGGATTCCTATCTTGGGGATGACCTCTTATAAATAAAGCATCTGTTCTTTGACTATCCATGCTTTTTCACCTCATCTCTTCAAATAGTAGGGATGAAACTAAATCCTCATATTTCAATGTAGATTGAGTGGTACTACCTATTTCTACAACAAGATTATCCCAAGAGTCTGGCAAAGAACATAACAAAGTAATACACTTAATCTTCTTCTGCAATCGTAATATTAATAGATCTAGGTTGAATTACCAGAGTATTAAAGGCATTTAGATGTTCTATCACAGAATCTCCATCTCCCATCCTAAGATGATACAACTTCTTTCGAAGAAACAACTTGTTTACCAGGGACTTTGATTGATACAAATTCCCCAACTTATCCCATAGTTCCTTGGTTGTAGTTTCTCCTGAGACATTCAACAACACTGAATTTGCCAGGTAGAGTCGAATAGTACTCCTTTCTCTTCTTTCCAGCTTCTCCCAATCTTCCTTCGACATACTAGTAGGTGGTTTACTAGTAGTTTGTGCACTAGTAGGTTGTGTACCAGTTCTCTGTGTGCCAGTAGGCTGCGTACCAGTAGGATGTGTACTAGGATCCACAACAATCCATTGTTATTTATCTACAAGAAGGTCCTCCATCTTTAGCTTCCATAGCTCAAAGTTTTTATCGTTGAACTTCTCTATCTTGATTCTATAAGAACTCGCCATTCCTCTTTTTTCACTCAAATTACCACTACAAAAGCTCCCACTAAACCCAAGTTTATCACAGACCCAAGATAATCTTGATCTATCAAGGCCAAGCCAAACACTCAACAACAAAGGCATCCCTCTGAAGTCAAAAACGAGCTCTGATACCACATGTAAGTTTTAAACTTGTGAAGTAAATCAATGCATATATATTCTTAAGCAAAACATAATTTAATCAATGGCTCATTCACATAGTAAATAGAGATTTATACCGGAAACCCTCAACCGGGAAAACCTTTCTTATATTCATTATATCAAATTTCACCATTCACCATACAATATATACAATGTTTTTAGGTATTCTGTAGATACCAAAACCCTAATCCATTAATCCAGGATTAATTTAGTAAACCGCTAAAAATAACAAAATCCACAAAAAATAGCAAAAAGCCGCCCCAAAACTAGTACGAGGGATCATCAGACACAGTTGTCAAATCTGACGCGCCCACACACACACATGAAAAGAATATAACACATACCCAACACTAGGGAGTGCTTAAAAAGTCCAGTAACCATGGAAGTTATATGGGACCCCCCTCTAACACAGGGGATAAACACGAGGTCGTGCGTGGAAAGGTAGCAGAGATAACCCCTCCAAAGATGGACCAAGCGTAGTGGGGAACACATATAGAGGGCTTATCTTTGGATTTTGTTGATCGTATTTTCCACGGAGCTTCGTGGGTCTTGAATTCATTCAAGGTCCTTAGTCATCTTCCTAAACACTTGCTTTCGATAACCTTGGTAGGTTTCAGGCTTGATACCCTGCTCATTGCGGTCCACTCGATTGTCGACTGTACCTGCTTGGTGGTTGTTCGCGTGCTGGCAACCTAGTTGACTTTTTATTAGTGACTTACACAGGTGACTGCAGGGGTATACCGCGGTACCTAGGGTAGACATCGGGCCACGCTTTGTAGAGTATACCCAGAGGGTGCTTCCGTATTCGAGTTACACTTGCATCGGTAAGTTTCTCTAGTGTTGGTTAGTGTAACTGTTCTTCCAACTAGCTAATGATCTTCTTGTCTTATCTCATAGGGAATTTTTCTAGTGTGTGTTGGTTATTGAACATTAATAGAGAGCCTTAGTGTTTCATTGATCTTCTCACATAGTGGAGGATCAGGATCTTTGCCGGTCATGAAGGCTTCTTGGCCTATCGTTGGTTAATCTAGAGCCACCCTTGCCACCGCTAAGGCGAATACTAGACCAACAAGGGTCTTTTAAGGTGACCGGGTCATAGGAAACTGTGCCTGACCCATCTCTAAGAGGAGAACATTTGATTTCGGAGAAACTAAACATTTCTGATCTTGGAGCGAGAGCTGTTGGTCTATATAACCCTTTAATAACTGATCTATCAGTGCCCATCATTGTATAGGTTCACCCTTACGAGCATCAGGTAGTGTCACAAGCAGTGATGGAAACAAATGTTGCAACTTCTTCAGGGAATTCTCATATTCCCTCTACAGCTGTCACTATAGGGGGTGTTCCACCTCCTAACCAACCATCGTCGTTCTGGACCACGATGGTATCAACCACCTCTACCTTGGGCAATGGTCTGATTCCGTCTATGGTGATGATCACTGCTCCTTTCACCCAGAGTGCGACAGGCCCTCCGTTCTCATATGGGATGCTTGGCTTCAATACAAAATCTATCCTTTCCTACTCCACTCTATAGACTTTAGGTCTAGGGACATGGAGCTCTAAGGATCCTCTGCAAGGATCCATGGGGAGCACCTTAACTCCCTATAACGCTTTCCCTTATGGAGGGGGTCATATACCTCCTTCATCGCCTTTGCTCGGTGGTGCTCACTAACACTCCATCAGGCCGAACGTAAACTATAGTTCATTTGGAGCAGGTAGTCAAGGACTTCCTTCTTATATCATGCTGGTAGGTTTGACACCTTTCTCTTTGTTTGACACATTTGGTAACAACGCTTTCTCGTCAGCTACCATCTCGGTTGAGGGCAACCCCGGTTATGGACAACAAAATCCTATGCAGGGTACTATTCCTACACAAGGGGTAAATTCAGGAATTCCTTCCTCACAAGGACCTTGGAATCTATGGTAGGGATCAGTTCCCTCGTCAGGGATGCTAACCAAAGGAAACCCCTTCCATAGCCAATGGAATCCTAGGCAAGGCTCAGGACCTATGCCCATCGGATCGGCAGGGGGCAACCCTTCCTAAAATCCTTGGAATGCAACACAAGCCCAACCTTCTACGTCCTATTACGGGAGTCAATTGATGACGTATCAACAAGCAAAAAATCCGTATGCTAGTCACGACCATGGTTATTACCAGAACCTTGGCTAGCAACCTAAATTTTCTTGGCAACCTCGTGCTAGCCAAAATCCAGGCTCTTTTTTCCCTAGCTATAATAAACAACCCAAATTACCGTTTCTAGCAACTTTGCACTTGCCAGACTTGACAAGGTTATTAAATGACCCCATCTATCATGATTCATGTTGGCCTCCCATACCAACAAAGTTGCCTTTAGACATTCCAAAGTTCGAATCTAAGCCTAATGAAGATCCAGACGATCATGTGACTACCTTCCATCTATGGTGCTCGTCCAACTCGTTGAGAGATGACACCATCCAGTTGTGCTTGTTTCAACGCACTCTCATTGGGAGTGTTGTGAAATGGTACATCGAGCTCGACTGCTCAAGATACTCTTCTTTTGGCAAATTGGTGATGGTTTTCTTAAACCATTTTCAATTACCCATGAGATACGACTCTGACACCGAATTGCTGGCCAACTTTGAGCAGACAAAGGCAGACCATATCTCGGATCACATCCGAGAATGGAGATGCCGAAAAAGTTGGATAAAAGTACCAGTCCCATGAGCATTCCTTCTTGAGTGGTTCCTTAAGTCTTTGGTACCTCAGTTATCCAAAGATGTCACAATGTCGAGGGTATTTTAAGAAGAAGAAGTGATAATGAGATCTCAATAGCTAGAGATAATTTACTCTCAGTCTAGTTTACTTTACGAAGTCTTTCCAGATGCACCTTGGTCTATAGTTGACAAGATCAGACAGAGATCTGGACGACATGCCGATGGTATTGTTGGTTCAGCACAAACAAAGCCTGTTGATCTGCTATCAAATCAACTACAACAACTATCGATACAGTAGACATTGGCCACCCAGACCACTAGTTCGGCTTCTCCCCCTACCCAAACACCGGATGTACACAGTGTGGAATCTCCAAACTCGAAGGCCACCCAACAACCTAATGGAAAGAAGAAACAATGAAAGAAGGGTAAGGGGGATAAGAAACCCACCAATAATGCTGACGGGGGCAACACAAAGAGGAAAAATTCGAAGTATCCATGTATCCTTTGCAAGGAAGATCACCCGACTCACCTGTGCCCTCGGTTTGCGGAGGCCCAAATTTTTTTTACACAAAAACAACCTACTATGTTAAGGAACCCATTTCCACATGGGAAAAATTTGACTCAAGCCTCTTCGAGCGCAGAAGGGGGAAGTCAGGGACCCCCTCTGTATTCGAGTAATCCTTCATCTGCGAACATGTATATGATGAAAGGTGATGCCTATATAATGACTAGAGCGCATGACTACAGTATGCCAAACACCTCTAAGAAGGGTAAAGATGCCAAAAACCCACCTCTTCCTCTCCAGATTGAGAATACGTTGGGAAAAACAATGACATGCATCCCAAAAGGTGTGTTCAAGAAATCTTCCCACAATCCAAACGTAAGGGTCACCCAGAACTACTATGTGGTGGAGGATTTGTCTCAAACCCCCTGCACACTGTCTGCTTTGGAGGTCCTCCAGAGCTACCCTTCTCAGAGAAAGGCTCTGTTAGCTACCTTAGGATTTGTTGATACTTGTAATCCGAGAATGATCATGCTTGATACGACCGACTTAAAACCTCGTCTCCGCTACCACGTGGTGTTTTATATAGTAGTGGTTTATACCACAAAAACATTTACTCGAAACATTTTCACACGGTGGTTTATGAGGGCACCTCGACATGCGTGATGTCATTGGCATGTTGGAAGGTCATTGGCCAACCCATTTTGTCTTCGTCACCTACTCTTCTTACCTCTTTCGATGGTCGTTCATTCTGACCACATGGAATCATCCCCTCTTTCCCTGTGCAGTTAGGGGGAAGACCGTGTGCATTGAGGTTGAAGTGGTCAATGCGTCTCTCGACTACAATCTCTTATTAGGAAAGAGTTGGACCTATGCTATGAAAGCAGTGGTTGCTATAGTTTTCTGGGTCTTGTTGTTTCCACATGAGGGCTGGATTGTGTCCATTGATCAGTTGTCTTTCTCTTGTCCTGACCCTTCATCGGGGGCATCCACGGTCTTGATGATTGATAAACCTCAACCCAACGTCATCAACGTAGGGGCTGGCTTATGCCTAGCTTTGATGGGTATTTTCAATTACCCACCCCCAACCAACAATGTCAATTACATATCGACTGTCCCCGACTAGTCTAGGGATGAAATATTTCAAGTCTTGTTGTTTCGTACGACTTACTTTGATGATTTTTTGGACTCTTCCTTCCCCATCAGCCATGATGGAAGGGACAAGGCACCAGGGCATGGCCATGCCTTTGTCTACGACAGAGGTTGTGTACTCTATAGTCTAGCAAGCTTCCACCGATCCCAATCCGACTCCACACAGGAGTTAGATCCAGTTCTCAAGCCTATTTGGGCTCAAGGTTCCCTTGTCAATACTGATTCTCTAGACTTTGTCTTTCCCTCAGACGAGGCAATTATTGAGGCAATGGCCAGTCTAGAAAGACCCTGGAATGATCTCCATCATAGATCTTACTTCCTCCCAGATTTAAGAAGAATTGAAGCAGGTGAATTCACTTTGACTACGACTGGAGATAGGTCTTGTCCTATCAATCCATTGGCTATGCAAATATGGAAACCATCGCTAAAATGATAACTATTGATATCTCTAGAGCCCCTGGTGTCATGGAGAATGTCTTCGTCGGAGCGGACTGCTCCCCCGAGGAGATTCAAATCTACAAGGATTTATTTAAATAATTCCATGAAGTGTTTGCCTAGTCTTATGAGGAAATGCTAGGCATAGATCCAAGAATCATTGAACACGAAATCATGACATATCCTGACACTAAGCCGGTCTAGCAGAAGCTTCGTCTGGTCAATCCTAGGAAGTCAACAACTATTAAGGCTGAAGTAGAGAAATTGCTCCAAGATGGTTTCATCTACCCCGTCCAATTGACTCAATGGGTGTCAAATCCTATTCCAGTTGACAAAAAATAGGGTACGATTCACGTATGCACGGACTTCTGTGATTTGAACAAGGCATGTCCAAAGGATAATTTCCCCACACCATTTATTGACCATATAGTTGATGAATGCATAGGTTGTGAGGCCTTTTCTTTCATGGATGTTTTTTCGGGATACAATCAAATACAGATCAAACCCAAAGACCAACACAAAACCGCGTTGATTTGTCCGTGGGGTACATTCGCTTATCGGAAGATGCCTTTTGGTCTGAAAAATGTTGGAGCTACTTTTCAGCAGGCCATGTCTTTTACTTTCCAGGATCTCAAACACATATTCGAGGCTTATCTTCATGATTTAGCATCACAATATCGTAAGAGAACTGATCATACCACACACCTTTGACTCATATTTGAGTGATGTCACTACTACCGGATCCGCTTGAATCCAAACAAATGAAGATTTTGCGTAACGTCGGGTCATCTTCTAGGTTTCATAGTTTCGACAATAGGGATCATGGTCGATCCTCTAAAGGTTGAGGCAATAGTTCAGTTGCCTCCCCCATGCACAATTCCTTAGATTTAGAGTTTATAGGGAAAAGAGAACTTTTTACGACGTTTCATCACAAACTGTGTCGAGATCACAAAGGGTTTCATGCATTTACTAAAGAAGGACGCTCCTTTTTATTGGGACGAAGCTGCTCAACACTCTTTCGAAGCATTGAAACATGCCCTCACATCTACCCCTCTACTTCGACCACCCAATTATAATAAAGATTTCTTATTGTACTTGGCAACTGCGGATTCGACCATCGATATGGTCTTGGTTTAGGAGGATGTTTTTCTTGAAAAATACATGATTTATTACCTAAGCTGAGGCCTAGTTGGACCAGAACTCAATTATTCCTACATTGAAAAACTTGCGTTGGGAGCAGTTCATGTTGTCCAACGGTTCTGTCATTATATCTTGTTTCACAATACCATCGTCATTTCCGTTGTGAATCCGTTTCAATAAGTGTTGACACGCCATGTAATTGGTAGAGAGATCAGCAGATGGATAGTTATCCTCCAAGAATTTAACTTGGATTTTGCTTCCATGAAATCCAAAAATTTGTTGGTATTTGTGGAATTCATCTCAGAACTTTCGGTTGAATCAGGTGATGTTATACCCAAGGAGTTGCCTATTAAAGGAGACATGTTTTTGATTGTGTCTTCGGACCCTTGGTATGCAGATATACTAGTCTATCTTCAGACTTTGAAGTTCCCCACCTCTGCTTCTCATGATGAGCGTCTCCGTATATGTCATCAGGCCAAGAACTATCTCATACTCGAAGACACTTTGTATCATCGAGGTGTAGATTTCATCCTTCTCCAGTGCCTCACTCACGAAGAAGCATAAATCATTCTTAACGATTGCCACACTGGAGCATGTGGTGATCATTTGTCTAGGTTGGAAACAACCCAAACGATTCTACGAGTCAGCTACTTTTGGCCGACATTAATCAAAGATTGTGTTGAATCGGTCAAGAAGTGCCACCCATGTCAGATCTTCTTTTGGAAGATGAGGGCACACCCCACTCCCATGTTTCCCGTCATCACAGTTGGTCCCTTCACCAAGTGGGGGATTGATTACGCTACATGCAACCCCCCTTCAGCAAGGGGGCACCGTTATATCATCATAGCAGTAGAATACTTCATAAAATGGGTCGAGGCTATGCCAACGTTTAAAGATGATGGCGAGACCGCAACTCTCTTTTTGTTTAACCAGATAATAGCAAGGTTCAACATCCCAAGAGAGATTTTCACTAACCATGGCAGTCACTTTCATAATAAAATGATGTCCAAGTTAACGTCAAAGCTTGGGTTGAGGAAAGAAGATTCATCACCCTACTATGCACAAGCGAATGGTCAGGTGGAAGCTGTGAATAAATCTCTTAAGACTATTCTACAACGAACGATCAATTTGGACAAGTCAAATTGGCATTTGATGTTGTACTTGACATTATGGGCCTACTGAACGTCTATTAAGACTACAACCGGTTTCTCATCTTTTCAACTCATTTACGGGCTAGAAGCAGTCTTGCCTATAGAGTGCCAGATCTCGTCTCTAAAGTTGGCAGTACAGTTACTACCAAATGCTTCACATATTGAATAGCATTTATTATATCTTGAGTATCTCGATGAGCAGTGTCGAGATGAAACCTTGGATAATGAAGCTCACAAACAAAGAGTCAAGTGTCAGTATGATTGGTCCGTTCATTAGATTTTATTTGAAGGTGACCTTGTCCTGGTCTATGACCAAGATAAGCATACCCTGGGGGCAGGCAAGTTCAAAGCCATGTGGTTCAGACCTTTCATCGTGAAGGAGGTACTAAATAAGGGCACTTATCATCTGGTGGACTTTGAGGGAAATATTTTGGTAGAGCCTAGAAATGGGCTTTACCTGAAGAAGTATTACTCGTAGATGGGTCGCCTTGGGTGACTTCTTGTACATATGTATAGTTATTGTACATTGTTCTTTTAGTTTTGGTCTTTTTCTTATGGATGTGTTGTTTTTAATGTCATATTTTTCACTATGGCAGATGTCAAGTGAATCATAAGTGTTCATTGGGTTTGAGGACGACGCTAGTCGACACATATAGAGGCTTGCTTCCACAGCTTGGGTGATTTTCACACCTCAGGGCCAGTTTCTATATTTAGGAGGTATCTGTTTAGGTGACGCCACAAACAATGTTGTCGAATACAACATGGTTTTAGAGTTTCTTCGTGAATCTTTGTCGCATGGTATCTCTCACCTCTGGGTCTACTTAGACGCTCAGCTAGTTGTGTCCCAGTTAAATGGGGTTTACCACGTTTACTATCCTACTCTACATCGACGATTCCTTAGGTTACGTCTCTTAGAACGAAGCTTTGATTACATTACGTATATCCATGTTCCTAGGAGATTGAATCAAATCACAGATACTCTAGCTAATCATGTATTAGATTAGCATTTTGCACACATGTAAGAAAAAGCACACACATGCACATGTAAATACATTTGTAAATAAATGTAATCCATAAGACATAAAAATATGTAAATACACATATATATATTGAAATTATCAAAGTACATGGGTGGGTGCAAGCGCCTCAAAAACATATGTCCAGTAAGATTCATAGGGATTATGCCCTCAAAAATATACAAGCGGTGCCCTCGAAACATAAGTAGTCCATCCTAGCTAGGGGCAGGGCCTGTTGGCCCTGCCATAGTGAACAACGGTGTTTTCCAAACACTGAAAAAGTTGAACCCAAGTCTGTGGCACCCCAACTACTTGAGGTTGCATCGACAGTGGGAGATCCTCGATCTCTGCCATAGGGACTGTATGAGTGAGCGCGATGAGGTTCTGTTCCACCCATCTCAATACTCTCTCAGCCTCTCCGGATGGAGGCCCCTCTGCTGCTACTGCTGGTCCGGCGGCTGCTGCTGAACTACCTCTGGTCGAGGAAACCACCTAGTCCTCGATAAGTTTGCTAGATGCACTGGTCCCACATCTATACATAACAAATACATAGTTTTCAAATACTCTGGTACACATAAAAATGATATATATAAAAAATAAATAAAAATTCAATAAATTAAAAAAAAAAACATACCTAGCTCTCCTCGTTCTACTTCAAGAGGTACAGGCATATCAGGATCCCTAGAGAAGTTGATCTCGACATAGGGGTAGTCCTGCATTGCTGGAATCTTTCGTGCCCACCAGTCAAAAAAATTGTCATTGAAGGCCTCAATAGTCCTCCCTCCCCCCTGTCGGGGCAACAACGCCGCCCATCTGCATAATGCTGGGGAAGAGATCACATGCCCTCATATTGTCTCTCGAGGACTGAGACTAGGTACCCTCTTGAAGAAAAAGGAACATAAAACAGTCCCGAACCAGAAATTTTGATGTTCCCGTATCCAACACTCTATTAGTTGTCTCTTCATGCAATCCAGCATGGTTGTACTCCAGTAAACAATCCTTGCATTTAAGCACTGTACTGCACAATTCATGTGCGCCCGGGAGGCCTAATGTAAAGTCGCGAATCCAGTGATCTTCCCAATGAGTAGAACTATCACTTTCAATGATAGGTTTCTAATCTTGTGTATAGACACTTGAGAACCTACTTTCTCAGTACCAGCCTCGCAATGGAGTCCAATCAACTCCTCAATGTTGTGAGGACTGGGGGGAAAAGTATGCAAGTTGAGTGGGTCACCTCTCCTCGAGAGACCAGTCAGGAAGTAAATTTCTTTAGTCATTGGAGTCAATGACTGCCCCTCAAGCATAAATTCCTTAGTGTCGGGGTGCCAGTAATCTACCAAAGCATTCAACAACCTGGGTTGTGCCCTCATGAATGGACACTGGAAGAATTTTAACAACGCACATTGTGATAAAACAATGACAACAATAGGGTCTTCTGAGACCAAAAAATCAATGTCCTCATGCTCCCTCTCTCTCCAATGAACATACATCCTATAAAATGACAAAGTCACGGGGAGTTAATTCTTGCTTTTTATTTTTTTTCACATATTTGAGGGTATACGTGGGTTGTAGTAGACACAGTCATGTATACACATGTGCAGCTTTTTCTTTGCACATGGGCATATGCATTTTGTCCTAGGAAATCCCACGTACACGTAGGGCCGAACTTTTTAAAGTCCAGCGCCCCCCCTAAAAACAAAAGGAAATGCAAAAAGGAAGAATGGAAATGCAAGAGGGGCTAGTTTGTACTTGGTCTAAGAGGAAGTTCGTTTCGTCCACTTAAGCTCCTGGAATCAACTCTTTTGGAAAAGGGGTGTTTTTTACTTTTTTGGTCAATTCACAATTCGCAATGGTGATAATGAGCTGCCAAGCTTGTATTTATAGACATTTTTGGCCCTTTTTGTCATTTTTTCGAACCCTTTTGTCATTTTTTCTGGCTTGAAAATCATTTAGTATGGTTCTTGAGTTTCTTATGGGATGTTATGATAAGCATTAATTTTGGTATCGGGGAAATTTTTGAGAGTTGGGTCATTTTTTAAAGGTTCCATTGGTGAAAAGTCATTTTTTCCAACTTTTTGCATATAAGTCAGTATTTCACCTCCACTTTCTGCATCTCGTTGTCTTTTTCTCTTTTCCATAGGATCGACCCCACCGAGTTGTGACACAGAACCATTATTGTTGCTTTAGAAGTGTCATAATTTAGTGGTAGAGCCTGCATGTACATGGATGCCCTAGTTAGATCCTCTTTTCTTTTGGCATCCATGCCATCGTTAATGACTATAGGCTTAGGAGTCCCTTTTTATTTTTTTCTTGATTACGAGTTTTGAGCCTCATTTGCATTGATTCATCATCACTCTTGACCTCACCCTCAGGACTCCCAAATAATGATGGGTCTTCTTTTAAGCCCTTTTCAGACCCTTTAAACATGAAAATATTGTCGAGCGATCTTGTCTCCCTTCACGCTCGTCAAACTCAAATTTGAAGGCACGTCTATTTGGTGATAGTTTACCCCTTTTTCAGTCTGGACGGTCAATTGTATGAACAAAGGTATGCTCTAGCATCTTTGGTTCGCTAGAAGAGTATTCACAGGTATAATTTTAACCCTTTTTCGGGCCTAAGGGACTAAATTTACGAAAAAGGAACCCCCATAGAGTCCATAGTTAAGCTCTTTTCAGACTCACTAAAATTGAAAAGATGGTTGAGTGACCTTATTTCTTCACACTCGTTAAATTGGTCCAAAAGAAAATCCCTTACAGAGTCCATAGTTAAGCTCTTTTCAGACTTCTTAAACATGAAAAGATTGTCGGGTGATCTTGTCTTTGTCACACTCATTAAAATGGTTTTGAATAGACGTCTTTTCGGTGCTAGTTTACCCCTTTTTTGAACCGACTAGACTACCTTCGAAAAATGTATCCCAGTGGAGTCTCCTTTTACGCATTTTAAGACTCTTTAAAAATGAAAAAACATTGAGCTTACCTTCTCCGAGCTTGTTAAAATTACATCGAAGGATGTTATCATTATGTCTTATTAATCGCATTTTCATTCCTTTGTCTTTGGCCTAATGTCGGCTCCATGTTGCTCTCAACTGAACCATCTGAAGCATGCCTTATAACGCAAGCCTTGTAGCACTTTGCCTTTGCGTCTTGACACCTTGACCCCTGGAGGAATTTTCCTGAGTATCCTTTTCCTGCATATGTCTCCTTTCTCTGAGCATCAATGTTTTCCTTGCACTTGGAACTAGTATATCTGCGACACTCATTCCTCCTTTGTAATGTAGAATTATTTAATTCTTTTTCAAGCTTTCCAAAATTATTGAAAAGGACAAAAAATTCAAATACACCCCAAAAAGAGGAAGGAAAAAGTATTTTCTTTTTTGGCATCAGAATGAGTCACCCTTGGGCAAAGAACATCCTTCCATTTGTTCACCAAGATATGGGATTGAATATGACCTTAGGAAGTTGTTCTCGCTACTTAGAGATGTGTCCTCCTCCATTTGGTTATCCTTCCAAACATATGGAGAGTTTGTGTTGCCTCCTGCATCGTGAAATTATGTCAAAGTCATGTTGCCTGAGTCTCATCATTGGTCGTGCTATTGTCCAAGGGAAGTTTTATCCATCTTTAGTCAGCTCTTCTGCAGTTTGTCACTTGTCCTCATGGCTGGTCATCCTAAAATTCTGATCATGTCCTTGTTAGAAATCAATGAAGTTCTCTGCCTGATCACCGAGATCCTCTTGTCTGTCCCAATGAGCCATCGAAGACCTCTAGTTAGTGAAGTCGTACACTCATATTACACTCCTACCCGAGTTTTGAAGATCTTGAATTTGTTGCTCGAGCTCTGAAGGCCTCATCTACAACCATCGAGTGTCATTGGCTTCTTGAAGATGGATATTATACATGTGTATATTTTGATTTTGAGATGTAGATCCATTGTGTATTGCTCATGGCTACACTTTATATATTTATATGACATGGATCTGTAGTATATTTGATTGGTAGCCACGGTTTTACTTCATTCTGAGCATGGGTATGCCCCCCTCGATGAGACAAATTGTTATTTTGTAGATGGCACCTCCCAAACTATGGTCTCTAGGCTCACTCGCTTCGTACGTTGGTGAAGATTTGTAATGTATTTTGGCCATTAGATGCTCTTCTGACCTCACACATCATGGGGCATCTGTTATAACCCTAAATTGCACTTTACATGCATACCTGGCATCAGGCCATCTTACTTGCTATTTTTTCCAAGCCCTCATTGAACAACTCTTCTAAAAAACCATTTTGTTGAAGATGTATGCACCCTGAACCACTACTGCCCATGTACATACGCTAGCTGCACCATTACAGCCCGCATACACTCACCAAAAAGTGAAAAATTAAAAATTGCAAAGGGATACGGGCATTTGGGATGTTACCTAACCATTTGACCACCCATATCCAGTCACCCAACTGCTACTATATTTTTTGGCCTATAAAATAAGGTGTTGGGGTCTCATTCCAGAGGAGGAAGCACGAGAGAAAAGAAACTCTACCCATTTCAATATTTCCCCTTTGCCCCAATATTTTGCAGCCACATTGTGAGTTTGAGCTAGAATTCCCTTTTCCTCCATTGCAAACCCTTTCCATTTCCATAAAGAGGACTGAAGAGGAGAAGGATACATGGAAGAAGTTGGTGCATGGTGAAGAGGAGCCCAAGACTGAGTTCGAGGAGAAGTTGCCGGTCTCATATTGTAAGCGACTTTTGTGAGATTAATATAAATAAATACTTTTTCTGTCCCACCAAATGATGTCTTCGGTATCTATGATTTATTTACATTTTGGTTACAATATCTAACCCACTAATCCGTATATAGAATGCATGCTTGTAGTTTATTATTTGTCTTTTGGTGAATGCAGTTCAACCTTGGGAGGAGACTAGCAGTCGAGAAACAACCGAGTGCAAAGGGATCGACACTGGACACAGAGTTTAAGGTAGGAATACCGGATCCCTATACTTTATTTTATATATGATTATGAGGTAATGTCAGGATAGTTGTTAAAAGTAGGAAACTTTATATGGTTAGCTCTGCCTACACTTTAGAACCCTGGTGTAGTCTGTAGGGGGTTTTCCCGCTATAGAACCTGTGATGCATGTTTTAGGACTAGACCCTTGGGGTCGTTCTTGCGAAAGAGACTAGTCTAGAATCGGAACTCCAATGGGCTTAACCCTTCTTGATTGGCCTGCATGATGTCCTTTACCATGTAGAAACCAATGTGAAACCCATAAGGTATGAAGGTCCGCTTCTTATCTTTTACCAAAGTAGCATTATAACCTTATAGGATGGTCTGATAACAGATTTCCCCTACTACTAGTCGATCGAGGACATATACTAGTAACAGATGGGGTGCTCCTGCAGCATCGAAAACCCTGATGTAGGTCTCATGCTCATCTAGATACCAGTGGCCCACTTTTGATACAATCCTTTTGGCTGCATCCGACAGACTTGGGCACACTTTCTTGAATAGTAAGAAATAAATACGTGCGATAAACTGGTTGTAGATGAGAGAGTAGGATTTCTTGTACCTATTCTCCTATAAGATTTTGAAATATACATAGACCGGGAGCTCAGAGGTGTGCCAGCTCAAGTTCATTTCGGCAAAGACATTCTTGGTGGAGATCATGTCCAGTAGATAAGAAGCCATGTATAAGTAAGGGGTTTCTCCCAATTTTTGGCGTCTAAGCTTGTCGTATGCAAGTGCTCAACTGTTTGGAGATGATTGCACCCCAGTTGAAACCTATTCCAAAAATGGCCACAGTATAAGCTAGAGGCATCCAAGCCTTTGAGAACCTAGAGAAATCTTTCTCCCCATGCAATCGACAGAGGAGGGCCATTAGATAGACGTAAGGATCTCTTAGGTTGGCCGTTGGGTACCATCTGAAAGTCTGATTGGTGAACTTTTTATCCTCTCTCCACTATGACGCCATCACCTTGATGGTGTCATGTTTCTCATAGAAAATAAAAACAAAATCAGTGTTCAACTGCTCCTCCAACTCTCTGAGATTGTAGTAATTTTGAACTTCCATTGGGAGGAAAACCCCGACACACTCGCCGTTGTCATCATTAATGAAACATATTTGTCTTTCACTGTGATCGATAAGACATTTCAGGAGTTTGATGCAGGGGAATACCAAAGTCCTTCTCACCACCATGTGCAAATAAGCCTTTCGAACATTCGGGAGGACTTCATCATCGAGTCTTCTCGTATCAGGATCACTATGCGGGTTATATTCGGGGAATTCCTCCTGCTTGATTTTTTTTTAAATTTCTTACCAGCATGGGAATATTGTCTTGTTCCCAATGTTTGCCTCTGTGTCTCCAAAGGCTGGGGGCTAAACTAAAGCCTCCTCGGTGGTTGTTTTGATGAAGGGTACTGGCTTTGGAGCAAATTCCAATTGTATTGCAACTGCTGGTGAGGAACCTTCTCCCACCTCTAGTTCTTGTAGCTTTGGTGCTCTTGGATATTTTCTGGTGGTAGGTTTCTTTAGAGGCATTGTTACTGCAAATGAAAATGATCCTTTAGGAACGTGTACAGAGTAATGTTGCATAAAAATGCATGAAATGAAGCATAACACATCCATAATATGATACATACCTGTAACGCTTGCTAAAATTGTTGTTTAATACTCACTGGACCTTGGAAGATTTCCCCGTATTGCTCGTCTCGCTCCTTTGGATGCTCCAAACTTCTTTGTGCACAAAATAAGCTTGTTCACAATGAATCAAAAGAATATAATGGGAGAGATCCTACCAGTTGTATCAACCAATTAATACAAGTAATGGGTGAAATTAAAAACAACCTACCGTCGAATCTCTGCAAAAAATTATACGTGGGTTGACAGAGGAGGTGCAGAGGGAGATGCATTGTATCAGCATGTTCAAATGGTCCTTTTGATTCACGCATGAATTAGCAACTAATGCAAGATTTTGAAATTAATTAACCCTTTACTTGTGTCATATCTAGCGTATCTTAGAGCTAAAATGTCCCATCGCATCATTTTCTTAGTGGGCAGATCAGAAATCAGCGATATCCTTATGTTTGTTCCCATTGGTATCCTCCTTAGAAAACTTCTGATGCCGACGGTTTTTGTTGTACGATGCTGACATGGAAAAACTGGTTCAGGTTGCAATGTGGGTCTTGGGAGCTAGTAACGACTCAAGGGAAGACTAGATCATATGTCTAATCACTCGAGCACTGACAGATGGCAACAGAGGACAGTTGGTTTGACCGTATATCTCAATCGGAGTCGGGTCTTTCAACCAAAGACGTGCATTAAAATAAAACTGGGATTGTCGAGGCCGAAAGGTATCGGGGTCGACAATCGAGGGTTGACTTATCAGTTTTTCCACGGGATATCCTTCTAAAAAATCACCAATGCCAGAAGTTATCAGGGATCATCTCTCAGAGGGACTTCCATGGCATAGTTCCTTTGTGGATTATCATCCTCGAAAATCCCCGATACTGAAAACATTTCAAAACTCGGTGATCAGTGAGATCATTTCATCCTTTGTGAGCACTTACTCTCTTAGTTATTCGTGGGGATCGATCATCGGCAATATCTTTGGTGAGGCTTATCGCGAAAAAAACCTCCCATCTGCCGACGCCGACGAAGATCGGGACTCAAAAACTTCAGTTCTCTCTAGCGTTTTCTTTCATTCTTAATCATTTCTAATGATGAATTCCTTAAGTACGTTGGGGACATTTTTGACTGTCAATTCTCTAATTTAGATATTAGTCTTTTAAGTTATTGGTTTTCGCATACCCGAGCAAAATTTGAAAGACTTAAATGAAAAAAAAAAAATGATAAGCAAAGGAAACATTTTTCATTCTAAGGTCAAATTAGACAATGCAACAGATCAAGTGGTACCCAAAATGTAAAATTTGACATAGGATTTTTACGGTGTGTTGAGTGCTCACCAAATGGTGACTTACTAGGTGAAAGCAGAATCTATGTTCCTCCTTCAAGGCTCGGTTGATGAAAAAGATGGTGGATAACTTAACTAGTTTTGAATCAGAGCCTCTTTTACCATTGCATTTGAAATTCTCCAGTTGATGCTTCTGGACCTGCCCGTGGGGTTTGAACCTTTATTCCTCCTTCATTTCCTATAATCCTGACTGATGCCCCTTTTTACAAAAGTCTAGTAAAGTTTTCACTGGTATGAAGCGTTTAGTTAACTCTACTCACTTGCTTCGGTGTTGCTCTGCTTCCAGTGAGTGTCCATAGCCTCGGAGGAGTCACCCCGACATCACAAAACTTGCTTCTCTACCAGCGAGCATCCATAGCCCCAGAGGATATATATGCATACCCTCTCCTACTGTTCACTCTTTTGATAATGTCAATTCTATTTCAGCATGATGCCCTGAGCGACTGGGAGAGGATGATGTCTGTTTATTTCACAAAGTGAGATGGTTAAGGTGGATCCTTTGCCAGCTTTGTGTTCAGGGTTCATGTAGTCCTTTCCAACTTTCCTTCTTTCCCTTAAGGTCTTACCAAACCACTAAGAAGACACTTCTGACATTTCTCCGAAGTTGTTCATTTATGTAGGTTAGTCAGAAATCCCCTTGAAATGATTACAAGTTCCTCAATGCTTCTTGTGTTTGTATGTGAGAGATGCGTTAGGAACAAAGTTGGCTATGTCACATGATTTGAGGTCAACCATTATCTCACTGAACAAAACCTTCAAAAGTGAAAAAGTTTGAAAGCAAAAGAAAACAATAAAAATGCGTTTCACAATCATGAAAACACTCATACAAAACATAAAACAATTTTTTTATTTATTTATTTTTATTGGAAATATTGTTTTAGGGCTTGGCCATTTACTAGGAGGGTGTCAGGTCCCCCCCGTAGATTCTGCAACTGATAATTTTATGTACCAATCTTCTTAGACACCTGGGAAGGTCCGAGCCATAGATTTTGAAACTTATAATGTTTTCCTTTAGGCTTGTTTTCTCTGTCACATTTTAGGACTAAGTCTCCTACTTCGAATTTCTTCTCTTTAGCCTTATGATTATCAAACCATATTTTCACTATCTATTGGTGGGATATGAATTTTGATCTAGACTTTTCTCTCTCTTCTTCTAGCATGAGAAGAGTGTCGATTCTTTGTTGTATGACCGATGAAGGTTCCCCGCTGGAATCTTGGGCTAGTTGAAGAGATGGAAGGTAAAGTGTAATGATACCAAGCCAAATTCTTTCTTGGAATCACTAACTACTACTAATTTATTGAGTTATTAAGTGCATACAAGATTCATCAACACATGGAGATCACAATATATTCAAGATGTAGAAGCATAAGCAAAGATCTGACCTTTTTATTATGAGCAATGTAAGATCAATACAATAGATGGTTGATCTGGCATAAACCTCAGATGGTCGTACAAGCAATAGATATGAGCTGCTACAAAATGCTCCCGACAATACAAAATAAGCCTCCAAAGGTTGGATATACAATGAAGACTAAATCAAGCAGATCTGAGCCATACTAATGCTCAACCTCCAAGCTGGAAAGTGCCATGTCCTGCTAGAATGCTGAAGCTCTGAATAATTCTTCCCTGCTACCAAAAGTGTCCAATCATCCCGAGAAATATGCCAAATGATAGATCGGGCAACTGTAAGGAAAACCCAGATGTCCAAATTCCCAAATCCACTCTCAAACCCCATACATATGAATTCTCCACTGAATGGTGTGCCCCACTAGATGACTGAAACCCTAGCTGGTTCGGCCCTGATGAAGGAGGCCTCCAGATGCTCTGAAACTCTCCAAGAATATAGATCGGGCTATGAGAATCCCATGGGAGAATTTTCGGTCTGAGATCTCAAGCAGATCTCCCTAGATCTGAGTTTTACTAAATCACAGGACGTCCCCTATGGCTCCACGAGGTCCCAATCTACAGACAAATGTAGAATTATGATAACCCTACAGAAAATCCCTCAAACTGATGGTCCTGCCCCTGCAAACAAAACCCAACTGTCAGAATGGCCCTAGGCCCTCAGGATAAGCTGGATCGAACCTCCCTCGATAAGCTGGCCCTAAGACTAGAATGGTGTGGAGGAGTCTTTCATCCTCGAGACCAAGCTACGGAACAAGGTGAGTGGATATTTCACCACTGAGTTGCTCACAAGGGTTTGTACAGCAAACCCCCAAACTAAATGCTCAAGAGAAATAGCAAATGCTAATCCAAAACCAGAATGAATAACAGGTGCACCCTAGCCTCTTACTTATACTTTTCCTTCTAATTCTCTGTTGAGTTAGGTTAACTCCCAGGGTTAATCTTCTATTCTTCTGTTGAGTTATCTTTTACTCCTTTATCCTTTTCCTTTCTTAAGTCAACTTAAAAATA